>CM026411.1:26034787-26136869 GCA_014858505.1 Corymbia citriodora subsp. variegata | reverse complement strand
GTAAAATGTGAGGCCTATCTCCTATTACCTCTTTCATCATCTCCTCTCCTCTCCTTCCCTCTTTTTGTTGCTGTGGCCACCTCAATCATCGCCGCCTACCTCTCTCTGCTGCTGCTGCTGCTTCGCCTCTCCACTCTGTCGTCGTCGTCCTCACTTCGAATCAAGGTATCGATCTCTCTGCCATTTACTTAACTCCTCCTCCTCCTCTACCTCTTCTGCTCTCTTCTTATTCGAGTGGTCACTTACTCACTGCGGGGGATCCCCTCAGATTTCGGCATCAGCTCCCCTATCCACTGAAAACGCGCTGTTGCATTTGAATTTTGATTTCTCGGCTTATTTTCGTGCCCATTCCATTCCGGCAGTTTTCCGACACTCCTCCACCAATTCTTTTTGTTTGTCATCTGCTGTGCTCTGTCCCATTCGCCTTGCAGATTACATATTGGAATTCCCGTTGGTGAAGTTTGTCGGTACGGCCCAGCGACCTATGGAAAGATCTATGTTAAATCTATGAGGAGAAGATGCTGAAGGGAGGAGGACCCATCGATGTGAGATTGCTCCTCATTGTGGAGACGAAGGGGAGATGCCACCTGCAGGCTCTCCTGTTCTTGAGATCTTGTGACTTTTTTGTGGAGAATCTTTCCTATGATTAGAGTTGGGTCTCAAATTACTCACCGGGGGAATAGAGGTATGTATACATGTTCTCTTGCCCTGTTCAATTAGTGTCTGTTCTTCCCCTGATGTTTTCATCCACTCATGAATCTCAAGATCATACATGTTTGGAAAATGTTTGAATGTTGCATCACATTTGAAAAAGCGTAGCTCAGAATTTCATATGGATAGAGCGAGTTCATGTCATCTTATCAGCAGTTAGGTGCTTTAAGTCCCCCTTCCTGTTTTAGTCTGGAAACTCCATTTGAATACATTTACCAAGTTGTGGAATGTACCTGACTAATTTCCCTTATATCTCTGATTCTGATATGCGAAAATTACTTTTGCAGCATTCACTAGAAGTGGAAGGAACTTTGTTAGTAACTTTCGGTCTGCATTTACAGATGCAAAGTACTTATTCCCGCACACACAGTCATCACATTTCAGAGCATACTGTGACGCGCATCGCAAACAGATTTACTGCGCCTCAATCCTTCCATTCCAGCATTTTACTCACCATCCAAGATTAGCCCTGGACTCTGTAGCTGCTGGTTGGCAAAGCTTAAAGGGTGAGTAGATTTGTTTCTGCTATTTCTTTTGACTGGCTTTTTAAAAGATGGGTAATGATCATGGGTTATAATTAGAATCTAAAAAGAATTTCTTCTGAACGATTTAGCATATTGTCCTCATTCTACTTGTTCCTTTCTAGCATATTATCAAAACACATGTCAATGATTTAAAATTTCTCAAATGTTACGTTGTTTTTTATCATTTCCCTAGTTATCTTATTGATGTGATTCCGTCCACATTCTGTTGTGCGTGTGTAAGGGATTGGTTCTACGCAAGGGGAATGTTAAGCTATACTTTTTATATACATTGATTAGCAAGTTTCCTGACAGCTTAAACTTTTAAAAAGTTGTATTTGTCCAACATGGAACGATCAAATCAAACAGCATGACCAATCAGCCAACCCTATGTTCTTGTTTGGTTTTTTTCTTCTAGTAATTTTGGAAGACTTCCAGACAGGGATTATAAGCTTCTCCAGAAACCATAGAATTACAACAGATTCAAAGTTTGGACAGTTAAAAGACGGCCATATGCCAGCGAACTTCAGCTTATTAAATTTGTTATTCATAGTGTGTTGACGTATTAGTGTCAACTCTTTTTGTTGCCCAAGAAAGATTTTTGAAATGTTTGGTCAAATTGTAGAGCTTTTCTTTGGAAGGGAGATAGTGATACTAAAGGGGGAGCAAAAGTCAGATGGGACACTGTCTGTCCTCCAAAAAAGTTTCGAGGCCTTGGCATTCAAAGACTGGATTTGTGAAATCTTGCTTGTATTCTGAAGTATCTGTGGAGTACGTTGTTGCGGTGTGGTCTCTATGTTTTTCCTGGCTCTAAAGCTATTATCTTGACTGTAAACCAGATGCTACTTATGCTTTGAAGAAGTCATTGAGAGTCGGGAATATTTTGAAACCCCACATTAGATATGTAGACAGTAATGGAGTTAATATTTCTCTTGGTATGATTTGTGACACCATACCGAGATCTCTCTGGAATCATTTCTCAAGGAGAATTAACTTATGAATCTTCTCTTCCTCCACAGGCCAAAGGATCTACTGGAATTCATAACTCTCGTTGGAAACATTATGTTACTTAAAAAAGGGTGTCTTAATTTTTGCAGATAGCAATTGGGCAAAACTACGGGCTGTGAAAAATGGCCCTTCCATCATCATCTCCTTCTCCTTTTTTATCTGCACCTTAATCCACCTATGCTTCTTCTCTCTAGTCCATTGTCCTCACCTCCATCACCATCTCCATCACATGAAGATTTCATTAAAATCAGGTATTGATCTTGCTGTTGACTACTCCTACTCTCCTCTTCTACTTGTAGTCACTTCTCTTCTCAGATTTGGCATCAGTTCCCCTATCCATTGAAATGCTTCGCATGATTTCTTCGATCCAGCAAAAATGTGATAAAAATCTGGGATGTTATCAACAGATTGTTGCATTTGAATTTGGATTCTCAGCTTATTTTTGCATTCTAGCAATTTTATGCATTCATCCAATTCTTGTCATCACTGTGCTGTCTCATTCTCTAAGATTCTCTAAATCTTGCTTGCCTTCCAGATTATATTGGAATATCATTGGTGAAGTGTGTTGGCATGACCCAGTGGCCTATAGAATGGTCTATATACCCTTTCTTCACCATCACCTCATTGGTATTAAGCCTAGGAGGAGAAGATGCTGAAGGGGACCCTGGATGTGAGATTGCTCCTCATTGTAGAGACAAATCTAAATGTCACTGCAGGCTCTGTTCTTTAGATCGACTTCTGTGGAAACTTCTCCGTGATTAGTTGATTCTCAAATTACTCATGGGTATAGTTATGTATCTATGTTTCTCTTTCCCCATTCACTAAGTGTCTGTTTTACCCTGATGTTCGATCCGCTAGATGAATTTAAAGTCTAGACATAATTTATATGATAAGTTAATAGCAAAGACAAGTTCGAAAATGTTTGAAAGTTGCGTCTCCTTGAAAAAGTGTAGCTCAGAACTTCAGATAAATAGAGCAAGTTCAGGTCATGTTAATGGCAGTTAGGTGCTTTAAATCTTCTTTCCTGTTTTAGTCTGAAAACTCCATTTGAACACATTTGCTAAGTTGCGGAATGCACCTGACTAGTTTCCCTTTTATCTCTGATTCTGATAAGTGGAAATTACTTATGCAGCATTCACCAGGAGTGGAAGCCACTTGGTATTAATTTTGTGTCTGCGTTTACCGATACAAAAATACTTATTCTGACACATGCAATCTTCTCATTTCTGAGCATACTGTGATGCACATCGAAATCTATGGGGGAAACAGATTTATTGCGCATCAACCCTTCATTCTGGCATTTTACTCAGCATCCAAGATTAAGGAATGGTTTAGTCGGTTTGAGTACAGATACAAATGGAGGCATTTCGCATCCTGGATAGCACTCGATGAAATCTTTGCCCATTGTTCATTTTGGTAACTATTCCAAAGATGCATCGCGTTGTGGTCACAGGTTGGCAAAGTTTAGAGGGTGGGTAGATTTGTTTCTGCTATTTCTTTTGACAGGCCGTTTGAAATACATGGCTAATGATCATGGTTATAATCAGAATCTAGAAAGAATCTCTTCTGAAGGATTAGCAAATTGTCTCATTCTACTTGTTCATTTCTATCGTTGTATCAAAGCATATCAATGGTTTAAAATTTCCTGTCTTTACGTTTTTTGTTGTCATTCTTCAGCTATCTCATTGATGTGATTACGTCCACATTCCGTTGTGTGTAAGGGATTGGTTATACACAAGGGGAGTGTTTAGTTATATGTTATATATACATGTATTTTTTTGGTCGAATGCATTATACATACATTACATGGCACGTTTCCTAACAGCTGAAGTTTTTCAAAAATGCATTTGTCTATCATGCAGCAATCAAATCAGACAGCATGGTGAATCAGCCAACCCTATGTTCTTGTTTAGTTCTTTCTACCAGTAATTGGGGATTGTCTGGAGAACTTTCAGACAAGGATTATACGCCTCTCATAAAATCATTGAATTACAACAAGATTTAAAGCTTGGACAGCGAAAAGCTGCTCATATGCTGGCAAACTTCAGTTTGTTAATTCTGTTATTCATAGTCTGGTCAACTACTAGTGTCCACTCTTTTTGTTTCCCAAGAAAGTTTTTGAAATGGTTGAGTGAAAGTGTAGAGCTTTCCTTTGGATGGAAATCCTTATGCTAAGGAGGGGGCAAAAGTTAGATGGGACACTGTCTTTCCTCCTAAGTAGTTTGGAGGCCTTGGCATTGGAAGACTGGAATTGTGAAATCTTCTAGTATTTTAAATTCTAAATTCTGTGGAGTATTTTGTTGAGGTGTGGTCTCTGTGTTTTGCCTGGCTCTATAGCTATAATCTTGACTATAAACGAGATGCTACTTACAAACAATGGATGATGGAGATAATATTTCTCTTTGGTATGAATTCTGGCACCATGCCATAATCATTCTCGAGGAGAATAATTTATGACTCTTCTCTGCAGGCCAAAGGATCAGCTGCAATACATAACCCTCATTGGAAATGGCCTGCTGCTAGGTCTGAAGAGATCAGTTTGTGGTGTGTTTTTCCTAGTTCCTCAGCTGCAAAAGAAGTTGTTTTTTGCACGGCTTCTTCAAATGGTTGCCTTAACCTTTTTGTTGCTTGGGATATTGTCTGAAAGAAACAAGGATGCTGATGTCGATTGGCACAGACTTGGGTGGTTCTCCCCTAATGTGCCAAGATTTGGCTTTGTCTTTTGGTCAGTAATAGATGATAAACTTCCCATCGTTGAGAGGATTAACAGTTGGTCTGTTGGGAGTACTAGATCTCTCTCGTTTTCTGTGATCTAAGCATTGAATATTGCTCATCCATTTATTGAGTGTACTTTCTCCGGTCAAGTATGGAGAAAGGCGCTGCAGCTTTAATTGATTCATCCTACTCCTGGAGTTTGCGATTGTGACTTAGGTTAAGATTGACATTGATGAGCATCATAGGCTGTGTTGCTTGGAATCACTTTGTGAAAACTGTTTTAGCAAGAGTAATTATCTGATTTGTAGCTTATTGTTTCTCTTCGGAGTGTGGAGTTGCATGTTTTGCTCTGTCGTCTCTATGCTTGTGATACAGATGTCAACTTCAACCCTCTTGTTTGGGGTCCAATTCTTTATGAGGTCCAATTTCTATATCATTGGCCTTCCCATTTCTTCAAATGGTTCTTGAGGAGGACCCCAATCCATGAAAGGGAGCTGCTATAAGATCGAGAGTAAATATTTATTTAACTACAAGATTCAAAGAGAGATTTTACCTCATTCTACTCTTATTTTTAACTGGTTGATGGTAATTTCTTTTAGTTATGTACACATGAAATTTGGCTTTCTTCTGGTAGTTATTTGTCATTTCGTCCTCACGGATTCATCCAGGGTGTTCTTGCTTGAGCTTACTTTTTATTTAATAAAAGCAAGTTTGCAATTGAAGACCTGTTCCAATAAGCAGCCCTGCTTCTTTGACAAGAAATTCCAACTTGCGAAGCAATTTGCCCACTTCAAAGTTCAAACTCGTGTCCTTTAAACTACTTAAAAAACAATAAATAAAATTTTGAAAAAGGAGATAACTTGAGAAACTGGGCTATATATTAATAATATGATTTTAACATGGTGAATTGGAACTCTCACAGCGTGGAATTGGGAAGACGTGTGCTTACTTGCGCTTGTTGTATTTGCGAGGTCTTGTACTAACCCTGTTTCTTAGATAAATCCTAATTTTGTATATAGTTCAATTGATGGTCGCATAAGGAGGTTGAAAGATATTATGTCGCACTCGATGTCTCTAAGTGAAAGCGTGATACTAATTATCAAATTACGGGGGACACAAACAGGGTAAAGGATCTCGTTCCCCTGATAAAGTACACAATAAAAACCCTAGAAGACCAACCCATATGAAAATCTTGTAAACTCTATTCTAACCTAATACATTAAGATTGAATAGTTGACCGATTCGTTGATCATAAACAGGGGAAAGTTGCCTTCTAATGCTACTCTTGCCTTTGCCTACTCCCACCTTCAAGCCAATTTTCGTCATTTTTATAAATTTGACGATCCTGAATGCAAAAAAACACATGATAATTGCTAAAGATACTCGACAAAAAACCAATGTGTGTATATACACATATAAATCTTGCATTTGTCCGATGCACATATATACACATATAAATCTTGCATTTGTTTGATACTCATACACTAGATATGATATGAAACATTTGGCTGATCTTCAAACAAAATTAATAAAGTGACCATACTCACCGCCAATAAAAATTGATCTCATCACTTTACCGACTAGTAAACTAATGGTAGGTCCCCTAGCATTATCCTATATTATTCCTCTCAATTTATGATGGGTTTCCTTGTGCTAATCAACTTACTGGCCGATTTCTAGGTTCACCGTGTCAATGCCAACCGTCCTTCTCAGAAGATTTGGAGATGTTGAATTCTTACACCTACCTACTCGACAGGAACCCTCTCGTCGAGGATGATTCAGCATCAGAAAAATGTAATGCGTGTGTATCTCAACTACGATGCTCGTGACCTTCTTAATGAGACATCAGACTATTCACAGATTTGTCATAATTTCTTTCTCCTTTGTTTTTTGGCCCAAAAGGACTTGTCACAATGAAAGAAATGGCCATTAAGTCAAGGATTTGAAGTGTGCAATGCACGTAGCTAATTGGGAAGTTCTTCACAAGTTGCCACATGTCTTGAATAGCCAGAATTCGGGAAGCCTCTCCTAACAAGAAAATTCGAACGCTAAACATCAACAGTTCACATGAATTTAGTTAGAACATGCAAAGTAATCAGTTTTTAATATCTCTAGATTAAAATTCTTGAAGAATGCAAATTATAAATTTTAAACGAGAGGATGGAAAGTGTAATTAAAGGAAATTTAAAACATGAAAATTTTGTAATTTACCCCTAGTATATTATAACATGCCTCTCATGCCTCTAAAAAATATAAGGTTATTTGCCGACATGAATGATTTTTTTTCTTGACAACAAGGAAGCTCCCTTCTCTAGGTAAAATCTAAATTTTAAGAAGTACTCTACTATTTTTAAGATTTAGGTAACGGTCTGATTAAAAAAAACTTGGCTAAATTACCTAATTAATCGTAGAATAATTTGCATCCCATGGTACGAAATTTCGAATTGTCCATAAGTGCGATTCTCCTATGTATTAACTATTCAATCGTTAAGCTAATCTCACGGCTTAATCAACTGTCTCCTTTTTCTTGATGGGCTTCTAGAAAAGGAGGCAGTCTTTCCCGTGATCTTAAGCATCGAGGGGATGAAGATTGGGAAACTTCTATATGAATTCAGACATAAAGCAACTTGCTATCCTTTGTTGACTTTTCCAATACATATGTACCCAGATGATCATTGTATAGCTCTTACCAAACGGACTTGTTCATAAAACCCCTAAATATTCAGGGTGTTTAGTTGAAAAGAAAATGGGAGTCAATCCAAGTTGGCTCCATGGACCGGCATTCAATTTGGATGCAAAGCAGAATCCATCTTTGAATCACCACAATTCTCGCTTAGAGCAATCTTAAGCATCATGCTCGTTACCCTATAGAAGGTACCTTATCCAATTACGTGTTGCATCATTGGAGACGTAAATGGAGCGGTTTGTGTAAATTCGTAAGATCAATCGAGCCAAAAGGTGGTCATATCCGGTGTTAATTTAAAACAAAACAAACATGAAGTCAAACATGACATGAGAACCTATGGAAAACTGGTGTTTGTACTTTGTTGAACTATTCAAAAGGAAAAAAGAAATATACCTCCAACCAAGAATTCAAAGGAAAAACGTGTAATTCTAGAAGAGTTGCCAAAAAAAATTACAACTTCAACAACCTGTTTCAAACGTTGATGTGTTCTAATGTCTGAAGAAGCTTCTGTACTGATCATCTCCTCCTTGACAGCAATGTCAATGGTCACCAATCTCCTTCTGTATATATATGTGATGAAAAGGTTTAGTATTTCAATATCCACAACCTTGTATAACACCCAAATACAATACTCACCTCCTAGCCCTTTCTCTCTCTCTCTCTCTCTCTCTCTCTCTCTCATATTTTCTCTGCTCCTGCAGAGATGGCTTCTTCCACAACCATGGCTTTTTTAGCTCTCCTTGTTGTGCTCCTCCCTATGGCTGCTACTGCTGCTGACAGTCTGGCTCCATTCATTGGTATATATTGCGTGCACTTCTTTCTTAGCTATCGTCGCCGTACTTGGGCCCTGGAATAACAGCTTCCGATTTTCATATCTGCATCACATTCGTGAATAAAAACAACCAATAATGGACTGATCTTCTTGCTCGGTTTCGATCGATTATGCAGAGGAGCTATGCAACGAAGTGCAATGTGGAAAGGGGTCGTGCGTCGTGAACACTAGCGCTCCCTTTGGCTTCGAATGTCAGTGTGACGCGGGTTGGAAGCGGACGCGCCTCGACGATGAAGATAACCTCAAGTTCCTTCCCTGTGTCATCCCAAACTGTGAGCATACTCCTCTAATCTCTGTGTTCACAAGGCTGCAGGAATTGAACAGTAGATAAAGCAAACACTTTGCCTTAAAGCAAGAAATCCTATAACTAGTTCTCCGCAGTAGAATGGGAAAAAAACGTTGTCACTTAACAATTTTCGCTCGAGTCAAATGGCGAAATACTTGGATGATGCAACTATGAGAAGATAAACAGAAAACTAATCCTCGAACATGAAGCTTGAGAGTTTGATCTGCAGACTCCGTGCATTACCTCACATAAACACACGCCTTTTGAAAGCCATATGCTTGAGGTTCATATGAATTATGTTGCTTTTGTGGAACAGATGCTTAGTTTGCAAATCGTCTCTTTGTGCAGGTTCTGTTGAGTACTCCTGCATGCCCGCGCCTCCCCCTGTTCCATCCGTTCCATACAACACATCTGTCTATGATCGTAAGTCATCTTTACTTCGCTCATCCTTTTGATTCATAAGTCGTATTGCAGGAAAAATACTAAGCAGATTCTGGGCTTTCTTTTTAGCTTGCTACTGGATATATTGTGGAGGAGGGACGTGCACAAAGTCCGCAACTTACGAGCACACTTGCCAGTGCGATGCTGGTTACACGAATCTCTTGAACGTCAGCGTCTTCCCGTGCTTCAGCGATTGTAAGATAAAAGTCTCAAGATTGCAATTCATACCGATTCCCCAGTTTTTTCACTTATGCTGACCTTCCTTCAACGTGTCTCATGTTGGATTTTCTGTAGGCGCAATCGGTAACGACTGCGAAAAGCTCGGAATAAAAGTTTCCAACTCATCTACCACAGGATCAGACAACAGAAACTACGGTGAGATTCCGAAACCTCTCTCTCTCTTATCTTTTCTAATGGCCAAAACAAGTTTTCCAAAGAACAGGTTACTTGCTTCCTAAGGTTTCAATTAAGTCAAAACAAAAGAGAGAGGTTCAACCTTCATGATCAGTACTTATCGATGACCATGTAGTTCAATCTGAAATGACAGCTATTAACATAGTCGCACCCCCTACAGTAGTAAACAGTCTTTGACAGTGCAATTGGTGTTGAATGGAGACAATTCAAGTCATCGACTTCCTTTAAGAACATTAAACAGAGCATCTGTGAAGTGAAATCTAATGAAATTTTCACCAAACCTAAGGCCTAGTTTCTTGTTTCTCATCAGCACACATGTTCCTACCTGGGAAGTTGCTGTGGATGACAATCTTCACAGCATCTATGGCTTTGGTTCTATGGAACTAGAAGAGGGCATCATCACGAGACCGAGGCTTCATTTGGAGTTGTACTAAAGACGTATGGATTATACTCAGTTTCCATTCGTGCAATTGCTTACGTTGCACTTTGTTCTTTATTTGTTGAAGTGACATTCTTGTGTAAAATTGTTATAGAAACATGTCTATTGTATGGTTGACTGCTACATTACATGTATAAAAGAAACCAGTGCTTTTATTCCTCCTTTCACTGAGGCTTCCGAATGATTGCAACCATTCTAGGATCAAACGAAACTGGCGTTTAGCGAAACATTTTGATCGTGCGTTTCTTCGCTTTTCTTTTAGCTTTCAGCCCAGCAAACAGAGCAATTGACACCCTAGGCAGAGCACTGTTTTCAAAATCATGAGTCGTTTCTTGGGGTAGGACACACTCCTTGTGTTTAGCCATATAGTAGCAAATAGAAAGAATGGCAGCTAACGAAGATGAATCCATGATAATTAGCTGAATCCTGAAGAAAAACAATCTAGAATCTTAACATCCTCAATTAGCAGGTCCATCTTTTAGTCGCACTCTCTCCATTTCTATACCAATAGCCAGTATTTGTGACTATCAGTTTCCTCGAAGGAAACTCAAACAAAAAAGTATGACATGTATCATGCACGAATGCAATAATGGTTCAATTTGAAGGCCAAATCGCTTCACCCAAATAACTTCTGGTTTTTGTCTCCCTTCAGTTGAATCACTTCCATGGTCTTATTAGCAACATTGAATAATAGATATCCGACAGTCGACAAGTGCGTACTCACAAGTTACAACCACGAATGCAATTGTCTATCATAACAGCAGAAACTGATGAGCAGAGTATATACAAAATGGCTTGACAATGAGCATGACAAGGGCTGCCGCAAATTGGATGATTTACATTTTAAACATGGGAAGACCCATCTGGACATTTCAGTTGTTTTAGAACAAATTGAACAAGATTACCCGTTAAAGAGATGCAAGATATGGTCCATTTGAATTTAATGAAGATTACAATTCTCACCGAGATGACTGCCAGGCAAAAATGTTACTTCGTCTTCACATCTACACCAGTTTTTCCGGCAATAATCACGGCAGTTGCCATGTTCAAGAACAACCCATGCTCCACCACTCCCTCCAGCGAAGATATCTCCTTTCCTGCTGCAGGACCGTCCTTAATTGGAGTCTTGAAATACAAGTCCACGATGTAGTTTGAGTTATCTGTCACATAAGGCTTCCCGTCTTCATTCAACCGTAGCTTTGCCTCACACCCTTCTTCATTGAACAACTCTTTAAGTCTCACCTATCAACATCAGAATTACTAAAATGATCAGCTTCTCCCAATGTCAAGAACTGAATAGTATCATGATGAATTCCTGCTACCTAAATTTTCTGTAGATTTCAGTTGGATCACAAAATAACTACCAGGTATTGACAATGCATTGTCCTCTAAACTACAACTAATGCAGAGTTTATAACCAACAGCATTTTGACTACTTAAAAGGCTCTGGCTTCACGTCTTGAATTTTATGGGTAACCAAAACCATCTGGTCACACCTTCACTTAATTGCTGACTGAAAAACGAAAAGCAAAGCCACTTTTCGAGTTTTTCTTGAGACATTATCTTCAAAACAAGATAAAGTGTCTCCAGTTAACCAATATAACACATCCAATCCATCTAAGAACCGAACTCAAATTTGAATACTCCAACTCTCATCTTTACTCCACTAACCACGAGGATTGTCTAACCGGTGGAGCAACAAAGATTTCCTCTGACCTTCACCCATCTAACAACCCCATTTCAGATGGAACAGTCCACTCTCCTACACTCACCTTAAGCCCACATTTCACTCCTACCACCATAATTTCATAATTACAAAAAAAAAATCCGCCTTTTCTCCACTTTCCGAAGCACTTGCCCTGAAGTCGAAACCTCATTGACATGGTGTAATGGACGGATCGAATTCACTGTCGAGATATTTACCAGATTGTATTTCCAACAGAACTGTACGATCTCGACTGGCATGGCCAGGCCGCTCCCGCCCAACCCATCGACGAGCTTGGTCTCATCGGCGACCACCACGAACTCCTTGCTCGCCGCCTCCACCATCTTCTCCCGCAGCAGCGCCCCGCCCCGCCCCTTGACCAGGTTCAGGTCCGGGTCGACCTCGTCGGCGCCGTCGATCGCGAGGTCGATCCTGGGGTGGTCGTCGAGGACGGAGAGCGGGATCCCCAGCCCCCGCGCCTGCTCCTCCGTGCGCTTCGAAGTCGGGACCCCGACGATGTCCTTCAGCTGGCCGGCCTTGAGCAGCTCGCCGAGCTTGGCGACGACGAAGGCGGCGGTGGAGCCCGTGCCGAGGCCGAGGACCATGCCGCTGCGCACGTACTCGACGGCCTTGTCGGCGGCGAGCTTCTTGAGGTCGTCTTGGGTGAGGGCCGGGGCGGAGAGGGCCTTGACGGAGAAGGGTCGCGGCCGGCGGGGGGTGCGCGGAGTGAGGGCCCTCGGGGTGCGCAGGAAGAGGCGGGAGAGGCGGGAGGGGGAGGAAGAGGAGGATAGAGAGGATAATGCGGCGGCGGTGGCGGCGGCAATGGCCATGGCGAGGAGATAGAGAGAGAGAGAGAGGGAGAGGGTGGAGAGAGTGAGGAATGGGAGGCTGGTCTTTTGCCGCTGCTCATCCTCGTATTTTGTTCTTTCGTTTTGTTCGTTTGGGATATGTCAAAGGAGATGCCTTTTTTGCCTTTCTTGTTTTCCTTGAATATCAATAGGATCCTAAACTAATGTATGCAATGTGATGGATTTGAAAATTTTTCATTTTGTATAATCGAATCCTAATTTTTTTTTCAAAATTTTCAATGCCGCATTTTCGATGAATAATACTGGAAATTATTATTCCGTCACTTAAAGATTGGTTGCATTAAGCTTTGATTAAAATTTTTAAAAAATAAAATAGAGATGTATTGAAAGTCATAAAACTTATCACAACGGTGCAATCAAGTCATAAACTCATAAAACTTATTATATTGTGAAATTTTTGAAATTCAATTCCACTTTTGTAACAAGTTTTAGGATCTTATTGTACATTTTGAAAGTTTTAAAACTCGATTATATTTTTGTGATAAGTTTTAAGATCTAATTATACTTTATGAAAATTTTGGCACTCAATTGTACTTCTTAATAAGTTTAGGATTTCCAATCTAAATATCCCTTAAGTAATATGTAAGCTAATCTATCCAAACAATGAATAGAGGGCAATAAGAGCTTATAGGAGGAAAACAATTTCTGGAATTAATTTATGACACGATTGCACCTTCCAATAATAGATTAGGATTTTATTTGCATTGATTGAAATGTTCAAGACTCAATCGCATTCCATTCATATGATTTAGGTTTTTTCATGAATTTTTTCTTAATTAATGTAAAAAGCTTTGATAATGATGGGGTCATCATTGTCTGGCTTATTTAGGTGAGCATTTTAGCACCACATCTTTTCGTGATATCATAGTATAATATATTCTTGAAAGTCTAGAATAGATCGTATCAAAACACTAATAGTTTATCAAAACACTTTTGATAATATATGACATTCGTTGACCTAAGTTCACAATCCCATGGGTTGACCATTTTGGCATCAATCCGCGAGTTCGTCTATGGAAATGGCTATTCTTTCCGTAGGCCCGTCCTGCTTTCGAAGGCATCGATGAGTAAAGTTGACCCTAAGGTTTGAATTGCTCGTTCGACCACTTCACCAATTTTGGGATCGGTCATCCTTTCAACAAACTCCATGAACCCTTATTACTATTGTCTCGTTTTGTTGATCGAGATGGTTAGTAATTTGATTTGATTTGAATTTTTTTTTTCGCTTCTTTTACAATATAGCCCAAGCGTAGATTCATCTGGGCATTGTGCTCAAACTTGTTTGGCACTTTCGATCCTATCGCTAGCGTTCAAGGCCTCAAACGTTGGCTTATTTTACTTAAAGCTTTCATCATGAATTTCCAAGATGGTGGTATTCCATCCCTGGTCCCATCTTTTAGCCTCTGAATATTTTAATGGGTTGGGAACGGTAATCAAACTCTTAATTATTGAAGGAGTTTCTCTAGAACTCTAAAGACGTGTCACATAGAATTTCGTCAAAAGTCGTGATGGCAAAACTCAAATCGAGGATGATCGGTGGGCCGACAAAAAGTGTCGAATTCTTATGTACCCCCAGGCCCAAAGGACTTTGTATAAAATGTACGCAGAAAATAGACTGGAAACGACTGAGGGAATTGCTTGAAACTTTATTGGATCGAAACCGATGGCTCACATTCGCAGATGTCATGCTTTGCTCGACTGTGACGACATGAATTTCACAATGGAGATGACTGCAGGGCGTGAGGAAGGTATACAAAATCTCATCAGACATGACTAAAGGTTTTATAATCTAAGCTAAGTACCAAGGTTGGAAACCCTAATCGAATTTGAAATTAAATTCGAATTTCAGGAAAAAAAGGGGTCAATTCCAAAAAAAACCCCAAACTTTAGGTTTAATCCCAAATATATCCCAAACTTTTTTTGTCTCAAGAAAAATCCCAAATTTTAGGTTCAGTCCCAAATCTACCCCGAACTTTTCTTTTGTCTAAAAAAAAACCCTAAACTTTAATTTTAGTCCCAAATATACCCCGAATTTTGTTTTGTCTAAAAAAATCTCTAATTGATACACATATGACAAATTTACCCAAAATTATTTTTTTGACCACCAAAAAAATTTACCATATATTATTTTCCGTTAAATTTTACTATCAAATTTTTAAATTAAATAACACGCCGCAATTAACGGGTATACTAATTTGGGGTTTTACCCTCCGTTTGTACTAAAAAAAATCATCAATTTTTAATATGTTCTCAAATATACCCCATGATCTAGTCCCAACCTAACATGGCATTTCCACATAGATAATAAATACACATAAACAAGATGTCATAGAAAATTATTTTCAAAATAAAACCATTTTAGGACATAAAAAATTAGGGATTACTAATACGGCTTTTGGACAGAGGCTAATGAGGGCAAATTTAGGATTAGAGTAAAATTTGATGATTTTCTTTTTGATAAAAAAATTGGGATAGATTTGGGAATAAACTAAGAGTTTGGAGTTTTTTCTAAGACAAAAGAAAAGTTTAGGGTAGATTTGGGACTAAACCTAAAGTTTGGGGTTTTTTCTAAGACAAAGAAAAGTTCGGGGCAGATTTGGGACTAAACCTAAAGTTTGGGGTTTTTCTTGAGACAAAAAAAAGTTCGGGATATATTTGGGAATAAACCTAAAGTTTGGGGTTTTTTTTGGAATTGACCCGGAAAAAAAGAGAGGAAAACTTCATTTGAATTGGTACGTGAAGAGTTAACTTTCTCATCTTCAAAATTTGATGTGCTCTTCATATTTTTGATGTCTCGATTGCTTGTATATGTGCCCTTTGATGATTGATGCTCATATTTTCAAATGGGTTATCTCGTTTTACATTCCGATCATCCTACACAAGAATCTCTAGTTACATTGACTTGCATGTTAATTTAACAATGATTTGTTAACTACTCGATTTCTCAAACACATTTATTCCCAACTAACAATGATTCGAAAACCTCCTCAATTCAGTCTTCGAAACTTGTGGGCGTGCTTCGAATCATTCAATCGCGGTCGCACATCATACCTCCATTTAATATTTTATCAATTGGAAATCACTGATCGATGAGCTCATCAGACGTTCCATTAATAGGCCTTATAAGTCAATTATATTGTCATAATCCCAATGATTGGTGAACTTGTCATCCATCAATTGAACTTCACGTCCCAATATATCATCATGACTAAACCTTGATCATCACATTTAACTTCTTTATGCTAGGGCCTAGATTTTGAGCACGGAGTCCGAAAGTACCGTATCCTCAACTTGCATGTCAACACTAATCAAGAACGTATCCATCATGATTCGCCGAGCATGATTCGCCAAGCTGGCTCATTAAATAAAACCCATAACATTTTTAATCCTACGGAGCAACCATACGACCTTCCGACGCATCGTGATAATTAGGTACAAAAACATCGTAACCGGGAATCATAGAAAGACTTCCGGTGGAACCGGGGGCATCTCAGGAATTTCACAAGGACCGAAACGACGCCGCCGTCGCTTCCCTCGCCAAAGATTCCCCCTTTTTCCCCCGAATTCTCTTCAAAGCCTCTCTCTCTCTCTCTCTCTCTCTCTCTCTCGCCGAAGCATCCGAAATCCCGGCGCTCCGATTCCTGCGCGAGCTCTCCGATCGACGAAATCCTCCGCCATGTCTGCAGAATCGGCCAGCGCGATCCACAGAAACCAGGTAACCCATCTCCGTACTCTGTCTCTGCGGCTGGGTGTGGCTGAAGTTGAGGAGGATCTGATGTCGGAAGTTCTGTTGGTTTTTTGCGGGCCGATTGGCTTTGTCCTAGGTTGACCTGTCGGACTTCATCGACTGGTCCGGAGTCGAATGCCTCAACCAGAGCGCCGCCCACTCCCTCCCCAACGCTCTCAAGCAGGTGACTCCTTCGGGGTTTTCCCCCCCACCCACTCTTCCTCTCTCTCTCCGTTGTTATCTTGCGAGGGACGAAAAGTCGAAAGCGGTGTCGTTGCCGAGCTTCGAGGGGTTGTTTCATTTTCGCCTCGAGTTTGTGATTGGGCGTTTCTGAAGGCACGAATTTCGGGACCCCCGAAGTGGTTGCGGCGGGCGGGGTGACTTTGATTAGGGTGGCGCGATTTCGAGATCAAGGAACCATGCAATATCTTAGCTTGGGGGTGGGGAAGCGAAACCCATGAATTCTGTATTAGATTTCATGTACTATAGGAGATAATTACTGGAAAAATTACACTGCCTGGCCGACTGCACAAGGGCGGTGGCCTTGAGGTCCCCCTTAGGTGCGTCTTTGCCTCTGTTGAATTGGGATCAATATGCTTTTTCTTTTTAATGGACAAAATTAGGTAGAAGCTATAATCGGGGCCATCAGGTCGATGTCCTTGTCCTGTCACTCCAGGTTGCAGGTTTCCAATTGCTTGTAGTGTATGGTTGATACATAATGGTAAAGGAAAGCAATCGATTCTCCATTTATGTAGATTGCAAATCAAAGGGAATATAATGGGAATCAACTGATGATCCTTATTGTTTGGCCATTGCACTTGGGAAAACTAGCTTTTCATTTTAGTCTTTGAAGTTCAAATTTAGTCAATGTTTGGACCTGGACATACTCATTTTTGTTGGAGCCACTAGGAATGTCAATAATTTTACATCTATTGGTCTCCCAACCTCATTTTGGATGATGTAGTTCATTTTTTTTTATTAAAAGAATCCTTGGTTAGATAGCCAGATCATAATTATATAGTTCAGTCTTGTCGGATTTCTTCAGCTTCATCATTAATATTTCATTACATGAGATGGAGGGAGCAACCAATCAATTTAAAGTGAATAATTTAGAACTAAGAAAGTCGACAATTTAGCTTTAGGGGCTTAAATGCAAAACTTGATAAACTTGAGGGACTAGGCATTGTTATTCCTAATTCTTGAAACCACTAGGTTTGCTTCATGTAGTGGCAAGGTCTTGTCAGATTGGTATAAGATGCCCCTTTCTGTATATTACATCCTTGATAAAATTTAATATATTTTCATTCAAAGAAAACCTTCTCTTTTATGCATGAGTTTACAAATTTTGTCGATGTTATATCATTGGTCATTTATGTCTTGTTGATGTCTGTGTCAAAACCTATAGCACCAAGTTGTATCTATCTAGAAGGGGGCTCCAAGTTTAAATATAGATAATTTTACTTTGCACATCAGGTGGTTAGAAGTTAGGACTGAAAGAGTGCTTCACATACGAAAAATTCAGAGGTTAAATTGAAGAACACAATATGCCTGGTTCAAAAATTGGAAAACTCTTGTCCTTTGAAATGCCATTTATGTTTATACTTTTGTAGATGTCTGAAGACTGTTTTTTTTTCCTGAACTTTGAAGAAGTTAAGGTTGGACGCTGAATTTTCACATGAACTCTCAAACTCTTGACTGGGCATCATAGAAGCTCTCTAATACATTGGTCTCCATCGTTTGATGTGCAAAAGATAGTTATAAGCATCATTTTCACATGGCATTATATTTCCTTGGAATAGGGTTACAGAGAAGATGATGGCTTGCTTTTAGAGAGTGATGCAGATGAACAGCTTTTGATTTACATACCTTTCACCCAAGTAGTCAAATTGTACGCTCTTGTTGTAAAAGGGCCTGAAGAGGAAGGTATAATGATTATGGTGGCTATCTTTCCCTGGTACTTTAATTGAGTATGTAGCATTACACACCTTCCAGAATGTTACTGAGTGAGTTTTTATGTAGGTCCTAAGACAGTGAAGCTGTTTTCTAACAGAGAACACATGGGTTTTAGGTGAGATAGCCTGATGATTGCTTTGATTTAATGTACGTTCATAAAGGAAGATTCTTATTGTTCCTCTTTCTGGTAATGAATATGGCAGTAATGTCAATGATTTCCCTCCAAGTGACACAGCAGTTTTATCAGAAGATAATCTTAAGGTAGAGTTCCTGCTTTTGTTGGTCATTTGACAGATCCTTCTCTGAGGTTTTGCACTTAAAATAACTGGAAGATGCATCAATCTTTGATGGTGAGAATAATGATTGTTAGCATTTTTTTTCTAAGAACTTCCCATTTTTTGTGTAGGGAAAGCCAGTTGTCTTGAAGTATGTCAAATTTCAAAATGTCCGCAGGTAGTTAACTGTTGATATCCTAATGTTACTTTTCTTTCATGATTTGCAGTTTTTCACCATGTTTCTTTTTTAAAATGTGTTTCAGCTTAACAATCTTTATTGAAGACAATCAGTCTGGCTCTGACATCACAAAAGTGCAGAAGATTGTGCTGCATGGAACCACGTACGTTCTCCCTATTTGTAGATTAATATCACCTGCATTTGGTGCTATAATCAGAGTTAAGAGGGAAAGGAATGAAATAGATAAATGCCGAACTGGAAAAAGGAAGCTAGACACTAGAGACATGGTTACTGGCTGGCATTAGTTTCTGGCCTATGAATCTTGCTTTTGTATATTGTGCTGGCTGCTTGCTGGATGAAATACTACCCAATGCCACCGACAAGATAGTTTTATAGCTAATTTATTTAAATAATCTATAAGATATTTTGCTGGAACATCGTGAACATAAGCATAGTGAGTGGTAGGGAATAGGGAAGGGCAGCTTAAGGGAAGATTAATATATATTGGCTAAAGTAATAGATATTGCCATCCCTTTTAGCAAATTGGCAAGATTAATAGATATTACAACTTTAAAAAAGAGGGAACAATAGCTAGAAGTTCATGAGGAAAAGCAAGAATTGAGCATTATTAAATACCAGTTGAAGCAAATTGGCCTGTAGAACGATCATCTATGACAAGGCAGGCAAAATGGGGTCCTTGGCGCTTAAGCTGGATGAAAGGGAATCCTGCATTGCATTCGGAATGGATTAGATCCTATTAGGTTGTATCTGAATATGCGCATGGCTTAAAATAATGTAGGGAATGATCTATAAAAGCCAGAGGAGTGGCATAATGTATGGTTACACTTGGTGAAATTGAAGAAAGATTGAATTGGGATGTCTCTTGAGGCTTTTGATAAAAATTAAGCACTGAATTTTAAGTGTTGATAATCTTAATTGCTGAAAATAAAAATATAAAGTTGTTTGATGATAATTGAAAAATAATGGCTAAAGTTTGTTAATTTCTCACCAAAGATATAACAATTACAATCGGTGGTAGGATTTAGCTGTAAATTTAGCAAGATTTTTAGTTTGTCATTAATTATTTTTGCTAGTGAATGAATTAAGTATGCCCTCTTTGATTTACTACATTAATGGATTTTTTTGGCTTAGTTGAGTCTATTAAGTCATACTAAGTAAGGTTACCAAACAAGTTTAATCTCCGATGAATTTTCTGTTTTCAATACCTAATTAGGTTTATTAAATGGGCCCTTAGTTACTATGTTTGCCTAAATAGCAACTTGTCCTGCGTATATTTGCTAATGAAGGTTGCTTAACGTTAGATGTGGGACTCTGGGCCTCTTCTGTTGCTTTTGACTCATGAACCTGCATTTCTATTTTCTCAGGGAGGTAAAGGACAATCCCCCTGTTTCATGATTGTCTGGCCTTAGGCCTCCCTGTTTCCCTCATCTTTTTAATCTAGTGAATCTTTGTTTTAGCAGGCATCAATCGCTTTATTTCTCTTCATTATCCTTTCCTAGCTTCTTTGCTTTTGATGTCTTTGCTTATGGTAGTGCTACTTGCCGTAGTCACCATATAAATTCTACACAGGCTAGGTGGTGCTGCTGGCAGGTGCAAGCAATCTCCCTTCTAGATCTGCATTTCTCCAGAATCTCATAATTTTTCTTTGGCTTGCTTGTGCAGGGTGGAAACGACAGACATGAAGGGTCTGAAGAAGGTCGAGGACCATTGATGCTGGAGAAAACAAAAACACTTGAGACTATTTGTTTCAAGGGGAAGCAGTATCATCAGTGCCAAAATCCTCCAGTTCCTCTCGAAATTTTGCTCGCCTTACTTATATGGATCTACAGTGACCAATTGTCCTGAATAACTTTATATCACTTTGTCATAGAGAAGGGTCAACTTCTTTTGGCGATGTCGTGGCACCTTCATTACAAATGTCTCTTACCAAACAAGATCTATCGGCTAAATGTGCTTGAACTGTTGTTTTCACTAGCCAACCCCTGTTTAGCAGCATTGATTTCATGAATTATTGTTCGGTACTTGAATCTGAGCCCTCCTGCTCTTACAGTTCACATTGAAAAAAAGGTGTTCTTTTTCTTCCCGGCTGGACCATGTGGCATGTTTGGCACTAGAACTTTGGCTCCTTTGGTAGATGTCTGATTCCACATGGGGCGCTTGATGTGGTAAAAAGGGGTGAGAATTGCATGGCAAACTTAGGAAAAGGGCCAGCAGAAAGATGTCTGCTAGATGAAGAGACAAGGTCTCTTCTGGCCAGCTGTAATCTACTCACTTTTTAATGGAATTCTCGTGACGTCTTGTGTGATGTTATATAACATTTTGAAAGCTCGTGGGTCATATGACAGCTTTCTCTGTAGTTTCTTTGTGCTTCCTTGAAATAGTTGCCCATTAAGAGTGTGTTTAGCAACGATTCTATTCCTGAAATAATTTTTGATCAAAAATGATTTTTTTTTATTCTTCTTCGGAGAATAATTTATGAGTATTTAAGGTATTTGATAAATTGTTTAAAATGAGTTTGGTAAAAAAAATTAATTTTTTGATTCTTTTAATTTTTAATATTTTTTGTTATAATTTGTTATATTTTTCTATTTTCTTTTTCTCTTTTTTACCCTTCTTCTTCTTGGCTGCCACCACTGGTGGTGACCAGCGAGCTCGTTAAAGGCTTGCTTGGCCACTGACAAGACTTGGGCTCGCAGATTTGGGTGAGGTCAAACCTCATTGGTGGCCAAGCAAGGTTTAGCCTCACCAACCGGCACGAGGCTTGGCCTCACTCAGACGCTTGCTGGTGGCTCACCTAGGGGGAGCAATGGGGCGGTGATGGGGTGAGAGGAGGAAGAGTAAAAAGGAGAAGAAAAGGAAGGGAAAAAAAGAAGAAGAGAGGAGAGATTTGAAAAAATTGATTTTCAAAATTGTTCTCGAAAGCGAGAAATAACTTTTTTTTAATTCTCGATTCTACTTCAAATCTATTCTCCATAACAAATTTATTCTCAAGAACAAAAAATTTACCAAACAAATTTCTGTTCCAAATCTGTTTTCGAGAAAAAAAAATATAGTTAATTATTCTCGGGAGTGTTATCAAGCAGACCTTAAATGCCCTCAACTAACACCTTCTCCCTCTTTACCTTATCCCCCTCCCCTAAGCCATCTGCATCCCAATCCAATCACTAGTCCTCCGTCCACTTCCCATTTCTGCATATCTCTCTCGGCCAACGAACTTGATTTATCGCAACCGTTCATCTTGAGGGTATCATTTAATTATTGGGGTCTCCCCAGTCCTGGCAAGAACTCTTCTAACCAACTCAGACCAATGCAATTGACAAGGATGAATCATTATCGCAATCGTTGATCTTGTGGGTATCATTTAATTGTCGAGACCTTACCGACCCTGGCAAGAACTCTCTCTAACCAATTTAGACCAATGCAATTGGTGAGGATGAATCATTGATCCAGAATCGACATTAAAGCTATGGACAACCTATGGGTTCTCTTATTTATATATGTGGCCAATTCTTCATTCTGTCACCCAAGGAGCACCTTGATTACTCTCCTTCACATCCACCCCAATCAACCTAAAAAGAACAAATTTGTGCAAGCAAAAATAGAGAATGAAGGATTCTTCTGAGAAGAGTCGAGTCAAGGTCCAACGGCTGTATCAAGCAAGCCAATCGGACTTGGGCAGGGCTATAAGCTATCCGCGTAGGACTACGCGATCGGCCACCGCTCTTTCCACTTGATCTTCTAATACCGAGTCAACTTGTTCGAGTCCTTTGACTTGGACCTCGTGCGGATCTCCTTGTCGGAGACCCTTTCTCTTTACCCGTCAACCACCAGTCAATTGGGGATGGCAATTGGGAAGTCAAGTGGAATGACACCAGTGTCTAGGTGATCAGAGCTAAGGTGAGGGCTAGTATCGATGAATGGTTGCAATCGGCTAATAGGATCGAGGAGAGAGATCTAACGGTGTGGGAAGACATGCCCCAAGATCCTTATGTATGGTCGCCATTTCGGATTCAGGTACATGCAAAGATTGGCATTCATGCCCTTGTTCTGTTTTTGGACTTAAGGAGGAGGAATAATTACCAAAAAAATCATAAATATTTCAATTGTGCTAGTTTATTTATAAACATTTTTGGGTTTTTTTTTTTTACTTAAGTCCATCTGATTAATTTTGATAGAAAATCGCTAACGTGAATTCTAGATATCTTACATGACATGACCAATATTGACATAAATAATTTTTAAATTTTGTTATTCTTTTCTTCTATTTTCCTTCTTTATTTTTGTATTCAATGTGGCCAAGAAGGATCACTGAAGCTTGTTGGCCACTGAGCAAGGCTATCATAGCCAATCACAGGTGAGATTGCGACTACAACCTCACCAATGGCCACAATAATCTAGGAAAGGCTAGCTTTGCCATGGCTTTGTCTAGATTTGGGTGAGGGGAACCTTTGCCTACTATAATGAAAAAAGAAAAAGAAAAAGTGAAGAAAATCAAAAAGTAATAAAAAATCAAAAAAAAATTATATCAATGATTTCTGATTGAAATTGGTCAAATGTCATTAATTAACAAAATGTGAAAAGATTAGAACTTAATTCATATTATTGAAAAGTTTAGAATTTTCTTGATAACTATGTCACGTTCTCATTGTTCCTAACAACCAAGTGATGGTCCCAAAATTATAGTCCATAGAGTAAAGCAATTACGCATATCATAGAACCTACAAAAAGTACCATAGCTCCAAAAAATGCTATTGGTGTCGACACGCATTATCATGACAGCATGAGCTTCTATATCTACATTGTCTAGTCATACCCAAAACGAGGGATATGCAATAAAAACTGCCTAACTTAGGAATCACCTCGACTAAACTAAAGTTTTGGGTGGTTCCCATAGCCGGTGGTCTAGTTCTCGATTCCATTCTTGGAACTAGTGGCTGGTCGGTCTGGTTTCAATTTCCAAGGTGAGAACTAGATTAGTAGTTTTTAATATATATATTTTAAAATTTCTTAAGAATTCGAAAAGAAGAAGAAGAAAATTCTTAAGAGTCTTAAGAAAACTTAATTACATGTAGGTTAAGAGGGTGAATTAATAAAGTATTGTATGAATGGAGGAGGTTGTCTTTGAGAATGTCTTTGAGAAGGTTGAGGACCATTGATGCTGGAGAAAACAGAAACACTGGAGGCTATTTGTATCAAGGGGAAGCAGTATCATCAGTGCAAAAATCCTCCAGTTCCTCTCGAAATTTTGCTCGCCTTACTTATATGGATCTACAGTGACCAATTGTCCTGAATAACTTTATATCACTTTGTCATAAAGAAGGGTCGACTTCTTTCGGCGTTGTCGTGGCACCTTTATTACAAATGTCTCTTACCAACCAAGATCTATCGGCTATATGTGCTTGAACTGTTGTTTTCACTAGCCGGGCCCTGTTTAGCTGCATTGATTTCATGAATTATTGTTCTGTACTTGAATCTAAGCCCTCCTGCTCTTACAGTTTACATTGAAAAAAAGGTGTTCTTTTTCTTTCGGGGTGGACCATGTGGCATGTTTGGTACAAGAACTTTGGCTCCTTTGGTAGATGTCTGATTCCACATGCGGCGCTTGATGTGGTAAAAAGGGATGAGAATTGCATGACAAACTTAGGAAAAGGGCCAGCGGAAAGATGTTTGCTAGATGAAGAGACAAGGTCTCTCCTGGCCAACTGTAATCTAGTCACTTTTTAATAAAATTCTACTGACGGTCTTGTGTGATGCTATATGACATTTTGAAAGCTCGTGAGTCATTTGACAGCTTTCTCTGCAGTTTCTTTGTGCTTCCTTGAAAAAGTTGCCCATTAAATGCCCTCAACTAACGCCGTCTCCCTCTTTACCTTATCCCCCGCATCCCAATCCAATCACTTGTCCTCCGTCCACTCCCCATTTCTCCATCTCTCTCTCACTCTCTTGGCCAACGAACTTGATTTATTGCCACCGTTCATCCCGAGGGTATCATTTAATGATTGGGGCCTCGCCAGTCCTGTCAAGAACTCTTTCTAACCAACTCAAACCGATGCAATTGGCAGGATGAAGGTATCAGTAATTGTCAGGACCTCACCAGTCCCGATAAGAACTCTCTAACCAATTTAGACCAATGCAATTAATGAGGATGAATCATTGATTTGGAACTGACATTAAAGCTATGGACAGCCTATGGGTTCTCTTATTTATATATGTGGCCAATTCTTCATTCTGTCACACAAGGAGCACCTTGATTACTCTCTCCTTCACATCCACCACAATCAACCTAAAAAGAACAAATTTGTGCAAGCAAAAATAGAGAATGGAGGATTCTTCTAAGAAGAGCCGAGTCAAGGTCCAATCGGCTCTAACGGCCGTATCAAGCAAGCCGGTCGAACCTGGGCAGGGCTACAAGCTATCGGCGCAGGATCATGCGATCGGCCACCACTCATTCCACTTGATCTTCTACTATCGAGTTAGCCCGTTTAGGTCCTTTGACTTGGATCCCGTGCGGATCTCCTTGTCGGAGACCCTTTCTCTTTACCCATCAGCCACCGGTCGGTTGGTAAGGGATGGGGATGGCAATTGGGAAGTCAAGTGGAATGATGCCGGTGTCCGGGTGATCCAGGCTAAGGTGGGGGCTAGTATCGATGAATGGTTGCAATCGGCCGATGGGTTCGAGGAGACAGATCTAACGGTGTGGGAGGACATTCCCCAAGATCCTTACATATGGTCGCCATTTCGGATTCAGGTACATGCAAAGATTGACATTCATGCCCTTGTTCTGTTTTTGGACGTAAGGATGATGGATAATTACCAAAAAAGTTATAAATATTTCAATTGTACTAATTTGCTTATAAACATTTTTGGGTTTTTTTAATTAAGTCCATCTGATTAATTTTAATCGAAAATTGCTAACATGAATTTTAGATATCTTACGTGATATGACTAGCATTGACATAAATAATTTTTTTAAGTTTTATTCTTTTCTACTATTTTCCTTCTTTACTTTTGTATTCAACGTGGCCAACAAGGATCACCGAAGCTTGCTAGCCATCGAGCAAGGCCATCATAGCCGTGGGCAAGGCCGCCTTGCTTAGATATGGGTGAGGCCAATCACAGGTGAGATTGTGACTACAACCTCACCAATGGCCACAATAATATAGGAGAGGCCAGCCTTGCCATGGCTTCGGTTAGATTTGGGTGAGAGGAACCTTTGCCTACTATAATGAAAAAAAAAAAAAGTGAAGAAAATAAAATATCAAAAAAATTTTAAAAATTTTAAAAATATTTATATCAATGATTTCTAACTAAAATTGGTCAGATGTGATTAATTAACAAAAAGTAAAAAAATTAGAACTAAATTCATATTATTGAAAATTTTAGAATTTTCTTGATAATTATGTCACGTTTCGATTTTTCTTAACAACCAAGTAATGGTCCCAAAAACTATAATCCATAGAGTAAAGCAATTACGCATAACAATGCGGATTTTAACGCGAATGCCGTTGCAGAAAAGCAAAAGTTTATACCAAGCGTTGACTTGTAGAACCTACAAAAAGTACCGCAGCTCAAAAAAATGCTATTGGTGTCGGCACACACTATCATAAGAGCATGAGCTTCTATATCTACATTATTTAGTCATACTCAGAACGAGGGATATGCAACGGAAATCACCAAACTTGAAAATCAACTCGAACAAATTATAGTTTTGGGCAGTTCCTATAGTCGGTAGTCCAATTCCCAGTTCCATTCTTAGAACTAGTGGCCAATCGGTCTGGTTCCAATTTCCAAGATAAGAACTAGACTAATGGGACCGGTAGTGTTTGATATATATATTTTAAAATTTCTTAAGAATTCAAAAAAAAGAAGAAAATTCTTAAAAGTCTTAAGAAAACTTAATTACATGTAGCTTAAGAGTGCAAATCGATAAAGTAGTGTATAAACGAAGTAAGTTGTCTTTGAGAATGTGTTCCAACATTAATAAATTTTTGCCCAAAAAAGCAAAGTTACCAATTCTACCGGACTGGTTAATTAGTCTAGTTCCTAATTCCAAGACCTGCCGATTCGATCCACGATCCCAGAATTTGGGAACCGGTCCTTTTAATCCAATTCCTGGTCCCACCTTATAACCGAACCGAATTAGAACCCGATCACTCCTACCCAGAATGATAAAATGTATAGGATGATGGTTATGTTGATATGCTTGGATTTATCACGTGTGAAATTTCTCGAGCACTTTACTAATGTGGTAAAAAGAGACCCTTTTACTTGATTTAAACGTCAGAACCGAATCGAAAAATCAAACCGAATCAAAATTTCATACATTATCGGTTTGGTGTGGTTTTCGGTTCGAATAATGAAAAAATAACCATTCTTTTTTCCGGCTTGGGTTATTTCGCTTTGGTAAACTTAGCCAAATTGAAATTCTCAATAGAAACTGAATGCTCAACTAAAATTTCTCCTTTTTTTCACCCTTCATTCAATTTGGTCATGGTAAGCAAGGTAAAAACCGAACCGTAGACACCCCTTGAATAGGTCTTGGATTGGACCATGGTACATGGTTCCCCAAGTGCACGAGTTATTTTCACCTTTCAAATATCGACACGTGGGTTCGCATATAATTTTCGATTTAATAGACGGAACCGGGAGTCTCTTCTTTCGGCCGTGTGAACACAGCAAATAATAGAATGTACAAAAAACAAAAACGAACTTGTCCGGTCGGGCCGAGTTAATGAAAAAGCATGCAGCATCGTACACGAATTCGAAATGGACCGGTGGCGATTGCAATTGCGATTACTTCGGCTGCTCGCTAATGTCATGATCTTGTCCGTCACGAAGCAGTAGACATGTTCGTGATTGTTTTGGTTGCAGGTGAGTGAATTTGACGGAGGCGGCGTCGCCATGGGCCTGAGCTGCACCCACCTGCACGCCGACCCGACCACGGCGGCCCTCCTCTTCCAGTCGTGGTCCCAAGTACACCGCGGCATCCCCATCCGCCACCCGCCTCGCTTCCCCGGCTCGGCCCCTGCCGCCGGGTCGCCGACTCGCCCCGGCTCGCCCTCGAGCGAGTCCCGATCCTTTTCCTCCTCCACCCCATTGTCCTCGTCCACCTTCAAATTCTCTGACCAGACCATGGCACGACTCGTCTCGGAGGTCCGGGAGTCGTGTCCTGATGCCACGCCGTTCGATGTTCTCGCCGCGCTATTCTGGACTCGCATCGCTCGATCGAAAGACCATGGCAATGGCATCGGCGATCCCAGGATTGCGAAGATCGCCGTCGATATGAGGGGGGCGATGAGCGAGAAGCTGCCGTTAGGGTTCTTCAGCAATGCCGTGCGGTTTTCTCTGATCGAAGCACCAGGCGGAAGCGAAGACGACCACGAATTATGGCGGATGGCGAAGCTCGTGCACGATGGCGTGCTGGGGATCCAGGAAGGCGAGATTGGATCGGGGAGAGAAGACGGAGGAGCTAGATTCGAGCCGTCGGTCGGGACGTACGGCCCGGAACTGACCATCGTGAGCATGGAGCACATGGCAGGAGGTGAGGATGGTGTCGTCGGAGGACGGTGGTCGGAGATGCATGAGGCGATGTTCGTGGACGGCGAGAGGCCCGTCCATGTGTCAGTCAGAGTGGGGAACGCGAAAGGCGAGGGCCTGATCATGGTGGTGCCGGAGAAAGGGCTCGGCCGGGCAGTGACGGTGGCGCTGCCGGAGGAGGAGGAGGTGGCGAAGCTGCACGAGGATGAGGAAGTGCTCAAGCTTGAACCCACAGTGATTCTCAGTGGCGGACGCAATTACTCACGTTCTTAGTTTTCCAAAGTTTTAAAAAAAATAAAATAAATAAATGCTTGCTGTTATACGTCGAGAGTATCTGCTGTTCTAGGTATGTTTGTTTCAAAGACGACTGTTTATATTACTTATAAAAATAAATCAATACAAAATATATTCATATCCACGAAAATAGTTAGTCTTAAATTTGTTGTGGATAATAAAAATATTTTTCGCTGACTAATTTTTCTTAGTACCATAACCAATCATTTTTCGAAGAATGATTTCCAAATTAGAAGTTCTCCGTGAAACAAAACGCACCCCAAATGCAAAAGAAAAATCAATGAGACTGAGAAAAGATGAAGAAAGACACTGTGAAATGAAATTATCAAACATGAAATGTTGCTAAATTAGAAGGAAGATACAAGATGATAAAGTACAAAGACAGAACATTGGCTATGACAAAAGGTGACCTGTATAGTCTTATGGAAGATTTAATTTTCTCGTCTAGTTATGACGTCATCGTACACATCTTATTAACGCCTCGACGAATGTTGTAGCATGCCAAGGTTTTAAAGTTTTCGATCGACAAAGAGATCTATTGCTCTGCAATCCGACGATTACAATGAGAGCATCATCTCATGTCTCGAAGGACTATAGAAGTCCCGCGACAATGAGAGCATCATCTCATGTGAACTGAAGAAGAAACGAAAGAACGTCAGGGTTTCTGCGGTGTCCGGGTATGGAAATTCCCTCTGTTTCCATTTCCAGTCATCATATGGAAACTGAAACCGTTAGAAGAGGCTGGTTTGGTGCAGAAAGAATGGCGAAGTGTTGAAAACAGATCAACCTAGGCATTTGAGAGCATAATGCTGTGGAAAAAGCATCCAGCTCGATATTTTCGCTCATGATGGTTTATGCAACAGGGCGTAAATTCATCGAATAGATATCATATACTATATCTAGCGATAGATATACCATTATAGATGAGTTGCACTAAAGTAAAACAAGTTCATACAGTTCTAAGGTCGATGTGAGCATGCAACGTGAAGCAAGCTCGCCCTGCAAAAGGAGGTGATCAAACTGTTCCAACGACTTATTAGAGGGAAATGATTTGTTGATCATAGCTATTCGCATAGGTATCGGTTCACAGACCGCAACCAAAACGGTTAACGATTTACACCACAACCCACTTCAGAAAAGTTGAAGCCCCGACCAGACATGTCGATTTTTACAGAAGATAGACCGTGTTTATCAAGAACTAAGCAAGCGAAAATGGATTCTCCTATTCTCCAGGGAGGAGAGAGGAGTGACATTTCATATTAAACAGCAAGCTAAATAGCAAAGCAGAAATTTTACCCCTTAATGTCTATGAAATAAAAGCCACTTTCTCACGGAAGGCTACTTTTCAACAAATGATTCTCGCAAGTGATAAACATTTTAGCCAAAACATTGAAACCGAAACTCACCAAGCGGCCGCAACCCACAATCCACGTGATGCTTGCGAGTGTTGAAGCTCGCCGGTTTAATGCAAGACGATTTCTCATATCAAAAGTTGTGGATGCCAACAGGGAGTTCATTGTGCCACTGAAGACAGAAGAAAGAGTCAATTAGTGTGTTCTTCTTAGCATCACTTCTTGTTGGGTTGCAACTATGTGATCCCGGCGCGGTTTAAGCGTAGTCTAAGCTCAAAAGGACATAATTACACGAATCAAACGAGGTTAGCCACTCTAGCAATCGATAGTGCAAAAGCTCGCAGAAAAGCAGGTCATCTTGCAGCTCACTGAAACTTCCGCACACAATGTATTCTCATAGGAGACCGTGAAGGAGCGCGGTTCCGAGGAAGGTCGGAGCAGCGGCAGTTGAGCTCCGGCGGTGGGAAGCGCAGGGATCATCCTGCCTTGAAGCAGGGCTCCGCGAGCGAGGTTGTCGAGCATGGATGGATCGAGTCAAACCGACGATGGACGTGCGAGAATTTCCGCGAACTCCGAAAGGGACTGACGTGCATTTCGCTATCGAGACCAAGAGCCATCCTGCGAAATCGAAGCGTCGCGCCGATGCGATGATGTCTCGCGGGTTCTTCAGTGAGAGCTTCTCGAGGCCGTTGGGGTGGAATGCGATTCGGGTTTTGACTCTTGAAATACCTTACCAATGATTTGTCGAATAGAATGGGAGAAACGTCGTAATTTTTTTTTTTTTTTTTTATCATTTGCTTGATCATTTCTTTTTTTAAACCTATCGCAAGTAATTGAAAAAATAAAAGTTATGCTAGTCAAAAAAATGTCAGTATAAAAATTATGACACGTGTGTCAACCTTCTTCCTCAATTTATCAACGAAATAATAATTCAAGTGCCACAACTAGACACGTAGAAATACATAAATGCCAAAAAGTTCAAAAGATATATATAAGTACTACTTTGCTTTAAACATAGATATTTAAGTGTTAAGACTTGTCGGAAATCCAACACGGCATTATTTTATTAATAAAATTGACCTAAAACAACGTCATCCGAGAATGCTAAAATGGTTTTTTTCCTTTCAAAACTACCATAACTTTTTTTAAGTTTACCAATTTTGCCCCTCAGTGTAACCATTCATCTTCTTCACACAAGGGTAGCCAGTGAGAGGCTGAGGAGGCCAAATTTGGCTAGCGAAGGGCCGGCAAGTGGTCGTGCGACCCAGGCAGCCTTTGCCAAAGGTCGCATAACCTCAAGCAGCGATTGCCTGGGATCGCACAACCTAGGCATGGGCCACCTAGGTCTCATGCAACCCTCTACGGCAATTGCCTAGGTGGAGGACCCTCATCGAGGGTCACCCAAAGTCAGGCGACCTCCGACCTTAGGCAGCCCTCATTGGAGGTCGCCCGACCACGAGCAACCTTAGCCAAAGGCCACCGGCACCAATTCTACCCACCGGCAGTTGTAGCCCATCTCGAAACTGGCAAAGGGTTTGGGTCCTTTTCTCAATAAAGGAAAATATAAAACATATAAAAAAAAATACCCAAAGTCCATCGCAAATTTTTTTTAACTAAATACAAAATGAACTCAAAACCCATTTGTAAAGAATTTTTACCAAATACAATTTAAATTTTCCCCAAGAGTTTTGACTTTTAACATTTGCATTACAACCAAAGTCCATTTGCAAAATCGCTTTGACTTTGAGAATTTGTATTACACCCAAAATCCATTTGCAAAACTGAATCAAACGCACTTTTAAGGTGAAAAAACCCTAATTTTATTGTACCCTCAGATGAGAAACTTCACGATTTGTTGCCCTTGCTCGACCCTAAGGTGGCGGGCAACGGATTGTGGCCTTTGGGATACCTAAGACGATAATTCATGGAATTGGTTGTAACTTGAAGTAAAAAAAGTTAGAATGTACCATATCTAATAAATAAAATATTTGGTCAGATCCTTCATACAGATTTCTAATTTAACAATCTTCAAAACTAAAGTAACCAAATTAGAACTCACTCGTTACATGCCCATGAAGATTACTACTCCAACAACACCTCTTAAAATAGAAATAATGATATAAAAATCCATAAACTTTAATCTAATTTGTAATGTGTTTCTTTAACTTTTAATTTATTCAATGTGACTCCTAAACTATATGAAAATATTAAATGTAATCATTTCATTAATTCAAAATCAAGGATAATATCAAATATGTTCATCTAATTTAAGGATTAAATTGTATATGTATCAAAAGTTCAAATATTACATTGAACAAATTTAGAGTTCAGGTATCACATGGAATATTGAGCTAAAGATCACGGATCGCATTGAACAAATTAAAAATTCAAAAGTTACATTTCACATTGAGCCAAAATTCATGAACTATTTCTATCATTTTCCCCTTAAAGTATAAAGATATTTACTATCATTTGTCATGCAATCTTATAGAAAAAGGATTTCAGCCATACCAAAAAAAAAAAAAAAAAGGATCCATTAAACGAAACTCTCACAAAGAAATTCTCTCATCATGGTAACTTTTAAAAGACCTAAAGAGGGAAAGCTTTCATGTGGCTAACATCAATTTGACAAGCTCAGAGGTTAATTTAGTCCCATTCAAAATAGAGGATGTCTCTTCAGCTGTCTTGATGTGGACATAGGCCCGCCGTAATGTCAATTAAAATCTGTAAGTTATGTGAAAACTAATTCAAGGATGATAATATGTCTCCTTAGCTATTTTTGGTGTTTTTTACTCTATGATTGAATCGGCCGAAGGTGAACGTATTGTCCTTAATGGGAAGCATAAGCTGCCCCATCCTGGACCACCATGGTGGCTGCGATGGTTTGGGCTCTCTCCCCCACGAAGGGGAGGGGTTCGAATCCTCTCACGGTCGCTTGGGGTCTTAAGTGTGGCGCCAAGAGTGGTGGGTCCTAATATGTCTTCTCAGCTGTTTCTCGTGTTTTTTACTCTATGATTGAATCGGCCGAAGGTCACCAAAAAAATAAAAAATAAAACAAGCTACCCCATCCTGGATAAGTGCGTGAACCCTACTTGGCCCAAATAACAAGTTGCTTATGTCCAAGGCTGAGTTTGGCAGTTTGACTTTGGGCTTCGAGTATAAAACCCACACCCGGCGATGCACTTCCAATACATTCGAACAAGACTAGATAAAAAGCTTGATTACCGATTGGCCTAGAAGGTGGGATGGATTCATAGGATAAGAAGAATTTTTGAAAAATTGAAATAAAGAAAACCAAGATCACTCCTCTCCTGCAATGGACCATCGGCGCCACCATGAACATCAATGTTGGCACCACTAGCGACACCACCGTGGTTGCTTTGGAAACTTTCAGGTATGCTAAAGGGCGAGCTCGGACGAGGCCAAAATGTGCCAAACAAGAATGTTAGGAAATTTAAATATCAAACAACACATTAATGCCTCAACGAAAGTCGTAACGTACAAAAGTTTTTTAAATTTTTTCAATCAACAAATTTAAAAAGTTTTCAATCAACAAAGAGAGCAGCGAGAGAACGTTAAGGTTCTAACGGTGTTTGGGTACGGAAATTCCCTCCTCTGTTTCCATTTTCAGTCATCATTTGGTAGCTAAAACCATTAGAAAAGGCTAGTTTAGTGCAGAAAGAATGGTGAAGTGATGAGAACAGATCAAACCTAGGCAACTGGAACGATGCTCTGGCTTTGTGAGAGCAAAAGCATCCAACTCGATCGTTTCACTCGCAATGGTTTATGCAACAGGGAGAAAATTCATTGAATAGGAATCATACAAAACAGCTAGAGATAGATATACCATTAATAGATGAGTTGCGCTAAAGTAAAACTAGCGCATACAGTTCTAAGGGGTGGCGCAAGCATGTGAAGTGAAGCAAACTTGACTTGCCAAAGGAGATGATCAAACTGTCCCGAGGACTTGCTCAAAGGAAATGATTCAGCTATTCGCCTAGGTATGAGTTTACAGACTGCAACCAAATCCATTAACGATTTCCACCACAACTCTCTTCAGAAAAGTTGGACGCAGACATGTCAATTTTTACAGAAGGTAGACCATGTTTGTCAGGAACTCAGCAAGCTAAAATGGATTTCCCTATTCTTCTCCAAGGAGGAGAGAGGAGTGATTTTTTATATTAGATGGCAAGCTCAATAGCAAAGCAGAAATTTCAACCGCAAGTGATAAACAATTTAGGCTAAACAACAAAACCGAAACTCCCCCGGTGGCCACAACCCGCAATCCACACGATGCTTGCAAGTGTTGAAGCTTCACTGGTTTAATGCAAGACGATTGCTCACGTCAAAAGCTGCAGATGCCAAAGGAGTTCATTGTGCCACTGAAGACAGAAGAAAAAGAGGAGTTAATGGATGAATTCTTCATTAACATCACTTCTTGTTGGGTTGCAACTTTGTGATCACCGGCAGTATAAGCTTGAAAGGACATAATTACATGAATCAAATAAGGTTAGCCACTCTATTGATTGATAGTGTGAAAGCTCACAGAAAAGCAGGCCATCTTACAGCTCAGCGAAACTTCCACACTTTGTATTCTCATTAGAGTAGCAACGACAATGAGCTGATAATTTGTTGCATAAGCTTAATCAACAGCTCGGAAATTCAATTTAGACAAGGTAGATGAATCAGCTGCAGAAATTTCAAATTTTGACTTCTGCACTATCATGACACTAGAGCAACCACAAACTTAACAATACATCCATAGTTTTCTGGAGGTAGAATAAAGAGAGGCTATAGCAAAGTCTATTCAGAGAATTTTAAATAAATACAACTGGTCTCACATGAAGATCGATGAGCGTGGTGATAGGTAAGCGGGGGAATTACTTTAATTTGCAGTTTAGTCTAAACTAAAGTAAACTCAGACTACATACTCAACAATCTGCAGTGAATTACTTTAATTTCGATTAGAGCAAAGCTTTCTTCATGAGCGAGCATACTATTCCTAAAAAGACAGAACATCTTACGATAGAACACAGCTAGACATGGAGAACTGGAAGAATGGAACAAAGAAGGTAAGTACAGAAAACCCAGCTTCCCAATGATCACAAATAGCCCAAAACAGCAGGAGCAGAATTTCTTTTGCTTTCATCAGGATCCTAGATTAGCCCGAACAAGAGCGTAAAGCTCAGGACTAGCTTGCAAGACCCATCTTCTCCTTATAAAGATCCAACAATTGGGGCGCTTCTCCCAAATAACGGGTCACGAATTCCTCTAGGAACCTCCTCTCCGGAACTATCAAGGACGTAGGCATGCTATGGGTATGGACCAAGCCCTTAGACAACAGGACTCGAAACACTGAACACCGAGGAACAATTCACTTCTGAAAGCTCAGTGAGATCACCACCGGACGCCGTGCAATATACAAAGAATCAAGCCTCATCTCATTGACAAAGAAATTCATCACTTTCATAATTTTGCTCTCCGACGCCGCCATACACCACGGATTCCGCCTAAAAGCCAAAGGAGCTTCTTCCTCCGACCAACCCCACTAGCCATACACACCGATTTTCTTCCTCCACAACGACTCGGCCGTGCCCCTAATTATATGCAAAGCCGTGACGAAACCCGCTTTCCAAGGCTCAAAACCCAGCGCCTTAACCCTACTCACAGCCTCATCGAACTGTTCAGTCGATGTCTGGAATTTCCTCCCATGGTACAGAACCAAGTGCCTAATGTACGCTTGAGGCACTCCATTACTCCTCAAAGTCGCGATTTTGGGAACGAGTTGACTTCCCGGATCCTCGTACAACATTCTCGGACAACGCTTGATGGCTGCAACGGCATCCTCTTCGGATTGCACCAGTTCGACAATATAATTCAAAGTGGGCCTCAAATGCTTGTCTAAGCTCCTGGCCAATAACCTCGGGGCTCCACTGATGAGTCTGGCTATATCAGAATCGGAAAAGCCTCTGGAGCGTAAAAAATCGATCTTTGGCAAGAGAATCGTATCCCCTAAAAGAACAACGGGGTTTCTGCGAACGACTTCCGCGATCTGGGTTCGAGAGAAACCTCGTTCCCTGAGCAAACCCAGGACGGAGTCGGGTCTGGAAGGAGTTTCGAAGCAGACGCGCCGCGACGCGGAGGCAGCAGACTCCGGAGACAGCCCGCAGGCGTCGACGAGGTAGGAGACCGTGAAGGAGCGCGGTTCCGTGGAGGAGGTCGAGGACGGCCGGAGCAGCGGCGGTTGAGCTCCGGCGGCGGGAAGCGCGAGGACCCCCCTGGCTTGAAGCAGGGCTCTGCGAGCGAAGTTGACGAGCATGGATGGGATCGAATCAGCCGACGATTAGCATGCGAGAATTTCACGAACTCCGAGAGGGACTGACCTGCATTTCGCTCTCGAGACTAAGAGCGATCCTGCGACGTCGAAGGATTTCACAATGCCGTTGGGGTTGAATGCAATCAGGGTTTTGATTCTTGAACATTTGATTTTTCGAAATCTCTTGTCAATGCCTCGTCAAATTGAGACAAAAATCACCACGAGTATTCTGAATTTTTTTTTACTAAAAAACCTAAACTATATCACTTGTGACAATTTTTCTCTAAATATTTTTTTTATGTCATCATATTATTTGTAACAAATTTATCTCAAACTTTTTGATTGAAGAGCATTTTCGTCATTTTCTATTTTTTTTTCTCCTTTTTTTTTTCTCTCAACTGAGGGAAGCTGGCGAGGTTGCCCAAGTGTGGGCGGCTAGATCCAACGAGGGTGCTAGCGAGGGTCGCCTTTGTTGGATCTAGCAAGGGCAACCTTTGCCTAAGTTGAGAAGGACGCCCGAGTTGGTTCTGGCTTGGGTGGCCCTCGCCAGACGCCTGCGAGGGTTGCCTAAGACTGGGCAACCCTCGCCCAACTCCAACACCGGCAACGGCAACCTCGTCGTCTTCCTCCATTCAAGTGAAAAGAAAAGAAAAGGACGAAAATGCTTTTCGGCCCAAAAAACTTTGGAATAAATTTGTCCCAAGTAACATAGTTTATGATTTTTGACGACACAAAAAAAAATTCAAAGTAAAATTATCATAAGTAATATAATTCATGATAAAATTGTCAAGTGACATAGTTTGGAGTTTTTGTTGATACAAAAAAAATTCATGGTAAAATTGTCACAAAGGACATGGTTGAAGGTTTATGGTGACATTTTTCCTAATATTTTTTCAATAACTTAAGTGTCGTAACTTTTTAATTGATCACTAAATATCATAATTTTATAAAAATATTTATTACAACTGTTGTATCAGGTTGCGCTTCATATACTTTAGTGAGTTTTTTTTAAAATCACAATACTCAAGTAATCAAGAAAAGTATGGTAATCATATAAGCATCATGTAAAGGTTATGACACTTGTGATAATCTTCTCCTCTAATTTATCTTTGTCGTTTCAGTACACACAGCCAAAGCAAGGACATGAGCACATTTTTCACATTTTTCTCAATCATGTACTAGCACCTTCTCACGACATTTTTATAATTGAACATACGTAAAATCTTAGAACTTATTGCAATGTTACAATAAATTTCTAAAAAATATATATAAACCGTGAAGTTAAGTTCTTGTTCTAAAAGTGTAATTCAATACTTTCGCTAATCCCGTTAATATCAGCAAAACAAGAAATCCAACCTGGCATTTAAAAAAAAAAATTAAGACATACAACCCTGATGTGGCATGAGTAAATGCTACAACTGTGAGAAGGAGAATCAAAGTTGAGAAATCTCTTGTCAATGCCTCGTCAAATTGAGACAAAAATCACCACGAGTATTCTAACCCTCACCCGATGCCCTGCCTTCACCAGCGCGCGTTAAGGGCATCAATTTTTATTGACATATCATAATCGTATTTGTAATTGATGTCAATTTGTGCTTTCTATAACGTCCAGAATTTAATATGTCAAATAATTGAATTATGATAAAATCATAAGTTTGTATCCTTATGTCATATCCAGAGGTAACAAAACACTTATTCCATCGAATTAGGTCATGAAAAGAATGATTTTGTCTCTTTAGTTCTACTCCAAAAGGATGAGATTTTCGTTTTGCTGCTGTGAGTTTGAAATTTTCCCTCCTGAATGGCAACAACTTTTGAATTTTGTTGCTTGGGTTTGAACCTGAGGCAACAAACATGATTTTGTCGACTTAGATATCACCTAGGAGATGAAATTTCATGTTTGTCACTATAGGCTCAAAACTTAAGGTGACTAACCTCTAATTTTATCATGCCCTAAAATTAGAAACTGCACGATTTGTTGCCCTTTATCGACTAAGGCGATGGGCAACAAACTCAATAGTTTGTGGTCTTTAGGGTAACTTTGGATGGCAAAACTTATGCTTTGATGCCTTTGGAATTGGCTGTAACTTCAGTTAGAAGTTAGAATCAAAATAGGTTAGCCACTCTAGCAATCAATAGTGGGAAAGCTTGTAGAAAAGCAGGTCATCAGTCCATTTACAACTCAGTGAATCTTCCAGACACTTGGCACTCTCATTAGAATAGCAACAATAAACAGCTAATAAACTTCTGCATAAGCTCAATCAACAGCTTGGAAAATCAGTTTAGATAAGGTAGATGATCAAGATGCAGCTATTTCAAAAATCGACTTATGCTCTGTTAGCCTCTTAACACAGCGATAGACTCACATACAACAGCTTCAATACACAGCATCATCAAACCCCAAATCAAGCAGCGACGCAGACTAGAAAGCTCAGCTCATATGAAACATGTCATAAGCCCAAGATACATACATCAAAGGACCGAATCTGGTGACAGTACAAATTGGAGCAATTTCAATAAGCATTCAGATGGGAACCCTATCATGAAGCTGAGAGCAACTGCAAACTTACTATATATCCATGTTTTTATATATTTCTGGAGGTAAAATTAGAGAAGCTATTGCCCCAAAGAGTTGGAATTGCACAAAGTAGCAAAGTCTACTCAGAGAATTAATATAAAGAAAGCTGGTCTCTCATGGAGATCAATGAGCATGGCACTAGGTAACCTCGGCAATAGAAAGAAATATATAGTGAAATTTTAAGTTGAGGTTAAACTGAGGTAAATTTGGACTACACGCTCAACACCTGCAGAGAATTAATTTAATTTCAAGCAAAGCTTTCTTCATGAGTGAGCATACTTTCCTAATGAAAAAACAGAGCAGCTTATGATAGAACCCAGCCAGACATGGAGAATTTTAGGGATGAAACACAGAATTTAAGTAACACGAAACTCAGCTTCACCAATTATCAAACATAGCCCAAAACAACTGGAGTATGTGATCTTCTTTGCTTTCAGAAGCATCCTAAATTAAGCCAAACAAGTGCATAAAGCTCAGAACTTGCTTGCAAGACCCATCTTCTCCTTATAAAGATCCAACAACTGGGGTGCTTTTCCCAAGTAACAGGTCACGAATTCCTCTAGGAACCTACTCTCCGGAACTATCAAGGATGTACCCAAGCTATGGGTATGGACCAAGCCCTTAGACAATAGGACTTGAAACACTGAACACCGAGGAATAATTCGCCTCCGTAAGCTCAGTGAGATCACCACAGGACGCCGCGCAATATGCAAAGAATCAAGCCCCATCTCATTGACAAAGAAGTCCATCACTTTCGTAATTTTGCTCTCCGATGCCGCCATACACCACGGATGCCTCCTAAAAGCCAAAGCAACTTCCTCCTCCGACCAACCCCACTTACCATACACACCGACTTTCCTCCTCCACACTGGCTCGCTCATGCCCCTAATTACATGCAAAGCCGTGACAAAACCCACTTTTGAAGGCTCAAAACCCAGCGCCTTAACCCTATTCACAGCTTCCTTGAACTGTTCAGGCGAAGCCAGGAATATCGGCCCATGGTACAGGACCAAATGCCCAATGTTTGCTCGAGGCACTCCATTTTCTCTCAAGATGGTGATTTTCGGAGTGAGCAGAATTCCCGGATCCTCATACAACATTCTCGGACAACGTTTGATGGCTGCAACGGCATCTTCACCGGATTGCACCAGTTCGACAATATAATCCAAAGTAGGCCTCAAATGGTTGTCCAAGCTCCTGGCCAATAACCTTGGGGCCGCACCGATGACTCTGGCTATATCAGAATCGGAAAAGCCTCTGGAGCGCAAAAAATCGATCTTTGGCACGAGAATCGCGTCCAGGCTCGCCAAGAGCACCCCGGGGTATCTGCCGACGACGTCCGTGATCTGGGTTCGCGAGAAACCTCGTTCCTTGAGCAAACCCAGGACGGAGTCGGGCCTCGAGGGGGTTTCGAACCAGACGCGCCGCGAAGCCGAGACGGCGGACTCCGGAGACAGCCCGCAGGCATTGACGAGGTACAAGACCGTGAAGGAGTCCGACTCCGAGGAGGTCGAGGACGGCCGGAGCAGCAGCGTTTGAGCTCCGGCGGCGGGAAGCGCGAGGACCCCCCTAGCTTGGAGCAGGGCCCTGCGAGCGAGGCTGACAAGCATGGGATCGAATCGACCGGCGACGAACATGCGAGAATCTCATGAACTCCGAAACGCACTGACCTGCTTTTCGCTCTCGAGACCGGAGCGATTCCGGCGACGTCGGACGGAGGATCGCGCGACGGGAGGATGCCTCCGCCGTGGGCTTTCTCCGAAGGCCGTTGGGGGTCGAACGCAATTTAGGGTTTGGCTCTCGGACATTTGATTTTGAAATCCAAAGCGTTGCCCAAACCATGGAAAAGTACGGACCGCAGTTGCCATAATTTTATACGATATTCATTTGGTTATTATAATTTTTTTTTTTCGCACAAATGCTATAACAACATTTACATGATCTTTATTCGAATATCATCATTTTTTTTCGATCACTTGAATATTATAACTTTTTAATCAATTACTTAATTATCATAAGTTTTTAAAAACATTTATTTAAGTGTCCGTATTTCGTCAGATATCAGGTCCTAGGGTATATCTTTTTTCTTAAATTATAATATTCAAATTATCGATTGAAAGTTAAGATACTTAACATTTTTTAGGAATTACAGTACTTAAGTGATAAAAAAAAATTATGATACTTAGGGATGGCAAAAATGTCTAGCCCAGCCAAAACTGAACCAACTCGATCCAACCCAAGTCGGAAATTATGGATATTTTGGAGTCTGGGCTCAGTTTTGTTTGGGTAGTGTTTTTTTGTTAGGTATTATTAGGGTTGGGTCGGGTCAAATAATAACCTTACCCATTACATATTACTCAAATCAAAACATATTTCTTTTTTTCCCCTCTATTGGTAAGTGTCGACTGCCGATCTCCCCCTTCTCTCTCCTCTCTCTCAATCAGCGACGATGAGGCCCTCACCACTATAGCCAGCGAGTCCCAGCCACCGTCATTGCCATTGGAGTGCAGCAACCACTGTCGCCACAAGATCTGGCCAGAATCGCAGAGGACTTACTCAAAGAACGGAACATTGAAGTTGCGCGACAAGAATCTCTGAGCAAATATGAGAAATTGAAGCAGCAGGTAATTACCTCCTTTTCGCCTTCTAGAAAACATGATTTAAGGCTGGGGACAAGCTACCGAGCGAAGGATATTAGGAATAGAGTAGAAACCATCGCTGCTGAAGGGAGGGATTTTAGGAGAAAGGTTGAGTTTTGAGCTTAGGAAAGGATGCATGAGCAAGCCAACCGAGGCAACTAGTCTAGTATTATATATGATTCTTCAAATCTCAATAGCTCTCATGGACGTTCTTTGTGTGCGCTCAATTGTTCTGATCACTTATATATGTTAACTTCAATGATGTCTATAGCTTATGAAGAGAGGGCATGTTCAGTCCTGTGTTGTACTCTGATATGCGTTCTCTCTTTGTAGCTTCTATATGGTAAAGGGGGCTTAGAATTAGAATCTCTTTCACATTGCTTAGTAATTACTCACGCATGCCATCATCCCCCTTAATAAAAATGAACTTCGCTCTCTCCCAGATTTCTTCGCAGAGAAAAGCAATCATCAACCCTTCTCTCTAAGCCATACCTGCACTCTTGAGAACTTACAAGTTGTACCGGATGACCAACCAACCAAGCATAAACCACTTGGAGAAGCTTATTTAAAAAAATGAAAGTGCAAATTAGCCTACATAGACCTCAGACATGTGGATATAGGAAGCATAAGTGAAATGTCATGACGTGGTTGCTTGGGAGATGGAAGAAACTTGAGTAAAAAAGTGGAGGATCATTGACTAGGAGAAAGCGGCAGTTCCATATTTCTTCTTGGACAGCCCAGACTTCCTATAAGCAAAATATCCTCATAGTCTCCATATAGTTGCCAGCTGTTTCTCATTTTAAATGATGCTCGAGTTAGTGTGGCCAGGACATCTCAATTCTGGACATAATAATCAAATTATGCTATTCTAGTCCAGTTAATGAATAGTGTTAGGAATTAGGACACAAGTATGGTGGTGATTTGTGCTGAACTGGTGATCCTCTTGATACATGATGATGCAGCATGTATTGCTTTTCTGCCTTTGCGTATGTGTTTGATGGCGTAAACTGGTAAATTTTGTCTGCAAGACTGAAACTTTTTGTTATGCTTATGGTATAAGAATGCCTTCCCTTTCAAAAGTCTCTTTCCATGTTTACTTTCCAAGTTTCGAATTTCTAGTGGAAAGTTATGTTTCTCAGGTAGAGTTGAAAAGACCTCTATAAATAATGGTAAACTAACATCAGACTTCTTTGCGCAGAATCATGTTTCCTTGTGTCACTACTTGGATGATTATGCTTGGTCGACCTACCTCCTACTTGTTTTTATTTCTCATTTGGTCATTCCTCTGCCCAATCACTACAATAAAATTGGTGCAATCCGCTCTTCTTGTATGTTGACTTCTATTGTCTAATCAAAATTTAGTTCACTGTCGGCATCAAGTAGGTGCTGAAAACATAGTGCTTGAGCAGCGGCCTATGTATAAATACATGAATTAGGAAACTTACTCTTCCCATTGAATCAGATTATACTATGTTCATTTTGAGATCATGAGTTTGTAATGTCTAAGGCTCCTATCGTAGCCTTATATTGTTGGCTGAACTTTTTGTACACGTATCTGAATAACCAGTCAAGGGTTCAAGCATATTGCTAGCATCATTGATGATAAAAAAAATTATAATGCTAAAGTGAACATTTTATGATTATGACATTTATGATATACACTTCCAAAATAACTTAAATAAAGGCTCGAGCACGTTTTGGTCAACTTTGAATGCATTAGCACCTTCTCATGATATTTTCATCATTATTATATAATTCAACGTGCATAGAATCTCGAAATTTATTGCAAAATTATATAATGGCCTTTGGGCCCGTTTGATTTGGTTTTGGGCAAATATCCTTAGGCTAAGGGGGTTTTCTGAAATATAAATATCATTTGGTAAATTGAAATTTTTCATTGCATTGTGAAGCAACTTTGACCTAAATGTCGTTTGGTAAATACTATATTTTGTAAAGATTTTTTTTTAATCTACTCACCGGCGGCCAGATGTGGCCATCGAACAGCCTCGCCTGAAATTGTGCGACCTTAGGCGGTGGTCGCGCAACCCAAGCGGACACCTCCGTTGCTTGGGTTCACGCGGCCTCGGCAGACGGTCACTTGGGTCATGCGAACCCAAGCGATGGTCACCTCACTTGGGTTCACGACCCAAGTGACGCAACCGTCACTTTCATCGCCTAGGTTGGCAACCTAGGCACACGACCCAGGTGAATGTCCTTGCTGACTTCCTGTCTAAACCAAAAGAACCTTTGGAGGCAATCAACATGTATATAAAAAGGAACATCTCCTAAAGACATACCGCACTACCCCTCAGGCGACACTTGGGTCATGCATGCGACCACCGCCTGGGTCGCATGATCTCAGGAGGCGATTGCCCCCCTTGGGTGGCGGTCGCGCGGTCGAGTGACCCCTCAAGTGGCAATCACTAGTGTCAAGGACTCCTTGGCCGGCAGTTGTCGGCCTCGTTGGCTCATTGGAGAAGATGAATAGTGATCGCGTGTACAATACCATTTACATTTGGAAGATGCAATTTCCCAAAGTGACTCCGAACCTCTCTTGGGCAAAAGGCCTTTAGAATCATCCTTTGGAAATGCAATTATATTTAACCAAAGTCCTCCAAAAAATCGAACTAAACGGGTTTGCATTTAGCCAAGGTCCTTTAGGCCCCCAAAGCCCCTTTGCAAAGCCGAACCAAACAGGGCCTTTGACCCTTGCCCGGTGCCCTGCCTCCACCAAAAAACAGGAAAATAAAAGTTTGGGAGGTGTCATGAACATTTTGGTAATTCATGTCAATTCGTGTTTTCCTAAAACATTTTGAATTTTATCTTACACGTTGAATGTTTGAATTACAATGAAAATATGTTGATTCGTGTCGCTTTCGACCTATATATAAATAAGTAGTGTCGTATTTGAGTTTTTTTCTTTATAATTTGCATTTTACCTTGTGTCGTGCAAACATGTCGTGTTCAACATTATCGACTCTATCTCGTGGTGAGGCTTGACATCCCTTGCGAGGGTTGATCAGCTCCCCATGCAATCCGGTTCCCCTGGAGCTGAGAACCGTATCGATGCAACCGATTTCCTATTCTCTGAAATCGGGAATGGGACCAACTAGTTATGGATCGGTCCAGTTTCTAGGCAGTCCAATAGAACCAATTAATCAAAATAAAATAAAAAATTGCGGGAAACATGCTCCCTTCCATGATTTACCTTCATTAATACTCCAACGCTAACTGTTATATTCTGTCTTATCAAAAGAAAAACTATGATATCTGGTTTCTGGTTCCTTCTTTGTTTGCTCTTCAAGCTATAGTAAAATAATTTCGATACTTGCAAGGAAAGTGGCAAATATCTTCCCAATAACGATTTGAGTGGAATATGATTTCTTTCTTTTCTCAATTATTGACAGTAAAATCTCGCAATTTAGGAAAACTAGATGTTCCAATATCTAATGTAATAAAATTATATCGACTCTTATCTCTCTATATAGCCAATCAAATCAAAACATCAACATCATCAACTCGAGGCTTGTTGAAGGGTCATGAGCTGAAGCGAAGTTGAGATCGTCTTCACCATCCTACCTTTTTCCATGGGCATTTCCACCTCCAAGGCTGCCACTTAGATTGCATTCATTATTTCAACATATCGGTGTACACACGGCCCGCGTCCCTAATTCCAAAATGTATATTTTCCCCCAATAAGGTCAGAATACCTCGTGTTTTACGTCATAAAGTTCAAACCAAACAATTTAAGAACTTATTCGAATTAGACCTACTATTATCTCTCTATATAGCAAATCAAATCAAAAAATGATTTCAACTTCAAATTTCCCATGGTGAATAGTGATGGTAGATTACCATGATGACAAATAAAATCGCAATGACAAATAAAATCGCAATTCACAAGTTAGTTGAACCTCTGATCCTTTAATTTTATACTTTCCAAATCTAGAAATAAAATCACAAGTCACAAGTTAGGGGAAGGGGAAGAATCTTAAATTATCTTTTCTTAAATTTTCCCAATTATCTTTTCTTAAATTTATTTTTTAGATTAAAAAATTTTATGTCCGGTTCCCCCAAAATCGGAGACTAGATCAAAAATCACCGATTCCATTTTCTTGGAATTGAAAATCGGATCGACTCTTTCAAAAACCACTCAACATTAGTCGATTTAATTCTGGCATGGTGTTTATCCCATATCCCTTGCCAATGCCCCTGCCCTTTCCACTCTCTCCTCTTCCCAATGTACAACCCCCTATCTTTCTCTCCCCTATTTTTTAAGCAAAAGTTGGTAAATTTTTGCTATGCATGCCTACTCTATTCCCCTCGGAATCGTCATGAAAGAAGTGGCAAAATGGATAAGTGTGGACAACGTAAACGATGAGGACGCGAATTGGGACATGTGCTAGCGCATCTCTGGGTTAGACATACTGCATAAAAAGAATAACGAAAGGGCTAAAAGTTCTATTGCCTTAGGCCCAAATTTTGTGGCGAAACATTTGTCACGTTTGCTCAGTGGTTTTTGCCTCGCAAAATTATAAGTTTGTAACCTTACCTTATATTCAGAGGCAATAGGACACTTATTTTGTCGCTTCAGGTCATATCCAAAGACGATGTAAAAAATGATTTTGGCTTTTTATTCTACTCTGAGGGGATGAAAAGTTTTTTTTTTTTTTTTCACGTAGATTCGAAGTTTTCTCCTTCAATAGCGACAACGTTTGAATTTGGTTGCTTAGACTTGAACCTAAGATGACAAACATGATTTTATCGCAATAGGTCTCACCTGAGGGAATGAAATATCATGTTTGCCGCCATAGGTTCAACACTTAAAATGACAAAACCCTGATTTTGTCATACCCTAAAATGAGAAACTTCACAATTTGTTGCCCTTGGTCGACCCTAAGGTCGCCTTTGGGTAACCTTAACAAAGTTATGTTTTGATGCCTTTGGATAACCTAGTCTCATTGTCTTTGGAGTACTTGAGTTGACAAAAATATTTCTTGTCACGGAAAGTTGTCACCTTAGTGTCTTTCTAGTAGTGAGAACAAATCATGAAACTAGCCATAACTTGAGTTAGAAGTTAGAACATACCATATCCCTAACAAATGGTTAAGTTGGTTGGATCCTTCAAATAGATTCCCAAGTTAACAATCTTCAAAACTAAAAGTGTCGGACGAATCAGAATTCACTTATTTCTCGCCCATGAAGATCCCTATCCCGACATCTCTTAAAGTAAAAAAGAAACTTGCAAATCTTCTTGAATAGTCAAGAGTCACACGGAGTAAAGTTCAAGGTTTTTCGTGGCATTTTCTCTCTTCATCTATTTTGACGTGGACATAGGTCTGCCGTATCCGTAACATCAATTGAAATTTATAAGGTATGTTAGAACCAATCAAAAGGACATTAACATGTCTCCTCAGCTAGTTCTCATGTTTTTGGCTCGATGGCCGAAGGTGAATTGAATTGTCCTCAATGGCGTCATTCCGTTTTCGTTGTCGTTAAACCTTTTTAAGGCTCCTACGCTCCTTGTGGGCCGCATAAAGCCCGCCCATCTAGGATTAGTATGTGGGCCTTATTCAACCCCAAATGACAAGTTGCCTCTCTTATAACTTAAGGCTGCCTTAGGAAGTCCAAATTCGGGCTTAGACATGACATTTGCATAAACCCGGCATATGGTGACTGTACTTCGGAACCTCAGATGGGGTGAACTCGAATAAGTCGAGAAAAATGGTTTGATTACTTATCGGTCGAACGAGGTGGGATGGATTTGAATAGAATAAAACAAGAAGAAATAAAACTAGAATACCCTCCTCTCTTTTCATGCCAATTGCCTGATTATCTCTCGCGCGCGCACTATACACAACATTTTTCTATCATGGTGACCTCATTAGGAGGGAAAATTGTCTCAAAAACCCCAAACCTATTATACAGCAGTTAATTCGATTATAAAACTTTCAATTATAACAATTTAATTCTATTCGCTTTGACGATTTATTAATGTAATATTTCTGACTAATTTTAGCCAAAAATCACTGATATAAATATTAGCCATCCTATATAGCATAATCAACACTAGCATTAACAAATTTTATAATTTTTTTAATATTATGAATTCTTAATTAATCTTTTTTTATTTTTCTCATGTTTTTTACTTTCCTTTTTCTTTTTCCTATTTCACTCCATTGGCCGAGGTAGTGGCAATGACCTACTTCAGTCCTCTCTGGCCATATGAGGGTGTCGCAACCCTTGCTAGATCTAGGCAAAGGTGGGGGCAACCTCATTGGCTATCATTGTGTCTTGCAAGGGCCACAAGGCCCTCATCTTGTCAAATCTGGCGAGGGTTTAAGCCCTCACAGTAGCAGCACGAGTGAAGAGAAAAAAGAAAGAAAAATAATTAAAGAAAAATAATGAAAAATTAGAAAATTTAATTAAAAATTTGCAAAATTTCTTCAAGTTAGCACTGACTATGCCATGTAAGACGACCAACGTCTATATTAATGATTTCCACCCAAAAAGATTACATTGGCAAGTCATCAAAAGCTTAAAAACTAAATAAACATAATTGAAATATTTAAAATTAAATTGGCTACTACATAATAAGTTTAAAATTTTTTGAATAATTATCCCCTCATTGGAACATAGGCAACCACCACCATGGTGGTCACCGTAGTGGCCTTTGCCATTCTTAGATCGAGGTTTTTATTTCGTTTTTACCTTCTTCAACAAATTAATTAATGTTCTTGTCAATTTTTTTTTTTTTTTGGTGCTAAAACATGCCTTCCATTGCATCAAAATAGTTCAAATATCATAAGGAAAAATTAGAGGTTACATCAAGATGATTAATTAGAGAAGACTCCACTAACACTAAATTTTTTACTCTTGAAGGGAGATTGTTAAGAAGATGCAGTTCCTAACTAATGAAAAGCCCATTTGCAAGCTCATGAGCAACTTCATTACAAGCTCTACTAGTCCGATTCAAACTCTATCCTGGGTTGGGTTGTTGATAAGTGGTAAGTGGGAGTTCAAGATGAAAGAAGATACACCGAGGGCAAAGTCCCTTTTGTTGAATATCATTAATTAACATTTTACAATCACTTTCAAAAACTACTTTATGGATGTCGAGAGACTGAGCAGCTTTGCACACAAGAAGAAGAGCTGCAGCTTCCGCTTCCACTGAAGAGTTCCACCTTCCTCGTCTTGTTCACGCTTAGACAACTGAGCCTCTATCCAATCGGCCAATAATACCTATGACCCCTTTGTTATCTTTCCAAGCACCATTTATATCAAATTTAAACTCTTGATTTGACGGACGAAGCGAAGAGTCTGTCCTCACTCCAATAGAATCCGATTCCTCACTTAACTTTACTTTGTTCTCTATCCGTAACATATTTGAATATTCCAAGAAATCTTGTACGGCCATCCGAATCGCCTAGGAAGGAACCAGAAATGAATTGCTGCATGAAGGGTGAAGAGCTTGCAATCCACTCCCATTTTATGTGCTATTTTTCCTGAACCAAGAAAGCGGTTTACCATCTCTTTCGAACCCCTGCTGAAATTCCAAATTGACCGATGCTACTTCAGAATTTCTTGGCCTACATGGGGAGAATTTCGTCGATGATGCGGATCGCAGGGGTTGGCTAAGGGAAGGTTCCCGGAAGGAAACATCGTCGGATGGGGTTGGAAAGACGTTTTGTCGCCGCTTGGGATTTGTCTCGGTGACCGTGCACTTCACGTGGGATTGGAGATCGATCTCGGGTTTTCTTTTTATTATAAGCACAGATCCACGTGTTTTAGGAACTCTTGAGTGTGCTAAGGGCGGGCTTGAACGAGACCGGAACGTGCCGAATCAGGAACTATTTAGATGTCGGATGGCTTTTGGTTGAATAATTTAAGTTATTATAATAATTAATAACAGTAATCATATAAAATCTTACAAGATACTAAGATTAGAGATTCCAAGTAAAAGTCTTCTGAATATCTATTTATCTTTCTAATCATATATTTTCTTGCTTTAGTTCTTTTAGAGTGATAGAGATTTTACAAAATCTTACAAATATTAAGGTTAAAGGTTCCAAGTAATAATCTTCCAGGTATCTATTTGCCTTTTTCGATCCTATATTTTCTTGTTTTACTCCTTTCTCTCGCAAAAAAATAAAATCAAAAAGACTATTTGGATTCCCGGGGATAATTAATTTTAAAAAATAGAGTTGTTTTCCCAAGAAGTTTCAGAGGGATGGATCATGGCGTTTCTTAACAGCGCCAATTGATTCCCTTGATGTCATGGAGTAGTTAGACCCACTATAAATTATTGATATGCAAGATTACAAAAACTGAAAGAAAAAAAATGGACAACTCCCCATCCTTTTACTAATAAATCAAAAGGGTATGTTACTCTTTTGATGTCACATTACAATCCAAGAAGAATTAGGCAGCTTTTGTGTCAATGGCATCAAATAATATGAATTTTAAAAACTATAAAGTAGAAATATTACCCAAAGTTCTTTATAAAATAAAAATAAGTTTCGGTTATTTGTGTTACAATGGCTGATTTTAAATTTTTTAATGACACAAAAAATAAAAATATTTGTACTGTAAACAATATAATTTGAAATTTTTTATGATATTAATTCTTGGGAATAATGACACCATTAGGGATAATAACACAAACAGCTCCTGAATTTTGGCTTAACGTGCCATTTGATCCATGGGCTTTTACTTTGTTCAACATGGTCCCTAAAATTTTAGTACATATTCCATACGGTCACTAAACTATATAAAAATATTTAATATTATCGTTTCCTTATTTCGGAATTAGATATTATATTGAACATTTTCATACAGTTTACAAATTATATTAAACATGTATCAAAATTTCATGAGTTATATTAAATAAATTAAAAGTTTAAGAATTACATAGTATATCAAATTATAATTTATAGATCAAATTAAATAAATTAAAATTTTAAAGCTTGTTTATATCACTCTCGCTCATCTTTAAATAATATCGGGGATGAAGGGCAGCCGGCGGCTCTTGGCTTTTCTCAGCAGCCTTAAAATGTCAAAATTGATGAACACGGCAAATCAACTTTTATTTTCTGTTTTGTCTTATTCCTGGGGAACTGTGATATTTATCTATGTTATATGCAATATTTGTTTAATGACGGCCAATTTTCGCAAAATAAACGACGAAAGCCGAGTATCATCCGTCAATATATGAAATAAAGATTGTTCGCCGTTGTATAATTTTCTTTTCGAGAAATTGATATTTTCTTTTTCCAATTAAAGATTGACTAGGAACAAATTCTAAATACAAGAATACGTTGACGTCCCTTCCCCGTCTGGCCGTACATTTTTAAGCCTTTTCTAATTAATTATCTTGTACTTTTAATGTTGAATCAAATCTTTTTTTATTTTTAATTTCACGGATTTTCTAATCGGCTCGCTTCAATTATGAGGTCCGATCATATCTAGATATGGTGATCATAGAAAAGATACAGTGATGTAGCCACTAGGCCACCTACATAGGCGCCACCATGTGAATAGTGTTGGAGCATAATGTGGATGATATTCAGTTAATGTAATGCCGATGTGGACATCGATGTTGGAAGAAATTTTATTCATGGCATACTTCAAAGGCTGTGTCAGGTGAATTTGTGTTGGATATGATGTCGAAAGTGACTTAAAATATGTGAAAGTTAGTGGATTTGATTAAATAAATTACAAGTAGAAAGCACTTGAAAATCCAAAGACATAGGTATAATTATCCTTATTTTACGCATATAACGTAATAGGCTAATTATGGTTCATGACATAACACACACACATATATATATATGTGTGTCATGTCAAATAGAAATCCTCTACTTCACTAATATAAATCATTTATACATTCATCATTTGCGTATATCGGAGTTGAACTCGATTGCAACATCAAGGGAAGTGTCTTCTGGAGTGAACACATAATATAAATTGTAACACAAAAATTATTACTACTAGGGAAGATATCAATTTTTCATCTCTTCCCTCTCAAATAATTATTTATTTTTCTTTAATTTTTGCTGAAAAAAGCTTGCTTAAGCCTATTGCCTTGATAATTACGACTTACTGCTTTATAAATCAATATACGAGTGAAATTATTCCTACATGTGATGACAATTGTATTGCCACCGAAAGGTTTCTTTTTTTTTTTTTCTGTCCCACTATTCTTTAATTTAGATTTTGATCGAAAAAATAATAATAATAAATAAAAGCCTCCGCCGCGCTGTCGTCTAGGGGAACGGCCATTCCTTATTTGATTGAAAAAAAATCATACGGAAGTTTTTCGTTTTTGTCGAAATATCTATACGGAAGTTGTTGCCACTGGTTAGTCGTTTAAGGAGGCTTTGCCCTCGGGAGGGCCGGCAGCGGTCGCCCCTCTCCGGTCCACGGAGGACCGTGGCGGAACCAATGATTTCACCACTTGCAAACACCGATGTATGTCGGCACTACCGGCTTCTTTCTGACTGTTCAATTGTGCATATGAATGCATCTGTATCTAAATGTCTAGTATCTACGTACATGTTTTGCTCCTACCAAAACAAAGCCAAAGAAAGAAAAAAGAAAAAAAAATTGAAGTTATTGCTCTAAATTATATTATATTTTTCTTTGATTCGACATTTTTTAATGTAGTATGTGAAAAATTTATCGCCCTAAAAAAGGGTACTTTAGTAATATGAAGGGAAAACAATCCATTTTTCTCTTAGCAGTATAAATAGGATTATATTTTTTTTCCATCCATGATTGGATCCTCTAATTATACTTCTAATTGGTGGGTTATATATTATGACTCGCAACTTAGCTAAAACTAAAACTTATCTGAATTTGGCTGCGTAGTAAGTGCCTTGAGGGCATTTTTAATGAATTCCAAGTATGATTAGGCTTTTGTCTAAGCGCATTCTTGGATGCTTATCAAGCGTACTCATTTAAAAGAATATAAATTCTTAAAATATTGATTATGCATAAGATAACCAAAGCAAAACGTAAAAAGGAAAATTTTCAAATCCAACCTTTTTATTTACCCTTCAAGGAAGTACTTTTAATTTGCCTTAAAAAGTGTCGTTGACATCTCAAATTGTTAGCCAACCAAATGTTCATCGGCCGATGAGTGTGTGGCATTTTCAGTGGCCGGAATAAGAGTAATTTTGTCAAAAAAAAATAATGACAGAAATTAACAAACCATAAAAAAAAAAAACCCCAAACTCTTCACGTTCTCACGTTTTCTTCTTATGCTCTTCATCTCCTCCGTTCTTTATCCTCTCTCGCTTGGAGCACCCAAATTTTTTGTTAATGGAGCACAAATTGAAGCACAACAAGAACACCTACTTTCATTTTTTCACATTTTCTTCCTTTTTTTTTGTCTTCATTTTTTTTCCAATGAAGAAGACAAATCTCAAGTAAAATCACATCTTCGTTATTCAAACACTTGTATGTAACATGAGAGCCTTGATTTTTCATCATCTTTTCCCAACCGAGAGACGGAAAACATCTCGATGTTGAGGACCCACATCTTAGGCATAATTCGAATCCACTTCCATAGAGACAGAGAGACAAAGAGAGTTGAGGGGGTGTTGGCATATCTATTTAGAACTCAGGGAGTCAGGGATCTTGCTCTTAACAAATAATTTGGGTCTTCCGAGCAATAGGGGATAAGGAACCTAAAAGATGAAGTGCAGATGAAGAAGACCGTGAAGAAAAGTTTGGGAGTTTTGTTTTTAGGGTTTGTTAATTTCTATCAATATTTTTTTTTTACAAAAAAATTGTCCTTATTCCAACCATCAAAAATGACACACGCTCGCCGACTAACAAATATTTGGCTAGCCAACAATTTGAGATCCTTATTTGAGACTGGTTTAACTACTTAGGGTCCTCATTTAAGACAACGACTACTTGGGGTCCTTATTTGAGAAAATAGACTTATTTTAGATTTTTTTTGAAAATTTTCTCGTAAATAATGATGAGTGGTGTCATATCAAAACTTTTTATTTCTCCGTCAAGGAAGTACTTTTATTTTGCCTTAACAAGTATCGTCAACATCACTCTTCGACATTGTCCGATGGATGCACCGGCTCGATTAAACCGGTTTCACTATCAAAGGCAGTTAATTAGATAATTTGCATAAATCGAATAATTTGATTAGAAAAATTGAAAGTACACAGATTTAACTAGAAAAGCTGTAAATGTATGACTGCGAAAAATAAAATTTTCTTTTAAAATTAAAATATCATTTTTAGGTTAATATTACAAAAAACTCCCAAATCAATATTTTTATAATAAATTTATTAGAACTCACTAAAAATCACAAACTAATACATTTATGATAATTTTATCATCTATTAACTTTCATTAAATTAGACTAATATCATGAAAATAAAAAATTAGTGCACCTACAATAACATGTGGTAAAAACCCAAATTGATATACTATTTATCTATCACATATCACTTAACTCCGTAATTTAATGGTAAAATTTAATAAAAATTAATAGTGAATAAATTTATCATAAATATACCGATTTAGGATTTTATCGCAGGTGTATTAATTTTTCGCGCTATAAATTCTCATTCTTCTTTCCGACCAAAAAATGAAATAGAGCATGAAGAGAGCATGAAGAGTCATCTTGACTTTTCCATACGCCCTCTCTCTCAATAATTACGAAATAAAAAATGGAAGCCTAGTGGCCCGTATGGCGGAAGTTCTTATCGTCACTGTGGCCCCTATAAATAGCGCGACAATCAAGGGTCCCTAGACGCAGAGCACCACGCCCCTCCCCCTACCCCTTTCCGGCCTTCACTTCCCTCGCGTTATCTTCTTCTTCCTCCTTTCTTTGTGTCCGAAAAGAGGCGAAAGACCGAAAGACCTCGGAAAGCTTCAAGCTTCGTCCTTTTCAGGTGATGCTACCAACTGGGTTCCGCGCGTTCTTCTCGCTTGTCTTCTTCGTTGGTCGCTCGGTGTGGAGTTTTGGGTCGTGGGTTTTGCATAGATATGTTGCGGCGGCGAACTTTGAATTGTTGGTGGGTCTGTCTTGTTGCGGTCCGAGAACCTTTGGAGATTCTGTGGGGGGAGTTTGGCCAATTTCGCTGCATTTTTCTGTTTATGAGTAAATATGGAAGGGAGTTCGTCAAGTCTGTTTCTAATTTACGTCTGAATCTGCCCCGGCGTTAACGCTTTCGCTGATTTTTTTTTTTTAATAATCAGGGGTTGAGCCTCCATATTGTTCTTTTCTTCTCTTTTTGAAGACGGTAGGGAGCTTTAGCTACCCTTTTGTTGCTTGAGTGAGAGATTGATTGAGCTTCTTAAATTTCCATGCTTTTGAATCTGGTTAGAGTACCAACTTCGGTCTTGGATGAACAAGGAAATAGGAAATTTTGTGTCCTTTTTTATTTTTGTTAATTTTTGATAGCTCCTGCGGTTCATAATGATTATGTAAACTCTGGATTTTTTGTGGAATAAATGCCTGAATGCCATTTAATTGCGTCTTAAAAGTTGTTTATTTATTTGGTAGTGTAAATGCATCTCGAAAAAGAAGAATTTGATTTTTGTTCGTTTTTAGTTCTGCTTGCAGGGAGGGCAAAATAAAATCCTTTTGATTGAAACCTTAAATAATTTTTCCTACCACAACAATTTCGGTCTGTGAATACGTTATTTGGAAATTTTCCATCTCTGGTTTGATGTTTCATTAATGAAGATCCAATTGCGATGATTGTTATTTGATGTCCGGATGATATAATGAAATATCTTGTGTTCCGTCACTTCACTCTGATGATTATTTTTCCTTATAATGGAAGCAATTTGTCTGAGTTCTTTTCATAACGCAGTTAGGTCTGTAATACTATTCCTCAATAATTGCAGAATGGGAAGCATCTACGGATCCGGCGTTTACGGTGCGTACACCTACGAGGCACTCGAGAGGGAACCCTACTGGCCATCTTTGAAACTCAGGATTTCCATCACTGGGGCAGGGGGTTTCATTGCCTCCCACATTGCTCGGCGTCTGAAGAGCGAGGGTCACTACATTATTGCCTCTGACTGGAAGAAGAATGAGCACATGACTGAGGATATGTTCTGTCATGAATTCCACCTAGTAGACCTGAGGGTCATGGACAACTGCTTGAAGGTCACTCAGGGGGTTGACCATGTCTTCAACCTCGCTGCTGATATGGGCGGCATGGGTTTCATTCAGTCCAACCACTCGGTGATCATGTACAACAATACCATGATCAGCTTCAACATGCTTGAGGCAGGGAGAATTAACGGTGTGAAGAGGTGACTTATCTTGTCCTTGATGTATTGTCTTATTTGATTCAACTTGATTAATGAGTTCTTGTATCCTAGACTGAGCTGTGGCAGTAACACATGGTATCTATGGTCTGTGCAGGTTCTTTTATGCCTCCAGTGCTTGTATTTATCCAGAATTTAAGCAGCTGGAGACCAATGTGAGCCTCAAGGAATCCGATGCCTGGCCTGCCGAGGTATGTTTTGTTATGTCTTTTTCATGTCAATTGCTCTAGCTCTTTGGTTCATCAATGTGCTGTAATTGAATGAGATTGATTTTTTGCTTGATTGGCTTTTAGCCTCAAGATGCATATGGCTTGGAAAAGCTTGCGACAGAGGAGTTGTGCAAGCACTACACCAAGGATTTTGGAATTGAATGCCGAATTGGAAGGTTCCACAACATTTATGGTCCTTTTGGAACATGGAAAGGTGAGCATTTTAATTCCACAAGTTGGCTACATAAATGATCCTGTGCTTCCTTTCTGTCTCTCATTTTGGCAGTGCCATGATGTGTAGGTGGAAGGGAGAAAGCTCCGGCTGCTTTTTGCAGGAAGACAATCACTTCCACCGACAAATTTGAGATGTGGGGAGATGGACTGCAGACTCGCTCCTTCACATTTATCGATGAATGTGTTGAAGGTGTGCTGAGGTGATTCTTCCAGCTGGCCTGTCTAAGCTCAAACTTGTCATCATTTAGTTATGTTTGTTCATTTTTACCTTTTATCCCCAAATGGTGTTTTCGTTCTTAATAGTTGGTTTCTGTCGTTATCTGTGTGCAGATTGACAAAGTCGGACTTCCGTGAGCCTGTGAACATCGGAAGTGATGAGATGGTGAGCATGAATGAGATGGCAGAGATGGTTCTCAGTTTTGAAGACAAGAAGCTCCCGATTCACCACATTCCTGGGCCAGAGGGTGTACGTGGACGCAACTCAGACAACACGCTGATTAAGGAGAAACTCGGATGGGCTCCTACCATGAGGTTGAAGGTACTGATTCTGCAAAATGGCAATTTTATCTGTTAGTTATCCTTTTTGCCCTGAACCCAATTATGAGATGAACTTGGAATCACAATCCCTCAAGCGATTACATTTGTTGTTTACCTTAATTCGTTGTAGGATGGGTTGAGAATTACATACTTCTGGATCAAGGAACAGATTGAGAAGGAGAAAGCGCAAGGGATTGATCTGTCAATCTATGGATCATCGAAAGTTGTGGGCACTCAAGCCCCTGTTCAACTTGGTTCACTTCGAGCTGCCGATGGCAAAGAGTGAAGCTCTAGCACGGTCACATCCCCAGGTGGTGGTCCTCTCATGGAAGCCAGAGTTTTATTGGTATGGACATGGATCTATGATTTACGGGTTGTGGTCGGGTGTTCATCTTAATAGGCATGTTGGGCATGCCGGTCAAGCTTGGCTTGGATTCAGAGAGGGCATGAATAATGGAGTAGTCGCATTTTATTTCAGGGTGACCAGAAATCTTATTACTGGGAGTGTAATGTTGAATCCAATTGTTTTCCCCTTGTTTCAAGGCGGGTGGCTATGAAACAGTTTCAGTTGTTTATGATCATAATAAGCTCTGTATGTCTCTTTTCTGCTAATCTCTCTCTCTCTCTCTCTCTCTCTCTCTCTCTCTGTTTTTTCTTATACATACATAAAAAGAGGTGAGAACATTCTTATTGGACATTGTCGATCTGCCACCATTCACGGGAATCTCGCACCCACAACAGATTGCACGAGTTGAGGGGGATGGCTAAAGAGATCTCTCTCATTATTACAACTGGCAATTCGATTTGAGTCGTGACTAAAGAGATCTCTCTCATTATTACAACTGGTAGTGGATTATACGTTTGTTGTCAGGTATGATTTGGCCAGAATCATGTGGCTGTAGAGAGTGGTATTGTTTACTTCTTTTGGGCACATGTTAGGTCAAAAAGGGCAGGGTATCCACTGGACTTTCCCAAGTTTTCTGGTGGTCCTGTGATGACGACATGATGGGACATGATGGTCCTGCCTTTCCAACCCCTTTTCCCCCAACTTCTGTCCCCACCTCATGCGGTTGTGGGATGAATTATTCCTAGGAATATTTTGTTGATTCCTGGATCTTATTTTCAAGTGGGGATAATACAATAGTACAAGTCATTTTACAATTCCCTCGTGCAACACGCTTTTGCCTAAGATTTAAAAATAAAATTGTATATCTCTGGATATTCCAGTTTATGTTATATTCTTTTAAGTTTGAAGTGAACTAATTTACTTTTTTCCTTCAAATTGTACGACTTTCAGAATCATCGATTTTTCTCAAAAAAAAGACATTCGAAACATTTTATAAGTTATACATAACAAATTTATATATAAATATGCATATTCATGCCTTGAAATTCAGTCTTGTTCAAGACAAAACACTAGAAACATTTCAAAATGTTTGTAATATTATACAAATTGCTTGAAGTTTTTATACTATTTAAATGACGATCTTTATTTTTATTTTCCAGAAAGTACTAAAAAACTCTACTAAAAGAAACCCGAGAATCACTTGCCCTTGAACCTTTACTCAATGATGGTGAGACCTCGAGGTGGGAATGCTTCATTTTATTAACTGTAGTCATCGACAAGTTGTCGGTGCGAGTAGTACGGCACGGCTACTTTCTCAACACCAAAAGCCAAAAAACCGCAGCACGAAACGACATTTTTTATTGAAAGCGAAGGCGCTCAAGTTGAGAGCACAAGTGGGAGGCTCTTCATGCCAAGATTCTCTCAAGATCAGAGCATCATCCGTAAGCGTGGATGGACTCGGGATCGATTCGTGGATGAGAAGAGGACGACGATGGATACGGAAAGGGCTGCTTCGTCGCTTCGAATAGGATCGAAGTTCACGGGGCGATAAGAGAGCATGCGTGGAACGATAAGGGCTCTACAAATTGATAAGAATTCCTTGGATAGTGATATTTCAGTCTCACTCTTTATGCCTACACTCTGCACAAAGCTCCTTTATGAACTTGTCTTCACATGAACAGGCGTTCAATTTGATAAAAATTAGCAAAATTTACTGCAGAAAAGGAATACTTTACTCGTGCGCCTCGTGGGGCTGTAGGGTCGTGGGACATGCCACCATGTGCTCATCCACGACAGAGTTTAGTCCTTTCTTTTTAGTACCATTATTGTTTTGGAGGGACCATCTGGGATTTTGTTAAATTTTCTTTTGGATCTTGGAAATCGACAGGAGGGCAGGCGCTTATCTTGCCACAAATTGAAAATTCAGATAAAGCTGATAAGCAGTGCTTCGTTTACTGTATGCTATCTCCACCTAACGTTCAACGGAATAGAATGGTCAAGGGGAATCCGCATAAAACAAACATGTCTAATTGGGAAAAGAGCCGCCATGATCACTTTTCTTAATCATTGATTGCATGGTGGATCAGGACTTGGGCAAGCATCTTAATGTCAGGCATCGGCATCTGTCCATGATTTAGATTCCCACATGGCTGGCCCTTCACATGCGGAAGCCACCAAAGTTGAATTAGTGACAGTCTCTGTAGCTGGTGAAGTATATTTATGGAGGTTATAGATGTATTATTAAAAAATATTATTAAAGATATTATTAGATATCATGGATATTATTTGATATCTCATGATTCTGTAAGATAGTTAACTTTCTTCCTTATGCATGTTGTTCGGATATAAATATCTCCTCTAATAATGTGTAAAGTAAATAAAAAAGAAGTCTTTATTAATTCTATCTCCCTCTCTTATAGTAGTACTAACAATTTTGTGATTGGGTCGTCCGCATCGCCGAGAGGCTTTCGACTCGCCTCTTGTCCAACCAACAGGGTACTTTGATGAGCTAGGCAGTCATGCACCTAAAATGGATTTCTACGTCGTTCAGAAAAGGAATTTTATTTCTAGCAGACTTTGTGCTAATCTAACTTGAATTGAATGAGAGAAAAAGAGTTGAAGGAGATGGAATAACACATGTTGAAGCTGAAGCAGTGGACTCTGCTAAGTCATTTGGTTTTCTATGTTGATGTAATTTACAGTTGATTAAGTTCTGGTCCAAGATCAATACATATTCTGGAAACTGAGGTTGTCTGAAATTGTGTCCCTCGCAGGTTTGTTACGTTTCTCACATAATTGGCCTTGCCGTTTTGGTTTAGTTCGTCTAATCTTGATCATTGTTTCTGCATTATCCGTTCCACGACGTGAGGATACGACCAGAATTTGATTCAGGCGTGTCGATTATGGCATTCACATTAGACCTTAAGCACTGCATATCCTGTCTGAACTTGATTTCATCACTCAAGTGCATACGGTTGTCCTGATTATATTTCTTTGGCATGTCTACGCAGCAAATCAAAGCCTTTTTTGGTCGAGGAATTCATCAGTCTGCCATGTCGATTCAGCTTCTGCATTTGGTTTTACTCCTAATTTGGCGGGCCAATCGCAAGCCATTCACAGAAACGGGTTGTTGTAGAATCTAGGGGCTGCGAAGAATCCATCGTCCCTGACTCAACATCATTCTAGGCAGCTGAACAGTAGGTGTGACATTGTCTCTGCTTAATGATAAATTTCTAGTCTTCCTCTGTTCATTCAAAAGCAGTTAATTTCAGTTGTTCACATTCGTCCTTCAGCTTGATCGCACCTCATGTATCAGGATTGTCAAGGCCGTCTCCCCAATCGTTGTGGATTATGCTAACCGAGCCTAGGTAATGTTAGGTTCAACGCGGAACAAGTATGTTAACAATAAGGTATCACTGGAGAGAGAGAGAGAGATACTGAGAGAGAGAGAGAGAGAGAGAGAGAGAGAGACTGATAAGTATCTTCAAGCAATGACAGAAACGAAACCATGCTGTGTCTATAGCTACTTTCGATTGAGTAACTCCAGCGAAGAACAAATTATTTTGTACAGTGTTTGATAGGTTGGTGTTCTCTATACAAGGGAAACCGCATCTCCCAACATATCAGCAAAATACAAACTTCATTACCGCCCCAGCGTCAGTCCTACAACAGCTTAACAAGAGATCCTTGGGTTAGCCGACTGCTCGAGGAGTCTTAGGGCTGCGACCCCAGAATCCTCAACCGCCCTTGAAAATCTTCATTTCGAATCGTAGGGAGACTTCTGGATGTGAAGATTTCGACTGCGCGAACACGTTGGACAAAGAAAATATCCCTAGACTCCTCATTGTTAAAAAAGGGTAAATACTTCCCCTCCGTAACTTCTACAGGTTTATATCACAACAGAGCTTCCAGTTCCACTACTCTCCCTCAATCCCTGGAGGCACACGTGCAAAGCTCTCTGCACGCTGTCTGCAACTGCTCTCAGCCTGCCTTGAGTAGCATCAGCTGGCAAACAAGTTTCAACAATCCGAGATACTCTCTGTTTGCATTTCTCCCATTCATCCTTCTGTAACCAGCATGCCCTTCCACCGTGGCTCCCTTCCATCCCGAGAAAAGAGACGTGCGAGTTCTCACCAAAAGAGTACCTGAGTCGCACAGAGACGCAGTAGGGAAGCCAAGCAGCCCCACCGGCAGCATTGATGTGAGGGATGTGGGCAGGGTCAAGAACAACAGTCAATCCAAAGTCAACAGAATTTCGAGGCCTGTCATAATGAATGTTGCTCTTGCATACAGAAGAGTAGCCCGCATTTTCACCCATGTTTAACCCTGTGTGGTTCTCAAGGCACAGTTCGATGCGGGGCTTTTGTGCAGGTGCTATATCTCCGCCTTGTGCCTGGGACAATCCTTTCTTCCATGCTATTAATTTTAAGAACTCCCTCAATACTGATATGGGCAACGTGAGGAGAGTAATGAATGATGCAACGCGAGAAGCGTCATAAGGCTCTGAAGCTACTCGACGGCTGAAGTAGTCACAGATCTCCCCGATTTCAGATTGAGTTAGTTCCTCTTGAGTAGTTGATGAATTTTGCTGCTGCTGCTGCTGCTGTTGCTGTTGATGAAAGCGCTTCACACTAAGGACTTGCAGAAGAAGTTGAACTCTGTGTACACTTACAGCAAATACATATCCCCTGCAAGAAGACAGTCCATCAAATTAGCATAACAATTTAAATCAAATTCATTATGCACTAGTGTCAAATTATTTTATGTTGAGCAAAATCTCCACATCAATCTAACTGAAGAACAAAGCAATACAGTGATGAAATTACTGGTGCTACATGAAGAAATTATCCGACCAAACATTAGAAGATAATAACTTGGAGGAACTAGGAACATATAGCATATGTTCATATCTGACAGTCTCCCTCCCTTGTTCATCAGCTTCCAACATCAACCAAGCAAGGCTCTTATTTCCAGAATATACTCATGTCATCCTTTCAGTTTCCACAATCATTTTGAGCAATTCACAAAAGTTTGAATTACCAGAGGACCCAATTTTAACAGGCTCTATGTTGTGATAAAAAATAATGAGATAATTGGAGCTACAACATCCATATCTGAAAGGTGCAAGGTGCATAACCAATCGATAGTTTAAGCTCACACATACCCTACAAAAAAGCGCAAAGCAGGTTGTTCCTGGTCAAGATTCAGGAGTGCACCCTCATTGTTATTCAAAATTGAACCAAGAATTTCTTTCAGAAGATCTGGTAACTGAGCAAATAGCCATAGCACCCCAAGGTACTTGAGAATTCCTCTCAAAACCTTCTTGAGAGCAACAAGGGGTACCCATCCACCTCCATAGCCCCCATCATCGCCTAATCCAATTATCGCTGTATTCAACTCCCCTCTCACATGAGCTGGGACACCTGTGCCAGGGGATCTTCGTAGTGGCACTCCAGGACTGGAAGCTCCCAAGGTTGAAGATCCTGCCTGAGCATTTCCCAAACGATTACCAAGAGCAGCTTGGGTTCCTGCCCTGGAAATGGAGGTGGAATTAAGATTAGCTCTATTGCCATTGGCAGCAGAAAGCTGTGTAATGGAAGCTGGGTTTGCGGTGGTTGAATTTGCTAGTCCGACGGCCTGTTGGCTTCCGCCTAGATTAGGTTCTAAACCATTCAATTCTTGGGCAACATGCTCCATGATGAATGGTCGAAATTGTGGACAGGGTAACGATCCCCCAACTGATGGGCCCCCTTTAGGAGGCGTTGCTGGTTGCAACCATACTTGATCTCCAGCAAAGCAGCGCATGTCCACCGCAAAATTTTTGCGATAGATGATCCTTATCCAATAGGGTCCACGCAGTACAACAGAGACATCAATGGGCAGTAATGAGCTCGGAACAATACCAGGACCACCACGCACTGCAGTAGCCGACATTGCAGCTCCCTGAAGGTTATGACTTCCAGGAGGACCTGTTGCAGAATGTAGAGTGGGATTCCCTGCATGGCCAGAGGTACCCTGTCCAACATTGGTGGCTGAACTGCTTGATAGTAAACCATGTGATGGAACAAATCCTGTTTGTTTTGACATAGATGAAAGAGCTGCTGTTACCCCTGGCATTCCAGAAACCGGTGTAGCTCGTGCAGGTCGAGTGGCAGCCGCAAGAGAATGCAAGGGTCCAGCAGTGAGACGAATACAATCCAACAAGGATGCAACTTCAGCTCCATTAATGAAGTCTTCGAGAAACTATGTTAAAAAGGTCGACATGTGAGGGAGAAGATATTCAGAAAGAGTATGAACAAATAAAGACAGTTTGCAGAGTGATATAGACACATTTATTTTCTGGAAACATAGAGTTAATGATAGGGCTATTAAAAGTTTCAGCAATCCATATTGAGACAGCTATGCTTAAGGAGCTTAAGCTACAATAAGAAATTAATGGTCCGACCAAATATATGTCAAGTAAAATTTAATATTGTGTCTCAACAAAAAAAAGAAGCACATTCAAGAATTGACACATTGCCACAATATCGTCATCAGTAGAAGATGCTATCCAAGGGTGGTTCATGATGTAAATTGCATGAAAAATCCAAAGCGACGAAAAGACCTCATAGACATCATCTCGAATTTATGAAACATCTGCAACCCAAAACAATGTCTTTCATTCTCACTACAAATCAACAGTGCATTTACATGTCCCCATTACTTCCCCTATCTTGCATGAACAGACATGCTAAAGAAGAATTTCCTTTCTTTTTTGACCATTAAGAAGAAATCCCCATATAGCAATCGCTTCAAGTCAATACCTTCATATTACAACTGACACGTTCATTGCAAACATCTTCATTTGACACATTCCATCCCATCCAAACTAAGCAATCCTAAAAGTCCTAATTCTTTAAACTGCATTATGTCCTAGATTTTCTTTCCTGTTCCTCCTTATGGCAATACAGACAATCCAATTATTCCAGACTCGTCGAACTTCTCCAAAAACCAAGATACAAGCATATGAAACAGGATCTAAACATGCACTGAAGACTACCAAAGGCCACACCTGCATACTCAAATCCATCTAACAGAATTGATTATACATAGTGCTTGAGTTCAGGGATAACAATAGCAGAAATAATTGAAAGAGAAACTTCTTGATCTAAGATAAAGCAAAGAGAACAGGAGAAATTCAACTTAACATTTAGTTGATTGAACAAAAATGAAAAATACCAAAAGAACCTACCTTTGTATGGGGCCAAAGTTGGTCAGGAGAAACATGCATGGTGCAACCCTCTTTACCTGATTCCCACTCAACAACAAAGCGAGCGAGAACACCAGAACCAAAACTAAACCATAAGCTCATTAACCCAACCGCCTCAATTCTGAAAACCCTCCTCATCTGCTCTGCAAACTTATCCACTGTCTCTGCAACATATTTGGTTCCAGTAGGCACTTTAACATCAGAATTTGCAGGAACTTCTTCTTGTCTGTCATCTGATTTCACGCCAAGCAATTTCCGCATTCCAAGAGCAAACATTCTGGCATTGGAGAGTCTTCGAATATCTGCCACCAACTTTTCGATGCTATTGGCTTCAACAGATTGATAGCTAAGAACAACGCCTTCCGGATCATAACGTATATGGGAATCAACATCAGATGTATTGGCGATACGAACACCAGAGCCCCATGGGGTGGTACTACTCCCCTTTTGAAGTTCCCATAAATCTCTGAAGTGCTGGTCATTTATCTTAACATCCCAATACATACTTCCAGGTCCACCAAGCCGAAGGCATATTTGTTGCCATGAATCACCTCTGGCAAATGGAAGCCGGAACCATATCTTGGAGGAAGCATTTCGCAAACCAACTTCTTCAACATATGGAATGTCCAGGGCTTCCATTTGGCTAGTTAGTCTGGCATGCTTGATACTTAGTGAACAATGCCTGACCACATGAAGCAGAGCAGAGACATAAATGCTGGATGGAACATTCCCTGTGTTGGCTTCAGCTATAAGGTTTCCATAGCTGTACCCATAGCTTCTAGAAATTGCTTCCGTCAGATTGACTACTTCAGAGGAAGGCTCTTGACCAGCAGCTACGTCTGAGACTCTTCTTCTCTTGCAGGGCTTTACATCAGCTTCTAGACCTTGCAGAGATGGAATCAAGTTTAACATATCGGTAGCTGTGCGTTTGTGCAATGTCTTCTCATGCTTAGGAACAGCTGAATCCGCTGCTGGAGCTGAAATAGTGAAATTATATTGATCAGAAGTGCTCGCCAAGGAGAATTTCTTGTGCTACAGAAAATGAAAAAAAAAAAATACATTACTACAAATATTGGTGAAGTTGTCTTACATACGGGAGTAGTAACCCATGAATTTGGTGCAGAAACTTTCATAGATCCACCAATAGAACCATGAGTTCCACTTTTAGGTCCAGTAAACTTTCCGCTAGGTCCAGGAACCAAAGTGCCAGTCGGTCGTGGTGGAGACAACAATTGAGACGACCTTGCAGATATTGCGTCTTTCACAGGATCTTTAACCAGCCTCATCTGATCATCATCTATTGTTGTATAAGAAGCTACCTCAACTGAACCTGGAGATCTAAGAGAAGCCAAGTCCTGATCAGACTTTGACGCAGATAATCTCATCATGTTTGCACTCCTTCCAGAGGCAGAAGAAAGAGAACTCAAGGAACTGGACTGTACAGAGCCTCTAACATTGCCTGCTGAGTACAACGAGCCACTATGATGAGGTGCCACATGCAACAATCTCGAACTATTATTTACTTGTGATAGCAGGGCACCTCCCTCCCACTTAGGAGAAGGGGTTCCCACTTTGACGTTATGAAGATTCATTGGAATGGAACCATACTGAGAAGCAGATGTACTGAATGATGAAGGGAAATTTTGAATGGACAAAGGAGGTATAGCATTCCCCTTCTCTAGGTCAAACACTTCATCAACAACAGATGAGAAACTCGATGGCGGACATCCTCCCATTTGCATAGAACCTTCAAGGATCAATTCAGAAAGTAGACCTCCTTCCAAATTCGGGTTAGGACCTCCAGCACTAGGCAAGAAGGATTGTAGTTTTTCTTTGTCAATAAAACTAAAACTGAAGTCGTCTTCATGCATCTGCATCTGATCAATGTCAATTTTCTTAACACAGGTTGCACGGTTCGAGTCACCAAAAGAATGAATTTTTCCAGACGTATCCGGTTGGGTCTCTATCAACTTAAATAGGGGTTTAAAATCATTGTCAAGCTGCATCAACAAAAAGTAGGAGCTCCCACAATCTGGAAACCCCAGCAACAACATAGCTGAGTCATTAGCAATGCTCTTGGGAATTTTAACTGCAGCAGAGTTATTTTCATAAACCTGCAAGGAGCATTCCACTTCAGCAAAAAATAAACGCACATGAATGCCTGGCACCGTACGTATTAACATATCAAGTAGAGAGATGTTACCTCAAGGCCTAAGAACCTCGCAATTGATGCAAACAAGTGCAATATACTTTTACTTCTTAAGCTCATAAAACCTTCAGCAGAATTGATGCTTCCCTGATTTAAAGCTTCCTCACATTCTGATAATACAGAAGGTGAGAGAATATTTTGAGTAGACCGGAGAAGAAATCGACCATTCCTGCAGCCAAAAATTGCCACTAAAATGTGGTAAGACGGAAAAACCATGAATATGCTCCAGCAAGATGAGGCATTTTATCCCTTCCTATTGTATGTAATCAAGGTAATGTATACAGACATATAACCAATCTTTGACCTAATATTCGATTTGTCCAGCTACTTCAATTCTATCCATTAGAAAAAACCTTTATCTATGTTTTAATTCTACTATCCTCTAATAAGACTCTCAAAGTGGTCACACTACTACACGTATGAGAGAAGCAAGAAAGGGAGGGAGGTGAAACAAGAGTGATAAAAAGGAGAGTAATAAGAAGAGGATAAAAACTTGTGTTGGATACAAAGACAGACCTTATGTTAATCCCAAGAGTGAAAAATGCTGAGCCATAGGCACGCACATGCAGCACTTCATGCCCCTCGTACTCTGTATCCTTCTGCACACATAAGTTAATTAAAAAAAATAAAATTCAGTACTATACTTGGTCTATGTAGACGATAGTAAAGACCTCATTCTTAGTTGATCACCTAGAAGACTCACACCATCCCTACACTGTGGAACATTGATAAGTAAATCAATCAAGGTCATGGATTATGTAATTTATTGAGAGAACACAGATTCACATGCACACTACCCTAGGAGGTATGTCAGTAAATTGATTATTGACCGAAAGCATTCACTACATGTCAAAAGTAAAATAACACAAACAAACTACTTCCAAAGAAAACTGACATTAGAACAGGGAGAATAATAATTCACATCTCTGAAAAAGGCTTCACTAAGAAATTTTATGTCAGAGTGTCCGCCTAGATCAAGAAAAGCCCCAATGCATCAGCAATCGGAAACCCACTACCACTGACATCCAAACAGAAGCCCCACACTCACTTGGTTGACATTCCAGAAACCAAACTACCAAAGAAGCACTGCACAAAACTCAAATCAAGATATTGCTTCAAAGTCACAAACTTAGGAAGCCGGACTAAACACCAGCATCTACAATGAGCATGGGAGATTAAGTTTCATATGCCCAAATACAATTATGCAAAATCTTAGAAAGCCATCCCTGAAGAGAAAGAATTACTTGGCAGAACAGAATAGATTACCCATTAGTTGATTGCCTAGATAGATAAAAATTCAGCAGACAATGCATCAAGCAAAATAAATAGAAAAGGAACGTTCAGAGGAAACTAACCTTCTTAAAGTCAACGTCAAGCTCGTCCGTGTGAGAAAGAAGATTAACATCACCTGCAGCTCGACAGATCTGACCATTTTTAGCCAACTCCTTCTGAATTTCAAGCAGACGAGTATATCTATTACAACATATAGCTCTTAGCAGCAACTTTTCAACACTGATGCAACTCTGATCAAGTGAAAATTCTGCTTCTTTGCTGGTTAAAGGATCTATGACAAAAGTGCTATGAACACATTTAATCTGTAGATCAGGCCCAGGTTCAATCTTTACATGAGGGCATGAATCAGATGTACCAGAGCCCTTACTGAAATCTAACCAATACATTATTTTCAGTCCTGGTGTGCGCAAACTAGCTGAATCAACTTCCCCGTCTTGATTTATTTGCGAACTTGAAGATCCAGTATGACTCTGACCACCATCAGATATGAGCTCAAAGCGAATTGCATCTTTCCATCTTCCCTGTCGAAGCAACTGCACTTGTCTTATGACCGTGTCCATGACAAGGGCAACGCAAAGCTCATGTAGAACTGAATATAATGTAAAAAAAGGATTTTCTGCCACTGACATGCGTCTCTCTAAATCATCACCAAGAACATGCTTTCGTGATTCTTCCAACTTTATTAGTCCACTTTTCTCGCTGACAAGAAGCTCCAAGTGCAATATCCTCCACATTGATAGATGTCCACGATAGCCAAGAGTGACTAAAACCTTAAACTCCCCATTCACAGTAAGCACCACCGTACCATCAGAAACTTTGACTTCAGATATTTCCTTGGGAATTGAAAGTTCAAGTAACTTAGTCCGAACAAGCGTGTCCAGCTTCTTTAAAACAGGTTTTTGCTCTTCTTCAGTTAAAACTCCTTGAGCACCAACATCCTCTATACATTTCGGTAGCCGCTGGTAATTTCCTGTGAGGAGAACTTGAATTGCAGAGGGAACATCATACGCAGGAGCACGGGCTTGCTGAAGCCCCTCATGCATGAAAAATAATGAATCTGCTGCTTGAGTGAAACATGTATCGTGACTTGATAGGGTTGATGAGAGCTGCTGACAGTACTGTATCAATGGAACCTGCAAGTCAAAAGTTCACAGGAAGGACACTTAAAGGAAGGATCACAATGATGAGACTTGTATCCAGCAAAAAGTAACCAATTAACATGCTTCTTATATCGGCTCATAATAAGAGTAGCAGTGTTAAGGGGCAGGTTTCTCATTTAATATCATCCAGCCTCATCTATAACCTATCCTTAAAATCTAACCACGCATTAATTCATTGAAGACTCTCTAATGGCATTGAAGACCATTCTCTTGAAGGAAAACATTAGCACAGAAAATTTCAACAGCAAAGCCAGCAGAGGAATTGTTCCCCTGTTGTCAATGACTGATTCGTACCTACAACAACTCTAAGCTTCTCCAGATCCTTAACATCAGAGTGGTTGAGTCAGTCTGCCCTAAACAACAAGTTGATTGCCATCGCAACGGGTCGCCTACTCTCTCCTTTGGAGATATGCTTAAGTAGAAGAATGGAAGCTGAAAGCAATATGTACAAAATCAAACTTAAAATTTCAACCTCTGTATTCCTTCAAGGGCATCGTTATTAAAATTCATTCTAGAGATCAGTACTAAGTGAAGACCAAAGACTAAGAAACAGGAACTCTAAGCCAAAAGCAAACTCTGAGGCAACCCATTCACCTGGTAAAGCACCCAGGGAGAAATTCTATTCCAATTTCCAAGTCAACCATGGTGGATAAAAAAATCTGTCGATATTCAGAATAAAGGTCTAACTGCAAACCAAATCTTTACAGTCTTCTCAAGGATTGAAACCGTACGAATGTAATCGTTCTTGCCAAAAGAATTAACCCCACTTCCAGGTTTCTCCACCAAAGCAAATAGCAAGCCATAAGCCTAAAACCCAATAGCGCAAAAATAAAACTCTTCTACAAAACACAACGAGAAAAAGCTGAATTTTACTCCTTCCTAGCTGCATAGACACTTAAAATCACCATCCTCAAAATACATCTCCAACAAAGAGCTAATCACCCACTAATTAAGCCACTCGGTTCGATAGCAAATCACTCTCCAAAGCACCCAAAAAAAGCCCTACCTGCTTACACCACTTGGCGAGGACATTGAGCCGGAGCATCCGCTGCTGGGTCTTGACCAGGTACTTGAGCAGGCTGATCTTCTTCTCCGTGTCGGACTGGTCCCCGGCCTTGGATTTCTCCACGAGCTCCTTGAGCGAGAGGAACGACTCCTCCGCCGCCCGGCCCACGAGGGCCGAGAACTCCACCGTCTGCTGCCCTAGCTCGGCCCCCGCCATCCCCGACCGTGATCCTCCTCCTCGCTCCTCCGAGATCTAAGCACAGCTCATGGGAAATTAGGGTTTCGAGAATCGAAGGAAGCAAGCTTGCGGTGCAGTCCTCGCTAGGGTTTTTAGAGAGAGAAGGAGGAGAGGGAAGAGAGAGAGAGAGAGCGCGCCTTCTTCTTCTTCTTCTTCTTCTTCTTCTTCTTCCTTCGCCCCCCCGCTCGCGCAAAAGACGATTCGGATTAGCAAAAATGCGATTTTGATTTGACATCATCATCCTTCATTATTTATTACTCCATTATTATGTGGAAAAGTCGAGGTTAAGGGACGATTCTTCTGTTATTTGCGCAATCTGGTCATTCTTAATTTTCATTTCGGCCTACAAATTTCTTAGGTTTGTCCAATTGGACCCCTCAAATTGACTTTAAGCATGAAATTAAGGCCTCCAACCTTTTCGATTTTTTTCCTTTAGTCCAATGGGAATTGAATTCGATGACTTAAAAGCATGCACAGAAGGTACAATGAACCTCGGAAGCAAAGCAAATTGGAGCCGAGTGAAGCTCGGTGTACTGCATAAGAGAGTTAAATTCATGAAACGAGGAGGATTGATAGAGCATTACCGGCATAGTTAAGCAGACACATATTCCATAAGAAATAATCGATTGAGTGAATGAATCGATGGTTCATCACTGGATCTCGCATCATCACTAATAGGCCATGAAATTTCTTCCTCAATAATTAGGCATTAACAGTTGATGGTGTGCGCCTAGGTTCGTCTTGATCTACGCCGTTGCCACCGTCGTTGCATGGAGACGACCAAAACAAGTTGAATGAATAGATCTAACATTCGGAAGGACAATTCTTCATACTTCAACGAGACGTGGGATTCTTTTGTGATCGCCATTGAAGTTGAAGATAGAGAGGACGTGTCTAAATAAAGCATTGAGCATCGGATCTCCGGAAGCACATTCATTAAACTCCTAGATATAGATCGAGAGCAACATAGCGAATCTTCTCAAACATAAAAGAAAATCCTACATTTATGATTCCAAGATCTTTAACCATTTGCCTTCCTCCTCATTCTCACACTAAGAATTCATTTGTGAAAAATCCTCTTTATTTACCTTTTGACCTTTGACTTTTCAAACACCGGAAATTTTCATAATATCTAAACATCGAGATGTAACTTTTCAAAGTTATATAATATAGGAAAATTTTCAAAACGAGGCTTGAAATGTCATTATTTTTTCAAATAAGGGTATAAAATGGACATTATTTCAAATAAGAGCATAATGAAGCCAGATTGTCTTAGATAAGGACCTTTGACTAGTTGTTGACTACTCCAACCATCCTATAAGAGGTATTTTAGTCAAAAAAAATTGTAGCATATATATTTTTTAATTTTTTTCCTACCTTTTCTTTTATTTTCTTCTTTCTTCTTCCCTCCCTTGGACATTATTGTAGATGGTCGATGGAGGTCACTTGCATTAGGTGAGGGCTATCAGCCTTGCCCCAACCAGAGTTTCACTCCCCTTCGCCATGACCGCAAAGGGAAGAGAGAAAACGAAAACAATAAATAAAAAAAGAAAAAAAGTTTTGAAAATTAAAAGATGAAAATGTCATTTGGCTAGAGATATGACGTTCCTTTTTTTAGATTAATATGGCCACTTTACAACTTTATTTGAAATAAATTTCACTTCATGCTCTTATTTAAAATAATATCTATTTTAAATCCTCATTTAAGAAAATGAGGATATTTCAAGTTTTTATTTTGAATTTTTCATATAATGTATTAGGCATTGAAAAAAAATCTATAAATTTTGTACATATTAAGCTAATCCCAACATATGTGGATTGACCATACTAAATAACGTTAGATTCATGTCATAGCTAATTCTCCTTAAGTCGTTAATGAAAAGTTTGGATTCGAACAACTTTCTAAAATACATAAATTGCATTGAAAAAATTGGTTAAAAAAAATGCAAATGAGGAATTTTGTGCCACTAGATTTTTTTTTTCCAATATAAGGAATATCAACATAGAGTCAATGGAACTCAGCATTGACTCAGTCATTTGTATTTTCAGTGTGAATTTAAAAATTCAAGAGAACAAACCAAAACCGTCCCGAACCGAATACGAACCGAATCGAAAATGCGGTTCGGTTTGGTTCGGTTTGGGACGGTTTTTCGGTTTTCCTATTTTTACTTTGTTTATTGGAATTTAAGTAAAGAAGATATGATAAAAAAAAGAAATTATTCAATTTTTATTAAGAATTCTAATTCGGTTCGGTTAACCGAACCGAAAATATTAACAGTTATTTTTCGGTTAACCGAACCGAAACTTGAACCGAACCAAAAATATACGAAAATTTTGTGCCACTAGATTTTTTTTTTCCAATATAAGGAATATCAACATAGAGTCAATGGAACTCAGCATTGACTCAATCATTTGTATTTTCAGTGTGAATTTAAAAATTCAAGAGAACAACATTTAGGGTGAGCCGTGATGCATTTTTATTTTTTGTTTTTGATATAAATCTTGCGACCAACACTCTTTGACTTTTTTTTTCTTAATCGGAAACGCTTAAAGATTTTTTTTCCTTAATATGTAAAATCACATTTTTTTCCATAATTTTAATATTAATAAAAAAGAAAAAAGAAAAAAAAGACACGGACTGGCCATGAAATTTTGGAATTTATAAATTCATCGCCCGAGTTTTCGCCGGCCAGCTGTTTTCTCGCCATTTGCCGAACAGGCGAACGCGTTCCTCGCGGAGTCGACTCGGCGAAGAATCGTTCCGGCGCCGAGTCAACTCAACAAGAGGAAGGCTCCAGATCTCGAGTCCCCCACGAACGGAAACCGTACGAATCCCCATCAACGATGCGGGCGAAATCGTCGCCGTCCCCTTCCGGCTATGGCGCCGCCGCGGCCGCGCCCACCGCCACCACGACCGCCGCCGCGAGGCCGACCTCTCAGACCCCCTTCGCCACACTCTCCTACACCTCGTCCGCCCGCGCCGCCGCCTCCTCCTTTCTCGCCACCTGCCGCCCCTGGCGCGAGTTCCTCGACGTTTCCTCCCTCTCCCTTCCCTACGGCTACGGCGACGCCACCTCACGCATCCGCCGCAACTGCGACCACTTCCGCGTCAACTACGCCATGGTCGCCCTCGGCATCCTCTTCTTGAGCCTCCTGTGGCACCCGGTCTCGATGATCGTCTTCATCGTCGTCTTCGTCGCCTGGTACTTCCTCTACTTCGCTCGCGACAGCCCCCTGGTGGTCTTCGGTCGGACCGTCGACGATAGGGTCGTGATGGCGGCGCTCGGCCTGGTGACCGTGGTTGCCCTGGTATTGACCGACGTGGGGTTGAACGTGCTGGTCTCGCTGTTGATTGCGGTTTTCCTCCTAGGGCTGCATGCGGCGTTTCGGAATCCGGACAACTTGTATGTGGATGAAGAGAGCGCGGCCGAGGGCGGTTTGGTATCGGTGGTCGGCGGTCAGCCGCTGAAAGCCACGGCCTATACACGGATTTGAGGGCTTGATGGGTGTTTTGAAGTCATTTCATTGTTCTGAGAGTTGTGGGGATTTCTTCAAAATGTGCTTGTCGTTCGCTTGATTTTGTGCAGTGTTTTCGATTCAGCTCGAGTTGCAATTATGGGATTTTGATGGAATTTGGATCAATGTGAGTCTTTGACAGAATTCATGGGACTGTTGCATTGAGATTTGGATTTGTGCTGCTTGGGTTTCGGAAATGGCTGCTGATGGTACTTGGATCTTTCAATGCGGGTCTTCTGGTTTCGGGACGGCAATGGGAGGCAAGAATGGTTCTGCTGTGGTTAGGATAGTGTATTGCCAGCGAGATTGAACCCGTTGTACTGCTCGTGTTCATTCAGAACACAATACCCGATGGTATGCTGCTTGTCCGTTTTGTAGCTGAGAAGACACTGAGGGATGGTAATTTTGTGGTGTTGTCTAATTGAACTGGGAAGACATTTTCTTGATTTACTCAGGAAACTATAGATGCTAATTCAACAGATGCCAGTTGTTCTTGTTCGTCCTACTTCTATCTGATTTTAGTATTGATAGATCTGTTATGTGATTTTAGCATTCTGATTTCTGTCGAAGAGGGTATCATGTTAGAGTTGTTTCCTGTTTAGTTGATGTTAGCTTCAGATCATACACTCCTATACAAGCCCACCCTTATGTTGGATTTTGGTCCTCCTGGGTTACTGGTTTGGTATTGTTGCAGCTTCATGATCCCTGCTCAGGCATTAAATTCTGCATGATTCGAAATGTATGATCCTTATTTGGGAATCTGATTTAGGTGAAGAATGCTTGCTTCTTGAGAATGATTGCTTGAACGAGTGCATGTGAAATGCAGCTAATGTGCAAAAGTTCCTAGGACTGCATCCTGTTTTGTTGCAGCTTCATGTTTCCTGCTCAGGCATTAAATTCTGCATGATTTGAAACACGTGATCCCTATTTGGGAATCTGATTTAGGTGAAGAATGATTGCTTGAAAGAGTGCATGCGGAAAATGCAAAATTTCCAAGGACTGCATCCTGTTTCCTGGCTTCATTTTACCGAGTTGTCGTCTGAATGAACGGCCTAGTCCCCCTTAGATTTGATTGCTTCATGATATCTATGGAATGTTTTAAAAGCAGGAGTCTGTCTTTAAGGGTACGATGGTACTTGGCCTTTTCCAATAGGGATATGCAAAATGCAGATAGCCTGTTTATTTGATCACCTCGGTATGATACGATGCCCGAGGTTCTCTGAGCACCCGAGCATTGTGAGTCGAGCTTAAGTGGCAACGTTCTTCTTATGGCAAATGCTTTATTTCCTCTCTTTACATCCCTTTGCCTTTCGCTCGACTTTCCTTGGTTAATCAAACGCCGTAAGATATCGAGGATCTTCAAGCTTGCAATTCGAACGAACAAGGGTCCAGCTAAGAGCAACGCCACAAGTACTGATGGGATAAATTTTGAGCAACCAAAGTTACAACCCGGTCCCAATTAAAGAAATTTGGTATCTTTGTAGTAAGGAGGAGATAAAAACCGGATTTTTCTTACCAGTACATAGGATTTCCGGACAATGTTCACTACAGTGGTTTTAGTCGATTCTCAAGTCGAAAGCTTTGTTCACTCTGTCAAGCATCCCAACAAATGGAGAGTAGCCAGATTTGAGAAAACGGTACAATCATACTATACAGGATCCGTCTTTAAAAAGTAACAAATCGAATTCTATTTGAACTTGTAACGACATGCCACAAAACGGCATATATTATCATATTGACCGAGACATCGAACATTGCGTTCATGATTATGACTTCCAACAAGTTAATTAATTGATCTATATCGAAGAAGGGGGTGAAAACTGAGGTCTTCTCAAGGAGCTCGGACTTTCCGGGAATACGACAGAACCATCACGAATTCTTTGGCCGAGGTCCCAACAGATGCGGTCACCCTCTTTGACGATGCTGCAGTCCGGAACCAGAGATCAACCAAATTATTCAAGTGCCAGGTTGGGAGGACAGGCTGACCCCGGCACATTATCTCCACCTGTTTAACAAGGGATGAAAGGCCATCAAGAAAAGTTGGATCTCCTTAGAATCCGCATAAAGAATGGTTAGCCCCTAATAAACTACAATTAGGCAAATCTTGGATGCATAATTCATTCTAAGTGTAGCTTTTGATAAGATTGGCTTCAATGAGATTTTTTATAAGAGCTCTTTGGAATCAGGTTACGTGAATGGTCTGAGCTTGCTAATAACTTCACCACAAGGCATGCACACCAATAAGTGCGCAACAACCCCAGACAAAAGACGTGATGACCAGCTAAAATTCATATCTAGCAGTGAAGGCATCAGGCTGATCTTGATATCAGAAATTTCTTATTTTCTTAAACTACCTTCGTTGAGATTATATTTCAGCAGATTCTAGCCAGAATGACTGATGGTGTAGATTGCAAGTTGTTCTGTTACCAAAGAGCCCGTCACAGCATTTCATATCAGGATACAATGAAATCATCATGTTTATGACCAGTTAGGGAGCCCTAAGAACATTCTTGAGAATTGATTAGCTTTACAAACTGCAACGAATGAATTGCTAAATACAATGAACGCTAAAGAAGTAAGGAGGCAAGAAAAGCAAACTCACTTCCTAAGCAGGCTTTAGAGAGAGAGAGAGAGAGAGAGAGAACTGTCTTTTTTCTAATAGGGGGCCATCTGTATCTAACTATCATAGACTCATTAATTAGGCTCAAATCTCCAGATTAGGCCAACATGTGCCAGTTTGTAGAGTATGATCAGATATTTTACAGCTAATCCAGTTCCACCCTACTAGTGACGAATTAGCATTCAGAAAAAGACGAAAAGACATGCTCATGCTTGAGTTCTCTAATGATAAAGTACCAACAAGCTGACTTAAAAGAGGGTACAAAGCTACTCAAAGATATGTGTCCTCAAAAAGGGCTAACCAACTTGATATTCCATACTACATTAGTTAGTTATTAGCGAGTTTTTAGACATATCATATCCATAGTGTGACTAGAAGCGAAGTCTCTGGGTTTTCAGAACTGAAGATCTAACAAGACTTGTGTTACTCCTTTACTTTACTTTCTACATTGAGAAGTTTTCAATGATATGGAACAAATGGAGCATCACCAGTGAAATAGCAAACCTCAAATCAATTCCGAATGCAATGCTCTTTGGTTGCATACTAGTAGGTTACCGAAATATTAACGCTTATCTGTGCCATTTACTATCATGCGGAATATGATGCTTATAACCTTCCTTCCGTGACACCTCTGTTAACACTTGTCAGTATAAGTGCAGCTATGACAACAGACAGGATTCACAAATTCGCAGAAAGTCATGGGAAGAATGAAACTAAATTTCATCAAACAAGTAGAGCAATATCAAAATATGCGTGCCTAAAGAAAAAGAAAAGAGACTCACCTCAGCTTCACTTGAAAGTTGAAGTTTCTTGACCAGGTACTTTTGGATGATCGAGACAGGGACGTTGCCATCCCTGGGGAACCCAAAAAAAAAGTCAAATGCAGATGGAGATTCTAAATCATTTTCTATCTTGATTGGTTCATTTATTGGAACTGAAGTTATATATCACCATACGAGCCAAAATTTTGTTAAAACGAATATACTGAAATTAGATAGTACTGTTGCTACAGGTGCAACCCATAATTTTCACGAGATGGTACATCATGATAAATGAAAAACTAGAAAGAAGAATATCCATATATCTACTGAGTCGTTTCCAGGCAAACCAGAGAAGAAAATAAATTGTATCAACAATAAAGTAAAAAGACACATGGCAAAAAAACTAACCAGAAAACAATCACCATTCAGATGTGACTTAAAAGTAGAGATTGTTTATAAAGCTGATAAATATACTTCAGGACAAATGTAAGACAATTTCAGCGATATCCTTTTTCTGGGTCATAAAATTCAGCTATATCCAAACATAAAGAAAGTGACATACTGGTACAGTGTTGTGTACCGCACACTACTGAATAGAGTACCCAATAAATCTGTGACAATATGCTACAGGAGCATCAGCCACATAAATGGTTCATCATCTTACATGACTCACGGACATGACACATACTAGTGATGCTAAAAACTCAAAATCTTGCACACCTTCAAAGCCAAAAGTCAGAATAATGTAATTCATAACCTTCACTGCCACATTGATGCACAGATTACGCCTTAAATGGACAGTTGAGCACTGATAAACAGATTAAGGACACATTACAAGGAGTCACTTGTCTTGAAGTAAAGGAAAAAAAAATTATTTGCCAAACAGACAGAAAACTGAATAGTTTTCATTTGGTTTACTAGCTTTGATAGTTTGTGGAAAAATTACATGATGCTATTTGATATGCAAAATAGCCGCCTATTCTTGGGAAAGGCATACTTCATAAGGTAAACTGAATAGTTACACGATGTAGCACTAGTCCAATAGTAGTGGCGAGTGCAACTACTACCATGAAACTTCTCACTTCTCTCATTTAGAAATGGAATACAAAGAAAGCAAAGACGTGTGAGGCTCACTATAGGAAGGACAGGAAACATTGGCCACAAAATAAGCATCAAATGCACACTTCACGTTCAATACAGATTAGGAAAGCAGTCAAGATCCACAAGAACTTACTTAATCCTCAGGTAACAGGAAGATATCTGCGGCAAAGAAGCCTCTCCTTTCCTGTAGCCACTCCATCCTATTAGAGGTTTGTTTAAGAATTAAAGCCCTCATGAGAAACAAGAGACATTAAGCAACTTACAGATCTTCAGAGGCAACTAATGAAAACCATATTGGGTGATTTCTTTTGTTGTCTTTGCCACTTGAAGCATCTAACAAAAGTTGTGCTGTGGTGCTCAACTCTTCAGATGCAGCCGCCTTCTTTTGACTTGTTGCCCGCATCCTTTTACGCTTGACTGGTCCAGACAAAGGCATTCCCTTTTTGTCATCTTGGAATTTTGTTTTGAGTCCATGGTCCTTAGTTTTACTTTTAGGCAAATAAAGTCCACTTTTAGGAGTATCTGGCACTTCTTCCTTGGCTTTCTTCTCCGGTACGTGAGGCTCCCTATCGGGGGCACTAAGTGACTCCAACTTCGGAACAGAAAGCACATGTGAACTTGGCTTTGAAGATTTAGTTCTGTTAGCAGCCTCAACAAGACAATTGAGTGGTGTCCATTCATTGAATTTGCCTTCCATTTGTTGGAAACCATCCTTTGTGTCTTCAGCAGGTTTTTTCTGGTCATAAGGCTTGTCAGGAGACAACTCCTGTCGCAGTTTTATGAGGACAAAGCATTTTTAATGTAAAAAGAAAAGCATGCAATTTCTCTAATAGGTTCCCTTTCGACAAAGTATCCATGTAATTAATCGCTACAGATAATCAGTTTTTGCCTGTCTTTACCTGCCCTTTATTTGTTTTATTTGAAGAATCTGGTGAGCTCGATCCCATGGCACAATCTCCCATAGAATCTTCTTCTTTCTTATTTGGTTCCTCATAAGCAAAACTGGGTACTCGCGAACTAGCAGCTCTTCTTGCAACTGCTTTTGTTCGTCTGCCGGTGAAACCACTCTGAATTGACACCTTGGGTGCGCTGACCACCAAGGAAGATAGCGATCTCTCCTTCCTTTTGGTTGGGAGGGGAATTGGAGGAATGATTTCAGGGGCCTCTATCTTTCTTCTTTTTAAAGGAAAAACTTTGGCCCTTATGTCTTGCAAATTGTGGTCAGGCCTGCATGTCATCAATCAACAAGCTTTAATGAAAAGCTTTGGAATGTGGAGAGGCAGAAAGACAAAGGAACAGGGAAAGACACCACATATGCATGCCTATGGTAGATCACTAACCGAAGTTTTTCCACGGGAAGACACCCGAGATCAATATTGCAGACTGGACAGCAATCCACCTCATCATCTGAGAGCTTCTCATATATGCACTTCCTGCAAACTGCGAGGCAGTCGAAACCTTAAGGCATCAGAAGCAAACTACAATATGGTGAATGTATTTTACCAAAGAGACTTTAAGATTGTACTTGTCCATGTTGCAAAAGCATTTTTCCCTCCTCTTTTAAGAAAAGAGGATGGAGAACGAGTGTTTGGTCATATGATATTGCCTGAGACATGATTGGAGCATGCCGAAAGACAACAAAATGCAGATGATGACATGAATTAGCGGTTCAAAAGAATATTTCTTTCTAAGAAAAACTCTAAATGTAAACAAGGCCTAACCAGACAGCAGATAGAATATCCATTGGATTTAACTCAACTGAAATACTAGCTTTTTTCTATAGTATCAGTTGCCTATGGTCGCACTGCCAATAAGATAATGTATGTCATGAAATTCTTTCAAAAGCATTCCTTAAAAATGATCCTCTACACATCCTTAATAGCAAATGGTGCCTAGACTTTTGGCTTCATCCTACCAAAGTAGGCATTAAGCTTCAGGAGGGATTACTGCTCCGAGCACTCTAAATGATCTAATTATCCGACAAGATGATGTCTACAGCTGGAAATATAGAAAATGAAAGACGCAGAAATCTATGTTATATACTATTGGCTCTCGTTTTGTAAAATTACACCCTGTAAATAAATAGTTTATGATGAGCATCAATTTCCTAAGATGGCTGACCATCTTAGTAGAACCAAAGAAAGTCTCCCTTGAATATAGTTTGCTAACCAAATTAAGATGAAAGAGCTCAATGCAGCTCAAAACTTGACAAGAATCCAGAGTAGGCTGTCAAAGATAAATGACACAGAAAGTAGCGAAAGAAAATTTGCTTCGTAATAAAAACATAAAACAAGTGACGAGTTCCTTACCAAAAAAATAAATAAAACAAGTGATGAGTTTTGTGGGACCGCTGTGATAAATAAAGGGCTGTTTAAGAAGTGTAAAACTCCTAAGACCAAAATGTGCATAACTAAAATTCTGGTGCAAATAAAGAGCCTGGGAAAACTTAAACTCACAACCACCTGTTTTGGTCCAAGCTAGAATTTTGCAACAACTCAAACTTTCAATGTAAGAGTTCTATATTCCTATTGTCTTTCTGTCTATGTAGACAAGTATACAAGAGAGTTGATTATATCATCCTAAAAACAAAACTAAAACATTCAAAATTCAAGCTGAAGCTATTGCACAATTTAAAACCAGAGGTTAGAGTGTTAAGTCTCCTATCTTATGCAACCACAAATAGATTCCAATCTTTACACGATTTTCTTATATCAATTTTTGCTGGTTGCATATCACTTTATAACTTTACAACCAGAAAAGAAGCATCAGAAGAGAGCCATTGGAATTAAATGAGATCAGGAAGCAAAAATAATAGGCTATGGCACTCAAATGAGATCAGTAATTTCATGAGGAGATCGCCAGTAAAAAAACACATAGCTGTGACATAACCATTGAGGGTACTTCGAAGTGATAGTACTTGAAGAAGAAGTTGCTGCAGAGACTAACAAAATAGTTTTCACTTGAAGCAGAGTATATTTTGCAGAACAGAGTAAGTGGTATCACCAAGACTGGAAACTTCTCCAATCCAAACTTCACCATCAGTCAATCAAGCTAACCAATAATAGCTTCCATCTCTCAAAAGTTATTAGAAGGTGCCTAATTTTTCTTCCCAGGAAAACAATAATACGTTTTAAACACTACATACTTGAGGAACCTCGAAGTGCACTTCCACTATTACTGCATTAAATACTTAAGGAGGAATTGAGGATGAAAAAACAACCACAATATCTAACAGCACAAGTCACAGAAAAGATTCTTTACCAACCATTGGATATATTTCTCCAGTTCAATACTCATGCAATTCTAAGTTGAAGACAGAGTAGATCAATGCCGCAGCAAATATCAAGAACTTCAAGACCCACACGAGCCACATACTCAGGGTCATTTGAGTAAAATAGATTTACGAAATTCCTGCAGAAAGAATACTTCAATCTCTCTCTCTCTCTCTCTCTTATCACCGATTATTGCGCGCGCTCAGAACCTAAAACAAGCTGGAGCAACATTAACTCGGTGCCAAAAATCCAGAAGCTAAAAATGTCCAATCTTTAATGCCCCATTTGACGACACCCCAAAGTGGCACAAACCCGGATCACGTAGAGACAGAACAAGAAGCCCCACCATCACATTCCCCAAAATTAGACCGAACCCAGGTCAAAACCATCGTAAAAAACGCCATCAATCAGCTCAAAGTCGAAGAATTTGAAGGGACTTACACGTGTGGAGGCAGAGCGATATGGTGGTAGCTTCCTTCAACAGCTTATTACAAAGAGGGCATGTCATGCATGCCTTTATCGTCTCTCTCTTCACTCTCACCATCTGACCAGCCATTACTCTCCTCTCCCTCTCTCTCTCCAAAAAGAAAAGAATAAAAACTCCCCCCTGTTATCTCCGCAGCATTCGACCAAGAACTGATCCAAGAATCAACACACTGCCGTAACCGCAGAACGAAGGAGCCAAAAAATCGCGACTTTCGGACCGCAAACCCGGAAGAGGAGATGGGTTTTACGTAAAAAGAGGTGTGGATCTGAGGAAGTCAAAGAAATCGGGAGGTGGGTTCGGTCCGGTTTCGGGAGAGAAGGAAGAATTACGTGTTGGGGGGTTGTTGTTTCGGGGGAGACGCAGTTTCGTGTTTCCACGAGTGATGAGAACAAGAAGGGCAGAAACAACAACATCAATAAAATATATATAATAAATTAAATTATTAAAAAGAAAAAGAAAAAGAGAATTCCTTCGATGTTCTTGTGTCCGCGTACGCGTGCGTTGAGAAAAAACCATGCTTGGGTTCCCACTTTGACGAGGTTCCCACGTTTGACGAGTTACCCTCTTTTCTCGGACTCATGTAGTAAAAACTGCGAAGCGCTGCGGACGCAGAAAAAATAGAAAAGGCAACAAATCTCATAACCGCAAAGGGAAGTACCTTACCTAGATCTTGTTTTTCTTCGTTTTGTCTTTTTATTTTTATTATTAATATTTATCGAATATAATCTTTATTTACTCAAGTATGTTTTTTTTTGTTTTTTTTTGGGTAGATTGATTCAAGGTAAGTCTTTAAGTCAAATATGAGACTAATTAAAGACCTGGATAAGATGGTCAGCAGCGTGATTTGTCACGTATGGTTATTAAAGGAGAGTGCATTGGATTGTAACGCATACCAATTAAGGCAATTATATATAATTTTGAATCGAGAATTAAAATTAAAGAATGATCGAAAACTCTTGCAAGAACAAGTCAAAAGGAAGGATTAGCTTTCGTGCAAAATGTAAAAAGTACTTAAAAGAACATGCTTAAATTTACAATGGACAATTTGATCAGGAGCCCTAAAACTTAAATTAATGGTGTGATTGAAATCTAAAATCATTATTTTGTCTGTTTGAGTATTGAAATTTGTGCTAAAGAATAAAATATCAGAATTTCTAGAATGAAAATTCCAGATGACAATCGGCACCCCCTCACCACGTTGGCTCTTTTCGTCAAATCTCTGTCCCTTTTCTTGGATCCATTTTTTTTAAAAAAAATTCAACGTTTTTCTTACTTTTGTCTTTTATTTATTATGGCAGTGCTTGGAATTTTCTTCGCTTAGGAATCGGAGAATATATAGTCTCTCCATCAAAAACTTATCCATTGGAAATCTCGCTAAAAATTAATTTCTAGCAGACATGTACGTGACAAGAACGTGGATATTGATTTTCTAATAATTAATGTGAAAATAAATTGCAATTGCCATTCGGGGGACGAACAAGCCCAGTTGGTCGCAAGCCTAGAGTTGTCACATCAGGTCTGATTTTGGGCCTGCTCTGCTCTATGCAGGGCCTAAACTCAGCTGCTTACGTTAAGTGACGACAGCTATGATCCCTCGTTTTGGTTTCTTATTCGGGATAAACAACCTTAAAAGTGCCTTACCAAAAAAAAAAAAACAACCTTAAAAGTGCCAAAATTATCGGACCATGTTAAATTTGGTACCATTACTTTAGAAAAAACAATTTTTTTCTTTTGTAATTTTAAATATTCATTTGAGTGTCTCGGGCAACGGAGAAACCCTCGTAAGAATCATTTAAAAATATAATTATGCAACATGATTTTTTTTAGGCAATCCATTTTATAAATCGGAAGTTTTCAATTATTGATGTGGACCCAAATTTGTGGCACAAGAGTTATCATATTCATTTCGATGAAAAAGATAATATTTCAAGCACAAAAGAAAACCTGGGCCTACAATATTTACTGAATGACATTGTTCGGAGTATAAACTTGCTCCAAATTGAGGAACTCGGTCCGATTCATTTAAATGACATAACAAATAGAGGAATAAAATCGAGAAAAAGGGTGCAAGGCAACTCGTCAACTAACTTTGTGTCCGTAGGCAAAAAGTTGAATAGAAATTTAATTTTTATTAAAACCATAATCTAGTATATCATTATTAAATGTGAATGACCAATTGCCATTGCTCCACGTGGCATAGCATGCGTGTGAGTAAGCCATGACATGGCGGTGTCTACCAGTAATGACTTGCCATTTGTACTGTGATTTGATTACGTTCTACTGATGTGTAAAAGAGGGTGAATTGCTCTTACTCGTTTTTGTTAGAACTTATATGGGGCACAGATGATAGAGTACAAACATGGGAATAAGTAAAAAAGAAAATCATAAATATATTATAATTGTACAATCATGAACTATTTAATTGTATAAATTTAGTCATAAATCTTTTCAAATTTTATTAATTGACTTCATCCAACTAACTTTTATTAAAAATCATTGACATAGACATCGATTATTTGACGTGACACAACTATGGCTAACATATACATTTTACTAATATTTTATTTTTTAAATAACTAAATAATTGTTTGATTTAACTGTTCATTAAAGTAAAATCATTTCCGATAAAAAAAAGAGAGTAAATGCATTAAATGTCTAAAAGTCTATTTTAATACGATATATTAGATAGATTATACATGCCTCTCCAACAAACAATAATAAATGCTTCAGGATAAAGAATACTTGTTAGTAACATGCCCCATCTTTTGCTTTCCTTTTTTCTGTAGTTTGCTACGGTCGAGGTTCGAACATGGTTCACATCCCCGTCCATAGGGGCATAGTTGAGTTAACTCAAGCTAATATAGTGCCAAGTTTGAGCCCAACTCAAGTCAACTTTCCTAACGCTTGAAACTGAACTCAAGTTTAATCGAGTGATAAATTTCTACTTGAATTCGACTTAATTAAAATACTAAGATACTCGAGCTTGGCTCAAGTCCTACTCATTTACTATAGAATTATGTAGGAATTTGTACTTGAGCTTAGTCTAGAAAGCTCGAATAACCTGAATATATTAAAATATTTTCAAAAACTCTATCAAGCTAATGAGCTGGTCTAGCCAAATATTGGTAAGCTTGAATTCGACTCACAATCAAATGAGTTGATCTCAAGTAATTATTGAGTAAAGCTCGAGCTAGTGGTGTATAGCTCAACTCGATCAGGGGTGAATTGAGACAACCCGTCTTATTAATTTTTTGTCGTTTCTCAAACCCACCCCAAATCGGATCCAGCTTTCGATGTAAAGTTTCGAACTCGACTGGCAAAAAAACCAAGCATCCACGACCTGTCATAATATTTTTTTCAATAAAGACATATCTCACGTTAAAAGCATAGCAAACCACGTCAAATATATGCAAATACACAAAATTATTCAAAACCCGTACATTGCAGGTCACCAATTAGAAAACTAATAAAATGGCAAACTGTAAGATTGAAAAGAATTTAAAACTAATGATCCTAAAACGGGAAGCCTCGCTCGAAATTTTCTCACGGGTTGACAAAATTATATAAGCAAATTTAATTTTAATTTTAACTCGTGAATATAATATTTAATCAAATTATAATTGGGTTTGGATAGTGCGAATAATTGATCGATTGATTCACACTTTTTCCTTTTGATAGTTACAGCCAAAAGCGCTTTTCTTCGGTCCGCAGGAGGATTTGGACATAGTTCTCATCATGCCATACTCATCTCATCTATTCTTGATCATTCACTCTGCCACAATAGATTCACAATCACAACTTGTTATTATGTGGTAATGACAACTTCTATTACAGAAGCAGTGATCATTTATTTCTCAGCAAAGTCTTAATATATATGGGCACGAACATGCAAAAATTAGAAACCGTGTGCAATTTAGTCACCACAGGTAATGAACTCGTAGTTCACAATGAGGTATCCTTGGTTAGATCCGTTTCCGTCTGTGTCCAGCGGACGAAAGATGGTGTTGTTATCCAGATCGAGCCGAGCCCTCCGTTGATCTTCTCAAAGAAAATCAGAGCTGTAAAAGCACATGAATGAGTGGCTTAAAATAAAAAAAAGAGAGGACGCATCACATGGCATTTTCCCTGGTGAAGGACGACGAAAATTCGAGATGAGGGAGATGGATCAAGTCTGTGGGTGCGGAAATCCGAGGGAATTGAATAGTCAGAAGTTTTAGTCAGTCAACTTTCGGATTAGCCTTGGTTTGTTTCTTGGAATCTTCGGATGAACTAAAGTCGCACGATGTGCATGTGCTTGCAATACATGGGAAATTCTAGGAAATCAAGAGGTAATAACTTTATCTACTTTTCAAGTACTCTTTGGGAAGTGGGGAGCTTGAGCTCACTAGCCTCAACCAAGGCCCTACCTTGCCATGTCCAGAGGGCTCGCGATTCAACCTCTACCTCGCGACTAGGCCCTCAAATTTGTTTCCTTGACCTCACCTTAAATATATATTAAAAGATTTATAACTGAATTGATACACTTGAAAAAATTAGTATAATTGAAAAGTTTAGTACTATATTGACACAATTGTAATGGAATTAAGACTTTTCCCTACAAACATGTTTATCATTGATTGAGCAAAGCATGCACTATAATATTGGTATAACTTTTGGAAGTTAAGGAAGAATTTTTATTTTATCTAAGAATTTTTATTTTAACATGGTAATTGAATATATTCAGTAAAATGAACTCTCGATGATAAAACCCGGAAAGAGTTATACCAAGAAAATATTTGGAAACTATTAATTCTAAGCCGGGAAAAAATAATAAAATCAACATTTAAGGTTCTGTTTATTTCATGGAAAACAACTTTCAAGAAAAATTTTTTCAAATTTTTCGACGTTAATTGATTGAGGAAAAAAATTCATTAATAATTTTTTTTTCTAAAATAAGAGAAAATGTTTTCCATTTTCATAAATAGGAAACATTTTTCATATCTTCTTTCACCTCATTTTCTTTTACCAAACACTTTTTTAAATCAATTTTTAATTATTTTTTTCCTTTTTTTTTTTCTTCTTCTTCCTTGACTAGTTGCCAGCTAAGGAAAAAAAAAGAAGGAAAAGGAGAAGAAAAAAAAGAAAACAAATGAAAAATAATTAAAAAATATAATAAAAAAATCGTTGAAAGGGGTGCATAGAGGAAAATAATTTCTAGCTTATTTTCAAGTATTAAGCATATACCGGAAAATATTGACATTTTTCTTGAAAATGGCTTTTTAAAAAATATTTTCCAGAAATGCAATATACTGTGAAACGAAGGGAGCCTAAATATGTTCTTAGTTAATAAGGAGCGAAATGGGATGGAGCTCTAGGCTGTAATTTAGCTTAAATTAAGGCTAGACTAGAGCTTTGATTGGTGATAAATTTAGCCCTAATCCAAAGTCAACGTCGGTTGACTGTTGGAAAAGCCTTTGTCCTACAATTATTGGTGAACAGATAGGCTGAAACTGACGAGGCTTGTGTTCTTCTGCATTTCTATTAATAAGAAAACTGTAAATTCCAAGAATTCTATAGTTGATCAATGTAACATAGCCCTCTTTTGACGCTGTAATCATTTGAAAGCTAACCCCTTATACCATTCTATTACTTCAGTAGATGATATGCAAAAAACAAAAAAAAAAAAACAATAGAAAAGTTTCTTTCGTACTCTTAGATCCAACTCAAATGAAAATAATAAGGTTAGAGATTTTTTTTTTTTGGGTCATAAGAGGTGTTTTCATTCATTCATAAAAGGAGGTCTGCATGATGAAACTAAATAAGACTCCAAACATAAAATACCCCAAAGGGGCTGGGGATTGAAGACACCCAATTTGGAGGGAGAGTTCTTATATGACAGGCTTTGGCTACCCAAAGTGCTGTTTGAATGGCCTCTCTTGGCAATGGCTTAATTTTGTTGAAACTTGTTGGGCCAAGAGTTCTTTGCATTCATAACAAAGATTTTAGTTTGGTACTATTTTGTACAGCTCAATGAAGTTTACTTTGTTTATGTTATGAATCGTGATGGATTTATATATAGTTTGAAACATTTTTGTCTATCATATAATCGTTCTTCCTAGTTCTACAGCATATAAATTTATAATAATATAAAATCTTTATAATTAGATTTGAGACATTCCAAAGATATCTCGGATTTTTTTATCATTTATCAAAATTTAAACTTTTATATGCAGAAAAGAGGCTCCTCTCATTTATTACTCACCAAACTTTGAAAGTTATATTTGGAAAAAGAAACTCTCCGCTCATTAAAGCAAATGCATCGAATGTCTAAAAGTCTAATTTAATACGATATATTAGATAGATTATAGATGCCTCTCCAATAAACATAATAAATGCTTGAGGACAAAGAATACTTGCTAGTATATATCAACTTAGTTTAATCCTTTCCTAATTATTCAACACATATTTATGAGTATAAGTATAGTAAAAGTGTCAAAAGTTGTGTACAACACTCACTTTAGTGTAAAAAGTTATTTTTGGATCATTTAAGTGTCAAATTTTTTGAAAAACGACTTTTTAAATGCCAACTTTGGTTTGACTGGAAATTCGATATGGCTTTATTTTATTAGCGTCTTCAGCTGACGTGGTTTGTCGGTGTGCTTAGTTAGCATATAGACCATAAACGACGTTGTCCACATCATTTGCCCCAAAATATAAATCCTAAATTGCAAATCAAAACCCTAATTGATTTGCACCCAAAATCGAAAACCCAATTTGATTTACCTTCGATTTACCTGCAAAGTCAAAACCCTGATTGGTGAGCCAAGGAGAAGAGGAGCGAGTGGCTAGGTTGAGGACGAAGTTGCAGACGACAAAGGTGAGGATTGAGCAGCATCCGAAGGACCTAGTTTCCCTCGCAGTGAAGAAGGAGAGCTTTGACAGCTTCGTGTTGGACTTTGTAGGGAGTTTAGGTGGTTAAACATCCTTTGCGTTGGGGAGGATGGGTAGGTGACTGCTATGGCATCCCAGAAGAACGAAGAAAACCAGTCTGCGTGTGATCAGGGGAGAGAAGAAAGAAACGGCGTCATTTTTAGGCAAGCTAGCCACATCAGCTCGTGCGATGTCATTTTGCATGTCCGCATGCAACGGTTTTTAATAAAAATATGCCAACTAATATTAAAATTTAATTTTTAAAGCCACATAATTACTTTGGCCAGAATTTCTTGTCGAAGATACGTAAGTGATCATTTTTTCTCCAATTTGGTACTTAAATAAGTCGATGAAAACTTTTAGCACTTCTAATGTATTTATTCTCATTTTTATGTGTCCAAGGAAGATGCCCATCTTTTGCTTTCTCTTTTTGTAGTTTGCTATAGTCGAGGTTCGGTCAAGGTTTGAATCCCGATCGCAAACCCATCCGTAGGGATATAGTCGAGTTAAATTGAAGCTATTATAGTGCCAAATTCAAGTCGAACTCGACTCAACTTGCTTAATGCTTGAAATTGAACTCAAGCTTAATCGAGTGTTAAATTTCTACTTGAGTTCGACTTAATTAAAATATTTAGATACTCAAGCTTGGCTCTAATTCTACTCATTTATTATAGATTTATGTAGGAATTTGTACTTGAGCTTAGTGTAGAAAGCTCGTGGGTATAACAAGATATTTTTGGAAACTCAATCAAGCTAGTGAGCTGGTCTAGCCAAATATTGACAAGCTTGAGCTCGAATCAAAATCAAATGAGCTGATCTCGAATAATTATCAAGCAAAGCTTGAGCTACTGGTGTATAACTTGACTCGGTTAGGGGTGAAGTGGGACAATCTATTCTAAAGCAAATGTATCCAGTCAAACTGCGTTTTTTATTTTAATGTGTCGGTATTCGCATGTCTTGTATATCTTGTTGATAAAAGAGTATTTTTATTTCTCTTTTACTTGGAAATACCCTCGAATTTTATGTCTTAGTGTTCATACGAAGTAGTTTAAGGATTTGCTCAAGTCCGTCTCATTAATTTTTTATTATTTCTCAAACCCACCCCAAATCCGTTTTGGCTTTCGATATAAAGTCTCAAACTCGACTCAACAAAATAAGCAAGCATCCACGACCTGTCTTAATACTTTTTTAAATAAACACATATCTCACGTTAAAAGCATAACAAACCACACCAAATATATGCAAATACACCAATTTATTCGAAACTCATGCACTGCAGGTCATCAGTTAGAAGACAAATAAAATTGCAAAATGTAAGATTGAAAAGAATGTAAAACCTAATGATCCTAAAATGAGAAGCATGCTTGAAATTTTGTTACAGGCTGCCAAAATTATATAAGCAAAATTAATTTTAACTTGTGAAGCCAATATTTAATCGAATTATAATTGAGGTTTGGAAAGTGCAACTAACTGATTGATTGATTCTCTTCATTTCCTTTTGATGGTTATAGCAAAAGGGTTTTTCTTCAGTTATCTCAACATAGTTCTTGTCATACCTCACTCATTTCGTGCATTTGATCATTCATTCCCCAACAATAGATTCACGATAATAATCTATTATTGTTTCGTAATGATGACTTCTACTACAAAAGAAGTGATTACTTATTTCTCAGCAAAACCTTATTTTTTCTAAGCACGAACATGCGAAAGCTAGAAACCTAGTGTGATTCAGTCACCACATTTAACGAAATGTAGTTCACAGTGAGGTGTCCCTGGTTGTGTCCGTTTGCGTCTGTGTTCAATGGGTGGAAGATGGTGTTGTAGTCCAAATCGAGCCCTTCGTTGCTGCATTGGTCGATGATCCTTATGATAATTCGCGCATTGGTCCAAGTGCTTGTGGTCTGCGTGCCGCAGAACTTGAGTTACAATCTCTCACCTCTTTAGGAGTTGCTTGAAACGTATAGAAGGGCTTGAAAGCAAAGTTATAGGGCAAAAACAAAAGGACAGTTTGAAATCTCTGAAGTTTTCTCTTACCCTCAAGCATTTGCCACAAGCCCCTTGCTCATGAAGCCCGACCGGCCTACAGAAGGCGGTCCATTCATACTTCTTCTGCCAAGCCAGTGGTTTATTCACGGCCTATGTCGAGCAATAAGTGCTGACGGCATTCAAGTTCCATCCGTTCTGGTGGGGTTGCAGTAGCGGTACGTCGGCCTAACACTGCTAGCGCTCTGAGCATTGACTCTGGAGATGGCAACGCAAAGCACCAAAGCCGAACAAAGGCTTAATCTCCCCATGGTTTGCAAGAAAGAGTGGTGGTTTTTGTCGTGCAAGGAGATGAGCAAGAGAGCATGAATTTATAGGAGATGAGCAACGTGATGTCACGAAATTGCCATTGTGAGATAGGATGGGGGATTTGATGAATTTGCTTGCGTCTTGACTAGGAACTTAACTTGAGGGGTAACTACGTGGGGATCCTTCTTCCTTCTTCTCAATATTTTAATCTAGGAGAAATAGAGGTTTAGCAGTTAACTATAATTTGTGGTGTTAAACTTCATTCCTTTGAATTAAGCATATCTTGATTGGTATCCATAACCACTTTCTCCAGGTGCATGTTGCCTCAATGGCATGACTCCATTTTGGTTTTAAGCAAGTATAAAAATAATCGAGAATTCGATACATGATCAGAACTATAGCAGGTGTAAAAGTAATTTTAGAATTTGCTAGGATTTTATTTTCTTTTTGCATTCCAAGAATGCAATTAGACTTAGCACTACAGAATGTCTGCCTCTTCAGTCGATTAACGAATGGAGGGTCAAAAATGGGGCGCTTCTTATCAACATTTGTGGCGTCTAGGAATTCGAAATTTAAGCTTGCCGATTTTGTCGCCCTTTCAGAATCTTTTCAAAGAAAAAAGAAAAAAACTAAGCTTTAAAACCACGTGAGATTGAATCAAATTGAGGATTGTAGTGGTTCAACGGGATCGAATTGCGAAAGTGACAACTCAACCATTGTGGAGTGCGTCATGGGCCGAATAGAAGCCCCATGGGCCGTGCGGACCCTAATCATAGAAGCCAAGGAAATTGTAGCCCAGCTCAGTAACATCACAGTAGTCCATTGCTCAAGAGATGTGAACCAGGCCGCAGATTAGCTAGCAAAAGCCCACCGATGTAAAAATCTCTATTCTTAATGGGTCTCTAAACACCCCCAGCCCCTTTGGGATATCTTATGTTTGGACACACCTTTAAACTATGCTTGTAGCTCTTATAGTTATGAATGAAAGAAATCACCCGTTTATGAAAAAAGAAAAAAAAACTATCAGAAGTTAGAGTGGGTCAACTTTCGATTTTTGTGGGATTCTCCAAGTGTAGGCTCCGTCGATTAAGACTTATTTTGAGGCACGTGGAAATCTAAATTTTAAATTTTCCTTAATCATTGATCGTGTAAAATAGGGATTAAGTTCAATCCCTAGATAAAAATGTCAATATTATATAGTTCTCATTGGCATTATCATGGCATGTCAAATACCAATAAGTATTACGCGCGGAATCTTTCTTATTAACCGGCACCAATTGAAATTGACACATTTAAGCGAAAGTCTTGGATTGATCGAATGGATCCATGCCACAATTTGAATTAGGATTATTGACACGGCAACCCGAATTGGAGTCTAAATTTGGCCGATGAGGAATGGAGGTCGATGGATAACGGCTAGGTTAGGGGCTTGAGAGAGAGATGGCGCATCATGGTCTTGAAAGACCTGATCGTGGGGCGCGTGGTGGAAGCCAAGTGGAGGAATCGGTGGAATTTCTTGCACAATTAAAGGATTCGTACTTTGAAAGTGCGGCCGGCAAAGGGGCAGAATAGATGGATTTTTGCCAAGATACCGAGTGAGGAATGGAACGAATTGAAAATAACTCGTGAAGAGATGAAGTGAAGGAAAGGATCAAAGAGGGCTGCAGAAGTTGGTGCTCCTGAAACTAGCAAACCGTGAAACCGCCAGGATAATGAGCAAATTCAGGGCAGGAATAGGTGGGATTTATCAGGCAATATGGACAGAATTGACACTCACTTGGTAGGGGAAAAATAGAGAGGTGTTGTTGCCGCCGTCTTCGTCATGGCTTTCCTCCATGAGTCTACATTATGGGAGTGAAGCGAACGTTTAAAAATGACACACGGACCCCAGGAGTGCCAAAAGTTGGCACGGATAGACACTTAAGTGCCAAAATCGGGGTAAAATAGATCATTTAAGTGCCAAATCCGGCTAAATTACCATGTGTCCATTTTTCGGCTACTTTATTTGCTGATGGAGCATTTTTTTTAAAATAAAAAATTTCACGTGGCAATTTTAATAAAAAAAATTGTCTACGTAAGATTTTAAAAAAATTAAAATCGATTTTATTAAAAAAAAAAAAAGGGGGAGGGGAAATTGGCGAGAGCTGTGCAGCCCTCACCGCCGTCGCAGTTGCTGGGAAGGGCCGGCGACGGTGGGCGAGGGTCGGCCGGGGACGCCGGCCCTTGCTCCGCCAGGCCAAGGGCCGTCGGCCGCCCAGATCCAGCGGGGCGAGGGCCGGCAACCCTTGCCCCAGATCTGGGCGAGGGCCTGTGGGCCCTTGCCGCAGGCCAACCAGGGTTGCCGGCCACTAGCTGGGGCCCAACGTCCCCGGCCGACCCTCACTCACCGTCGCCGGCCCTTCCTGGCGACGGCAACGGCGGCGAGGGCTGCACAGCCCTCGCCGATTACCCCTCCCCTCCTCTTTTTTTTTTTTTTAATCAATTTTAAAATATTTTATTTTTAAAATATTTTATTAATAATTTTAAAAATCCACGTCAGCACAAAAACGACGTCGTTTTGCGCTGATTCTTCGTCGTTTCAATTTCCGGTGAGCCACGTAGGCAAAAAAATTAATAAAAAAATGCCATGTAGGATTTCCGATAGGTTTCCAGCGACTTGACACTTAAGTGATCCATTTTTTTTTTAAAAGTGACACTTAAGTATACCATTTATAAGTTTTGGCACTTAAGTCTCCCTCCGTGCGAACTTTTGACACTCCCGCTGTACTTTCCCCAAGGAATATTTATAATATGTATATGATCAGGTTAAAGTGATGCGACTCATTTTGATCTTGTATGTATATTGTATATTAGATTTGAAATAATTGAGTTCTGGTATTATTTTATAAATGTGCATAATACATGTTCGATTTGCTAAAAAGACATATACTATTCATTGGGTTGTGATTGCACGTACTATTCATTTTAAATGTTTTTCAGGTTCTTCGAGTTGAATATGAGGTCAGCTAGTTGTATATGAGTTGACGCTTGTTAATTTTTATTTTTTTTATGTATGTGTGTGCATTTTGATTAAATATTAATGTTGATTTGTATTTGAAAAATGCGGCTCCAGATGGAAAGACAATTGTATCATTCTTCCATTTTTGTTAATTGGAGTTGGAGCGAGACAATCAATTTTCTTCATGCAATAACCACTTCTTTTCATATCAAACTATTTCTTCTCTTCATTATTTAGTGACAGCAAACAATTTCAACATCATTTCATCGATCTGCTCCAAATTGAGGTTCCTTTCTACAACATACTTGATCTGCCAAATGCCTTTAGTGCCCTAGGTCCTTACTGCGGTGGGGTGTCACTCTGTGGAGTCTTGCGGAGATTGCTCACATCATACCCTTCATCGACAGCCTTCTGGACCAACTGCTTATAGGTTTCATCATCGACATGACTCTTTCTACTCAGTATCTGCAAAACCAACAATAATAATCCCACCGATTATCCAACAGAAGTGAAGGAATCAAAGCAAGAATCAGAACCCAAATTGCAATTAGTACAAACCGCGCGATGACCCATCAGCTAATTTCTCTGACCATCAGCTGGGGCAAAAAGGACAACAAAGAAGAAGAAATGAAAATCTGACGAGAAGGTTACGTACAAAGAGATACTTCCTGCTCGGCCCCCCAACGATAGAGTACTGATAGTCAGCATCAAGGTACAAGACCCAGTAGTCGCCCACAAAGGGGAAAATGGGAACTCCGGAGGCACGTAGAATTTCACTTTGAGCTTGGCCTCGTCGCTGTTCGGGTCGTCCTTGTAGGCGATGCCCTTAATGGAGTTCCTCTTGCCATTGACCCAGGTCTCGTTCAACACGTCCACAGTCCCATTCTTATTCAGGGCGTACGTGGCCCTCGTGTCCGTGCCGTCCTTGGGCATGAAGAACGTCGGGAGGGAGGCGATCTCGTACCAGCGTCCCACGTATCTCTCCAGATCAAGTCCCTTCACGACGGTTGGCACGTTGTCGAGCTGGTGAAAGGTCTCCAGCCTGAGGATAGATCCCCGAGAGCAAAGCACACACGCGAACATAGAAGAAAGCAACGAGACAAGGAGGAAGAGTCCCTTCGCACCATCCATCACTTTCTTTGCCATTTCTCTCTTTCCCAGCTGTTGTGTTCCCAGGTAGTGAATGGAAGAAGGATTTGTCTCGGGGTTTTATGGGGGAGAACGGGGGATTTTTTTTTTCTCCTTTTGGTTTTCGTGTTTCTCTTTTTTGTTTTCCCTACTTGCTGTTGTTTCTATACAAGATTGTGGACCTTACGTTTATGGGAACTAATAATATTCTAGAGTGTTCTAATTTGGGGGTTTTTTTCGGAGGATAAGAATAAAGTAAAGTTTACCGACCAAATACAAAAGAATAACGTAAAAGGAAATTGAGATTAGGCACTACTGTCAATTTCCTTTTTATTTGTTGTATGATAATTCTTAGGAATTAATCGGCAAGGAAATAATTGATTTTGGGTTTTATCTTTCATATTTTTAGGATTAGAGATTTGGACATTATTTGTGTATTTCATACTTTGTGGAAAAAAAAGATTTGTTGATTTTCACTGGAGTAGCGAATTCTAGTTTGAATATGGCGAACTGGGAAACTTCTCAGCCTAGAAAAAGGGTTATGTCTCGTGTGTCACCTTCATGGAAAAACATCAAGGAAGGACAAAATGCATGTCGAGTGAGAAATTATCTTCAAGCTTTAAAAGGATTACATTATCTTATTGTCTAAAGAGAGATTCGAGTCGAGAACGACAAAAGACGGGGCATGGACCCTAGGAGTGCCAAAAGTTGGCACGGAGGGATACTTAAGTGCCAAAAGTTACAAATGGTACACTTAAATGCCAAAATCGGAGCAAAATGGATCACTTAAATGCCAAATTCGACCAAATTGCCACGTATCCATTTTCCGGCAATTTCATTTGCTGACGAAGCATTTTTTTCAAAATATAAAATTCCACGTGGCAATCTTAATAAAAAAAATTGTCCACGTCAGATTTTAAAAAAAAATTAAAATCGATTTTATTAAAAAAAAGGGGGGGAGGGAGGGGAAATCGGCAAAGGCTGTGTAGCCCTTGCCGTCACCATTGTCGCCGGGAAGGGCCAGCGACGGTGGGTGAGGGTCGGCTAGGGTCGCCGGGCCCCGGCCGGCCTGCGATGAGGGTCGCTGGCCTTTGCCCCGCCGGACTAAGGGCGGCTGGCCGCCCAGATTCGGCGCAGTCTGGGCGGCCAACCGCCCTTGGCCTGGCGACCCTCGTCGGATCTAGGGGAGGGTCGCGACCCTCGCCCCAGATCTGGGTGAGGGCCTGCGGGCCCTCGCCGCAAGCCAGCGACCCCAGCCGACCCTCGCCCACCGTTGCCGGCCCTTCCCGGGGACAGCAGGGCGGCGATGGTGGCGGCGGCGAGGGCTGCACAGCCCTCGCCGAGTTCCCCTCCCCCCACCTTTTTTTTTTTTAATTAATCAATTTTAAAATATTTTATTTTTTAATATTATTTAATTAATAATTTTAAAAATCCACGTCAGCGCAAAAACGATGTCGTTTTGCGTTGATTTTTTGTTATTTCAATTTCCGGCGAGCCACGTAGGCAAAAAAATTAATAAAAAAAATGCCACGTAGGATTTCTGGCAAGGTTCCGGCGACTTGGCACTTAAGTGATCCATGTTTTTTGAAAAGTGGCACTTAAGTGTACTGTTTGTAAGTTTTGATACTTAAGTGTCCCTCCGTGCCAACTTTTGGCACTCCCGCTGTACTTTCCCCACATGCAGGGTGTGGCAATGACCAGGTGAGATCACTTGTGACGCATCCCAAGATTCGTCGACGACCATTCATTTTAATCTTTAATTATGTACAAGCATAAGACAAACCATTCCTAGTCCAACAGACAATTACACAATCAAACAGGGATAAAAGGATGAACAACAAGAACAACAGCAACTACTCATTTATACATTTTATTGGATTAACAAACGGAGGATTGTGTTCTGATTTACAAGCCCAATAAAGGTGGCCGATCCATCTACTAAGCCAGACCAAAAAGAAACTAGGCTCGGCTAATCCAACTATACAAAATAAACCCTGAGGTTTAGCACCATCATCACTCGAGCCCATCGGACTCAAGCTCCGTTGGGTTGATCACTGAAGAAGTGGGGGCAGGATTTTCTACTACGCCATTTTAAAGGCCTGAAAGTATTATACAATACCCAGTGAGATAAGATCTCAGCGAGTTCTCCCCCTAAGCCTCAGTTAGTACACTAATTCAACACAGGGTATCTCTCCAAAATCACCATTCACACAACCCAACAACAAACAACTAGTAATAACAACCAAACAACAGATAGAGTTAACCAACAATCATATAATTGATTCACATGTAACCTTACCCAGTATGCCATACCCTGCATGTTGAATCTCAGTACAATACACACAATGCACATGGTCGTTAAATGATACAATTCATCAATCACATGTGACTCGCATCACAAGTGATCTCGCTTGTCCATTGCCACACCTTGCACGTTATCAATTCATGCATGTGTGCCATAAATAATGTGATCAACCCATGCATAACTGGAACCAATGATGCTATGTTTCTCATACGCTCTTGCATCGACATGTGTTTCGATTATTACTGCCCCTTAAGGCTACAACTGAACCCTTGCCGATGTCTACTAGCATAGCTAGGCATCGCCCTCCCTCGTGAGGTGTGGTGATGTCAAGGGATACTCTCCTAAGACGGTAATCCCAAAGGAGCATGGGTCCGGCCTCTATCTTGACTCCGTATCCGGACCCTCGCTAGGTTTCTGATAAATTGAACTATCACCCCCTGAGCTGAGGCCGGGGCAGCGGGTTCAACTTAGTGATCACACAAGTGTATCGCCACAACCCACTTTTTATCTTTGAGCATTAGTCAATGCACACATGTTTGCATATACAATTAAAAATCATTTTGTCATAAAAGTGGACCATTTCCGATGTCCCTCGGACAAACCATTTTTTCCCTTTTTGTGAAAACCACTCAATTCATGCGGATGTTCATGCAATGACACATTCAATTCACCTCATAAGATTAAGACACGTGAAATTATGCACATTTTCACTTCCGAATGAATAGTGCACGTGAACAGTATCGAGTGAATAGTGTAATTTCAAAATTAATTAATTAATAAAATTAAATTCAAAAATTAAACAAACATTATTTAAACAGACAATCAATCAATTAAGCTAAACATGCTTAATTAACACACATAATCACAATTAAGCAACAATTAAGCTAAGCTAATCTTAACCATCTATTAACCACATATCTTAGGGCTAATACAACTTAATTAACTCCCTAAACTAGCATTACCACTAATTAACCCAACCCTAAGCAAGTTTAGTCAATAACAAAGGATTATGGGCTAAACTCACCCGTTAAGCGGGTCGATGATACAAACGCGGCGGTGACGATGAAGACGACACCTAAGGACCTTTACCATAGCAATCCAAGGCGATCCCAGGGTCAAAACAGTAGTAACAAACCCGGACTCCCTCTACAACTTTGAAAAGCTGACTACCTATAGGAAAGAAAAGGCTGATCGGAGTTGAACAAGTTGGCTGGAGTTTCGGCGAGCAGCTGACTGACGACCGGTGGCACCTGTGGTTAAGAGGGAATGGTTGGTGGCTAGGCTGGGTGGTGGTTAGGTCAGAAAGGGAGGAAAACAACTGAAATAGGCGGAACAACATATTAGTGGGTGGTTAGGGGGTGGCTAGCTTCTAGCTGGTAGGTGGGTCGGCTAGCGGCTCCATTCGGCAAATGGCTATGATAGTCCATATGGATTGGACCTTCTAAGCACGGTGGTAGGTAGCGCGAGTGGTGATTAGCATGGGAAAACCATGAACAACTCAGGTTTTTGGAGGAAGGTCAGAAGGAGAAGTAGTAAGAAGAAAGGGAAACAAGGGAGAGAGAGTGGGCGGTATTTGGAGAGGCTGAAAGGGAGAGAGAGAGAGAGTGTAGTGAGGGCTGCTTTCAAGGCCTCATTAAGGCCATTTAATGTTGCTTCAACTTCTCATGCAAGATGACATCATCTTCTCTCTCTTCTTTCGTCTTTTATAAATAATATCTAGGGGCAAAATGGTCATTTCCACCTTGCACATTTCCCAAACTGCCCTTAGACTGAAATGAAGGACGAGCCTAAGAAACAGGCTAGAAAATAAATAAAAACTAGCTCGGGATTCAATTGGGCTCGAAATGGCTCAAGGTTAGACAACGAGCTCGAAAGGGCAAATTGGTTGATTTGGTCTAATGAGCTCACTTGCTTGCCATGGGCCTACCATGGTGGCTGTCCCACTTTGGGCATGAGGCTCACACTAGTCTTGCTTGGCCCACATCCTCGTAGGCTCGTTTTCTCGGTCCATAAATCTCTTTTCCAAAAACTCAGCTTAATTGACATTGTCGACTATCGAAGAAGCATTGTCCAAAAGTCTGTCCCGGACATTCTCGAAAATTCAAAGTCCAATAATGGATTCTCATGCCTTATCAATTTCATCTAAATGCCATTTCGGTACAACTCAGATTGATAGGTGACTTCTAGGATTCACACGTAACCGACTCATGCTAAGTCATGTTCAAGACTTCTTGACACATGGATGTCTTTAATTACATGAAATTGCGGAGGATAGATTCTTATTTCAAAGTACACAATTACCGAGGATCGACATAAGGTCGTTCACGAGCTCGATAATAGTAAATGGAATCACCTGTCATTCTATTATATTATGTTCGTGAATTGACTTCTAGTTGTCTCTAAAATCGGCCTACATATCTACAAGATTGTCCTTACGCAAGTCTCACGGTCGAGTCACTTTCCCAAGTCAAGTTCTTTAGCCGCATGAGTTCTGTCCTCATTAGCCTTTCCCTTCAAGGTCAATATCTCGAGAATGATCAGTTTTGAGTGAGATCAACCAACAATGCATTGACGAAATTCACGTTCATTCATCCCTCAAGGGGCTTGAGTTTTAGGACGTCACATGTGTGATTGCATGTTGAAGTAATCACGAGTGATACTTGACTCTATTTTCTTTACATGTGAATGTTGCGGTATTTTGATGTGTATGCATAGCCATGCCTGTATTGATTGATGAGAAAAGAGGAAACCGGCATGAGTGGTGGATGTGTTAGTATGGTCACGTAAAGGATTAACGCAAATGATGGATTTCAGATACACGATGGATTTTGGGGAAAATGTCACCAATGGATTTCAGAAGATGCGACTGATGGATTTCAGATACTAGATGAATTTTGGGGAAAGCATTACCAATGGATTTTGGATACTCGATAGATTTTGTGGGAAGCGTTACCGATGGATTGCAGGAAAATGCGACCAATGAATTTCAGATACTTGATGGATTTCAAGGAAAACATTACTAATGGATTTCGAATTTGGCCCTAAGTGAATGCAGTAAATTGGATACGTATGGATACTCGGAGTATGGAGTTAATAATTACTATGCATTCTAGACGATTAAATACATTTGCGGCATAATGGTTGCTTGGCTTCATGTGTATGTTGAACATGTGAAATGTTAGATGCCAGAAAAAGAAGGATAGGATCTTGATGCATGTTTACGTAGGGAGGTGCATAATTGGAACATGCTAGACTGCTATATGCATGAAATGTTATGTGTGCGGTGTTCTAATTATTTGGTCATTTGCTTACCTTTGTATGGCCTGTGTGACTAACATCGTGCTGGGTATGTGCAATCACGAGGTAAGGTTGCCTATGATTAGATTTGATTGAGGTTTTGTTGCACGTTATAGGTAGAGTAAGGCGGTGGTCGCTTGGCTTTTGATTGGCCATCATTGATAGGTTGCATGATTAGGCGGCACTTGAGGCGAGCGAGTTTCCTAACTAAGGCTTAGGATAACAACTTATTGAGATTTTATCTCATTGGTTATTGTTTTAGGTCCTTGATGGATGCGCTTGGTTGTTGGCTTTTGGGACTGACTCGACCTCGAACCCTATGAATAAGGGAGAAAGTAGATTGACCCCTTTGCCCTTATATATTTTGTTGGCCATTGGATTAGTGCCTAATAATAGGGTTGCATATGTATCTACTCACCTAGATTAAACGAGGCTGTTGTGAATTGTTTATCTTCTGACTATCCCAAATGTTGGTGTTTGACTAGGGGTTTTATATTTGTTTCTACATGCGGATATTTCTAAGATAAAAAGAAGGGTCGGCGACGCGTCCTGGGATGTTGCATTCAAATGATCACAAGTGAAGAGGGGATTGTCGCATGCTTGAGGGTCGGAGCGTGATACCAAAAGTTAACCTTAAACTGACTTTCAACTAAAAGATCAATTTTATGATCAAATCTTTGAAATTTTTGAAAATTAAGTTAGCCAAAGTGAAATTAGAACCATCTAGGACCTTTTTGTGCAAAAACCCTTTTGACTCGAGTTGAATCTTGGTCAAAAGACAATCATTTGACTATTTGGGTTTTTTTTTTTAAAAAAAAGATGGGAAATTGCCTAAAAATAATAGGCAAAATAAAAAGAAATAAAAAATGTCACTTTTGGTTCGAGAATGGTTCCGTCACAACTAGAAACTCTAATTTCATGTTTTTATCTTTATTGATGTGTCGACTAAAAATCATGTGTCAACAATTATGATTATGTATTTTTGATACAGATGTTAGATTACAAGTTTCTTTTTTGTCTTTCTCAAGTAAAACAAAAGGGTACCATAGAGAGAGAGAGAGAGAGAGAGAGAGAGAGAGAGAGAGAGAGAGAGAGAGAGAGAGAGA
>CM026411.1:25941484-26034687 GCA_014858505.1 Corymbia citriodora subsp. variegata | reverse complement strand
AAACGAGAAAACGAGAAAAAGAGGGAAAAAAATAATCCGGTGTCGTACTTTGCTCATGTAAATTCACATGACTGATTTATCATATGGTCCCTTTTGTGCCCCAAAAAGCTCTTGGGATGTATTCCCCCAAAAATTAATTTCTAAATTTCTAAAGAAAGGGCTTGATAATTTGATGCAACATTAATTTAATTAACTCAGCACTGCCTTTCACGTTCCAGCCAGGTTGTCATCTGCTGTCTTTTCCCTCCCCCATCCCTTTCGAATGGCCAAAAGGAAGTCATTATCCGGTAAAGGACCACCTAATTCTCTTCAGTTGAGACATTGTGGCAGCTGAGAGATCGTGGCATAGATTACTGTGTCCCCGCCCCCCCGCTCAAATGTCTATGGTCTTATCAAAGCAAGTCACGTCATGGGAAACTGCCGAGAATAGAACCTCTCAAAAATTTATGATTGTGGAGGCGCATGGGTCCCTAGACTTCGGTTGAGGACAAGAGAGCGCGTCCGTCGAAACACCGGAGATGGTCCGTAGGGAAAGAGATGGCCAACGGCCTCGTGCAAGGGTCGGTAATCCCAACCACCATCTGTCGAGTCATATGGACAATGACAATGCTAGACCTTGCTCTTGCGAGGAGCCTTGCATTTTCAGGCAACCTCCTTTGCCAGATAGGTAGATGTCTTAGCAAGTCTCAATGGTTGATAAAATCCTCATTTTCTTAATTCATGATAGAAATTTATTGAGACATGAGAAAGAGTACCGGGTGGGGTGAAAGATCCATGTCCAGGCTCTCTCTCAATTTAGAGCTAACTCTCACGAGGAGATTTAATTGAGAGATTCAATAATTAATCATATGTTCTCATTGATTACACTTTTTGAATAGAAGTTTCACCAAGAATCATTATTATTCATGAATACAAAAACAATAGTATAGTTGTCGATACCATATCAAAATAACAATGTCTCATAGTATTTACATTGATTATGTAATTTGCTATCACATATCGATGCATTATATTTACATCGGAAACTTATCGTTGATTTTGCTTTTCTTTTTCTCCCTTTTGAATTAGCAAAGTTTCATCACTCATTCATCACAGTTAATGCAGCATCATGGCAAGACATTCTCTTTAGCATGCATGACAAAGGATAGGCAGAAGGATCAGAGGCCGACGAATATTCCTGCTGCCATTTGCAGAAAGATAATCAATTTCGGTGTTTTCCTTACACATTGTATGACATGACATTGAACAAAGACATAAATAAATATACTTGGTTCTGAACTTCACATGACACAGCCAAGTCAAAAGTCAATGATAATGATTACCAACATCGTATTGGCATGGCAGAGACACTGACTGCCACTTAGGGTGCTGCGATACTATGTTTCGGAAAGTGCTAAAGAGACTCAAGTTTATTTTATTGCGACATGCTTATAAAATTATTAATTGGGAGGGAAAGCGCCGCTTAAGTCCAATATTTTATGTGAATATCTATTGAATTAGGTGGGGCTCTCAAACTACAATATGTGCTAAATGATTCGGCTACGTGACTTGACACGTTGAGTGACGAAAGTTCATTTCTTGTGAAGCTACAAAAGAAAGTTGACAAATAATCCATCAAACGCGTTACTATATATATCTAAAACGCGCTAATTTTCGTCATGGTTTTGCACGTTAAGCAACAAAAGTTCATTTATAGTAAGGTAGGGACAAAAGTAAATAAACCCTCCATACTAGTTATACGTGTGCATTTATATATAATTCCAGGGCATGAGCACAAAAAACCGCTATTTAAAGACCTATTGATCATCTTGTCGGCCTCATGATTCGGTTAAGTATAGACTATTAATAATGTGTTGCACCGATCCCAAATAATTTGTATGCGATCAATAAGATTCGCTTGAAAAAACTTTTTTTGTTTCAAGATGGAAATTCTGTTTCGCGTGCTCTCCTTAAAAAGTTATGAAAACGCTAAAGAAGCCAAATTCCAAGCTGTCATGGGGATGGTCGACGCCACCATAGAGATCCATCTCACATTTTTCTTTTTTGATTTTCAATTGAAAAATCATATATTGAGTATTAAACCCTCTTTTTTTATTCGCAACGATCTATGTAATATTCAATATTTTTTAGCCAATGTTTTGTATTACATAAATTGAGCCGACGGCTTTCCTAAAAGTAGTCTCAAATTGTATAAACTCTCAACAGTGCCATCACTTTACTAGTTGAACAATGTATACATACATTGTTAATAAAATAATACTCGATAAACATTTTAAAGCACTTTCTGATGAGATTCACTCAACAAGGAAAAGTTTGACCTTCCATCCTTGTATTTTTACATCTTTACTAATTGAGTTTATGAGCATTTAATTTGTCTAATCAAGCCCTTTTACTTTCGCAAGCTTTCTAATCAAGTCTCTACGTTATCAAATTTGACCAATGTGGGTGTCATGGCCATAGGACAATCTCATAGCATAACATGGGTAAGATTTCATCAATGTAGAAATTCACACATCTTCATGATTCGACATTCTTCACATTCACAATTGTTTTGATTTTATCATAAAATTTGCGAAAACAGAAAGATTTGATTGGACAAATTAGACATAGATATCAGAAACAAAGAAAATTCCGAATTTTAAATCTAAGGACAAACTTCTAGGGGAGGACCCTCTCGCTCCTTTATTTTCTTTTTTATTTTCGTTTTTAATAGGAAACTTGCTGGGGAATCTGCCCATCTCATGGAGCCCACCTCGTCGCCGTTGAGATCTGGGGGAGTCAAGGCGTGTTCAAAGTCAACAGATCGAACGCTCCCCAATGGAAGATTGAACCCAAAGGGTGTACTTGCACCGAGCAGCTCGAAGGTTACCTGCCCGTCAATCATGACTACTTTGCGTTCGCACAAATCAAAGCCGCCCAAACCTCAAACTTACCAATTAATTTAAACAATCATTAATTATATTGACTATACTCATCACCACATTCCCCACATCATGGTTATGAAGAAATTATGATATAACCAATCATTATTTTCTAACATGAGTTATGAAATTACTTTTTATTATCGAGGGCCCTCGAAATACTTATTGAGCATATTTAATTAGAAAATACATAAAATTTTGTTTTAAAAAATATATGGATAGTAATTCTCATTGAATCAAATATATCTATACGAGTTATCATTATCTTTGTCTATATATTTCAACGTGAGTAGAATAATGGGTTAAAACATTCTGGCTTGTCTTGATCTCGAGCTAGCCATGTTATATCTCATCGAGTTCGAGTTTCTTTCAATAATTTGTCATTGTACCCAAGTCATGTACCCGTGCCATGTCGAGGATTACAACCAGACCGAGATTTTAAAAAGGCTTTCTCATCAAAATTAACAAAAAGAATTACGGTCGACTAATCTATTGACATTAATTTAGATATGTCTAGGATTCCATGGAGAAGTTGGATATATGGTTTTCAAAAAATCAGAGATCTCTTGAGAACCGGGTGGGCCCGGGGATAGATATTATCAAATATTAAGATAAATAGTAAAAATAAGAGAAAAAAAAAAAGGAAGAGAGGAAAAGAGGAGCAGTTGCACTTAATACTTCCCGAAGTCGCAAGAAATAATGTTGTAGAAGACGGAAGGACACGTGTCAACCATCCTTTGGTACGCCAAGCCGCTCTTTCACGCACACGTCACCATCTTCTTTTTGGCATCACTCCCGCGCCCATCCCCATCGCCATCATCCCCACCGCTCCTCCAAGCTGAAACGAATGGAATTGTAATCTCCTCCTTCGCCCCTTTTTCTTGCACTTTCCATCTCTTTATCAAGTATCCCGTCTAATTAATATCTATATTAATTAAATTATTTCGTTTGAGATCCCGTGCCGACCTAAGCATTTCTTGGATGTAGAATATGTAAATGGTATTCTTTCCTCCTTAAGAAGAAAAAAACGAACATCAACATATTAAAATAAAGAATACAGTTCCATCAACCGTTAATTGTGATACAAATCAATTTTTTTATTAAGCATAGTCGATGAATTGTATGCAAAGCACTCTGAATCAATAACATTTACAGCGATGTTTGAGGCAATCAAAGCCAAAATTCAATTGATTTATGACTTCTTGAATTGAGGGAATCCATACTCACCTGCACCAAATACAATCTCCTCATCTTCAATATCTTTTTCTTTCCCTTCTTCTCAGTATTCTTGAGGAGTTTTGGGGAGAGACTGCTTCGAGGGCTGCACAACGCACCCAAATTGATGCAGTGCAATATATTTTGTTATTAGTCAGTCCTGATAGGGGTTAAACACTTCAAATTTTGAGTCTAGCTAAGGTGTCAATTTATGATAAATCCTGATCGAATTGAATCATTTGCATGTACATTAATTTTGAATCGAACCACACCCTAAACTGGATACTCTAGTCAATTCGATTTTTCAATTTTCTTTTTTGAAATATTAAAGAAGAGAAATATATAAAGTGTAATATTAATAGGGGGCTGATTTTTTGGTATTATCCGAATTGAAATCTGGATAAAACCGAAATTACACGAAAATTCAATTCAATTCGGATAATTTCCGATTTTGAATTAATTTTTCGATTCCGCTCTATCACCCTTATTCTGGACACGTCTGTTTCCTTCACGGGAATCTGAAAATCGAAATTTTCGTGTCCTCTTCTCTCTTCCCAAAAGTCTCTTTTTCTGACACTCCTGCTCCCTCAGACTCACTCGTGCCAAATGGAAGGCTAAATTTATTTTAGTTTATTTATCTTTTGCCCCTGTTTTCTTTCCAAATAGTTCGACAATTGTCTATTCTTTTTCAAATATTGACTGTTAAGATTATTTATAAAATTTTCCTAAAAAATTTTCTTGAGTTTTGCTAGAAAGCAAAAATTACTACTTCTTAGAAAACATTTGATAACTGCCAATACATGGAAGCTGGTGCCTTGAAATAATATAACAGTAACGTGGACATTTTTTAATGTTCTTTTCTATTCTTTATTCTCCCTTCTTTCCTAGATCGAGAGTTGGCAACCTTTGCCGGCATAGGGTAATGGTGTTACCTAGTGAGGGCCATGATGCCCTCATCTGATTTGGGGGAGGTTGTGATGCCAAAAACTAGCGAGGTGTGCAATTCTCACCCAACCACCCTCGTTCCAAATAAAAAATAAAAATATAAAAGAAAAAACCAATAAAATTATTTTAAAAATCCATGATTTTTTTTTTAAAAATTATCTATATCAATATCGGTTATGTTAAATAAGATGATCGATATTCACATCAGCAATTCTAGACCTAAATTGATTCGATAGACTCAATTGACAAAATATGAAAATATTTACGACTAAATTGGCACAAATAAAAAATATAAAACTGAATTGATATAAGTTTATTTAGTTTAAGAATTTTTTGATAATTTTTCCCCTTTGCTCTAGTGTCCCAGCTCTTCCTAACCAACGAGGGACCCAAAAATAATGTTCACAAGATGTAAGTTGTCATACGGACTTTTCTCCCTTGAGGCCTTTTGCAATGGCAGCTTCCGTTCTAATCGAACAAATGCTTCTTTAATTATGAGAATTGAAGACCCCGACACAATCACAATCTTATCACATGAGATTGCCTTGAACGAGACCTCGATATGGTTCTTGCTACGGAAACATTTCGATTGAATAAGCAGATTTGAGTTGAGTAAACACTGAAGAGCAGCTTTGTGATTAAGGTAACGGCTTCAGGCATAGTTATGGTTCTTGCTCCTATAGTGCGATGGGTAGGATCTCTTCCTTCTCTTCGGTATTGAACATCAATTGCGACACACTTTCGGATTCCTTCTACTGAAAGCTCTTTGCCTTCCAATCCTACTTATTTGGAGCTTAAAAAGTGGGTAATTCGCAATTGATCCAAAGACTAATGATAAGTAGTTCAAATAAGAATTTGTGATCTGAAATAAATTGGTAACTTTATTGAAAGAAAAGCCCATAGAAATAAAGGTGGGTACTTCCTTATAAGAGTGACAGTTACCTATCACTTTTGATGACAGTTCGTACTCCTTGCAACAAAGCCTCGTCTTTGAGCTACAATATCATTATTTCATGGATACCGGTGTTTCCGTGAGTTTATTAATGCAATTTTTTTTTTTTTTTGCAAGGATGGTGTAGAGAAGTCGTGCCGTTTATGATTGCGCCGACTGTAGCTTTTACTCCCTGAGAGGCGCAGAAGGGCTGCCGGCCCCTTGTCAATTAATAAAATAAAAAACAAAGTATGAAAAATGGAATCCGGTGTCATACTTTGCTCATGTAAAGTCACGTACAATGATGCATCATATAGGTCCCTTTTCTATGAATGTGCTGCAATAAGCTCTTGGGATGTACTCCCCAATAAATTAATCTCATATATTTCTAAAGAAGAAGCTTGACAATTCAGTTGCAACGTTAATTTGATTAATCAGTACTACTTTTCACGTTCCGGCCAGGTTGTCATCATATGGAGTCTTTTATTCCTTCCTATCGGCTAAAGGAAGTCATTATCCGATAAAGAAGAAGCACCTAACTCTCTTTTATTTGAGACATTCATGCTGCCGAGAGATGGTTGTGTAGATTACTCCGCCCCTCCCCCTCTCAATGTCTGTTGTTTATCAAAGTGAGTCACATGCGAGTAATAGGAACTTTGCCGGGAATCGAACATTTAGATTTGACATAGTTATATGTCGTGGAGGCATATGGGTCCCTAGATTTAAGCTGAGGACGAGAAGGCATACTCATCAGATGATCAAAGGTGACTTATAGGGGAGGGATGGCCGACAGCCTCATCCAAGGGTTGGCGATCTCAACCACCAAATGGTGTGCATCACACGGCCGATGATAGTGCCAGACCTTGCTACTGCAAGGAGCTTTGCATTGTCAGATGACCTCCTTTGCCTGACAAGCAGAGATCCTATGTCACGTACGTTGCTTCTCTTGGTTTTGATACCTCAACAAGTCTCAACCATAGATGAAATCCTCATTTTCCTGATTCACTAAAGATCCATGTCAAGATTCTCTCTCTCTCTCATTCTCTCTTCCCCCACTATCTAAGAATTAACGTTTCAGAGCCAACTCTTGCGAGGAGATTCAATAATCAATCATATTTTTTGCTCTTTAAACTTTTTTATTAGAGTTTCATCATAAACCATAATTATTCATGGGTACAAAATTAATAGTATAGCTACTACGTAGTTTTGCTACCACATACCAATGCGTTGCCTTTATATCAGACTAAACTTTTCATTAATTTTGATTTTCCATTTGTACTTATTGAATTAGAAATGTTTCATCACTCATTCATCAGAGCCAATGCAGCATTGGCAAGACATTTTCTTTAGCATGCATGATAGAAGCATAGGCAGAAGGGTCATAGATCGACGGATATTGCCCCAATTTGCAAAATGATATCAATTTTTTTTTTTACACACCGTATGACATGACAACGAACAAAGACATAAATAAGTATACTTGATCCATATTAACATCAATGGCACAGCCAAGTCACAAGTCAATAATAATCATTATCAGCAGCTTATGGGGTACGGTAGCACACCTTGGAGGTGTATGGATCCCTAGACTTATGCTGAGAATAGAACTTCACTTGGAGGCGTATGGATCCCTAGACTTATACCGAGGACAAGAAAGCATGGTCATCGAAACACCAGAGATTACCTGCAACGGAGAGATGGCCGGCAGCCTCATGCAAGGGTCGGTGATCTAAGCCACCAACTATTGAGGTTCACATGGCCAATGACAATGGTAGACCTTTCTCTTGTGAGGAACCTTGTATTGCTAGACAACCTCTTTTGCCAAACGGGTGAAGTGATGTTGATGCCTCAATATGTCTCAAACGTTGATAAAATTCTCATTTTCTTAATTCACGATTGAAATTTATTGAGACATGAGAAGGAGGATCACGCAGGGTGGAGGATCCATGCACAAGCTCTCTCTCCTATGTCTTGATATTGATGTGTCAAAGAGTTAACTTTCATGAAGAGATTCTACAATCAATGATGTATTTTCATTTATTACACTTTTTCAATGATGAGGAGAGTTAACTTTTCATTTATTATTCATTAATACTAATATAATAGCATAGCTGCTTAGACCATACCAAAATAATAATGTCTCGTAGTATTTACATTGACTATGTAGTTTTGCTACCACATAGGTTGCATTACATTTACATCGGACTAAACATTTCGTTGATGTTGTTTTTAAATTTCTCCCTTTTCAATTAGAAAAGTTTCATCACTCATTTTATCACAGCTAATGCAGCATATTCTCAAGAAATTTTCTTTGGCATGCATGATAAAAGCATAGGCAGAAGGAACAGCGATGGACGAATATTCCTGTTGCAATTTGCATAAGGATTTCAATTTCGGTTTTTTCTTTACACATTGTATGACAATGAACAAAGAGATAAATAAATATACTCGATTCTCGAATTCACATGACACAGCCAAGTCAGAAGTCAATAATAATGATTTCCAACATCTTATTGGCATGGCAGGACACTGACTGCTACTTTAGGCTGTTGCGATATTATGTTTTGAAAAGAGTTAAAAGACACTCGAGTTTATTTAATTGCGACATATTTATTAAATCATATATCTGCGCTCGTTCATTGGAGCTTTTGTCGAGATTTAATTGGAAGGGAAAGCATTCCTTAAATCCAATATTTTATGTGAATATCTATTCAATTAGGTGGGGCTCAAAGTATAAAACACACCAGATGATTTGGCTAGTTTTCCACATGACTTGGCACGTTGAGTAACGAAAGTTCATTTCCAACAAAGCTAAAAAAGGAAGTGAATAAATAATCCATCAAGCGCGTTACTATATATATCGAAAACGCGTTAGTTTTTGGGTGCGTTTGGTACAGCATTTGCAAGGAGCTTTCAGTCCAATGCAAATGTTGAAAGCTCAAAGCTACTTGGGGAAATGTAATTGTGTTTGGTAAAATTTTTTTACAAATGGACTTTGAGTTGAATGTACGTTTGGTAAAAAAAACTTTCACAATGGGCTTTGATGGGTATAATGGGTATAATATGTGTGTGTGTGTATATATATATTTTATTTTATTTTTAAAAAATTTTAAATGACCTAAACCCTTCGCCGATTCGGCGAAGGGCTATGGCCGCCGGCGAGCCAGATCTGGCGCCGGCGGCCGTCGACTGAGGTCGCCCGAGGTCGGGCGACCTCCGACGAGGGTCGCGCGACCCAGCCGAGGCCGCGGAGGTCGCCTGACCTCGGGCGACCCTCAGCGAGGGTCGCGCGACCCAGTCGAGGGCCGTCGGAGGTCGCTCGACCTCGAGCGACCCAGGGGCCGCGCAACCCAGGCGACCGCCGCCTGGGTCTGGCGGCCGCAAGCGGCCCTCGCCTCGTGTCGCGCGACCCTCGCGAGACCCAAGTGAGGGCCGCCTACGGCCGCGAGACCCAGGCGGTGGTCGCCTGGGTCGCCGGAGGTCGCCCGACGGCCGCCAGCGCCAAATCTGGCTCGCCGGCGGCCGTAGCCCTTCGCCGGACCGGCAAAGGATTGTCTTATTTTTCAATTAAAAAAAATATTTAGGGGTAAAATCGGAAATATGAAAAATCAGCGAGGATAGTTTTGGAAGGAAAAATAGTGATTTCAACATTCCGAGGATGCTGAAAGCCCAAGGCTAGTCCCTACTAGCCTTGGGCTTTCAGCATTTTGAAGGCCAGCTTTCAACTGAAAGCTGGCTTCAAAGCTGAACCAAACGGTTCAGCATTTTCCCAAGGAGCTTTCAAGGCTGAAAGCCCCTTGGGAATGCTGTACCAAACGCCCCTTTGTCATATCTTTACACGTTAAGTAACAAAAGTTCATTTATAGTAGGGTAGGAAAAAAAAGTAAATAAATCCCTCATACTAGTTACACGTGAATTATATAAATTTTAGGGTTATGAACGCAAAAATATGTTATTTAAAGGCCTATGATGCGTTTGGTAATCATTTTGTTCTCGAGAACAAAAAAGTTTTTTTTTTTTTACTTTTTGATTTTATTTTAAATCTATTATTGAGAACAAATTTGTTCATGAAAATAAAAATTTTATCAAATAGATTTCTGTTCTTTTTTATTTCTTGGAATAAAAGAATAGAATCAGATACTATTTAACCGATTACCAAATAGATCCCCATTGATCATTCTACAAGTCTCATGAACCGGTTAAGTATAAATTACTAATAATGTGTCGATTACACCAACTCATAACAACTTCGTGATGCCTCGGCTTTCTTTAAAAAGTTATGAAAAAAGCTAAAGATAGCACCCCCACAAATTTTTCTTTTTAAACTTTCAATTTGAAAAATTAAATATTGAGCACCAAACCCAATTTTTATTTGTAATGATTTATGCAATATTCAATTTTTTTGAGCCAGAAATGTGTTTTATATTTGCATAGACTAAGCGGATGGCTTTCCTAGAAATAGAGTCTCAAGTTGTATAAACCATCAATACTGCAATCACTTTACAAGTTGAACAACATGTACATATGTACATTATTAAAACTCATCAATATTCTTGACAAACATTTCAAAGCATTTTCCGACGAGGTTTACTCAATAAGGAAAAAGTTTTACTTTTCGCCCCTATACTTTTACATCTTAACTAATCGAGCCTACGAGCGTTCAATTTATTCGATTGACCCCTTGTGTTTTTACAAGCTATCTAATCGAGTCTTTGTAGCATTCAATCCAACTAATTCAGCTATCGTGGCAGTAGGACGACCTCATAGCATGAAATGAGTAAATTTTCATCTACGTAGAAATTAATGTGCCATCATGATCTGACATTACTTATGTTCATTATTTTTTTCCACACACGTCCACACGAGTCACATAAATTAACCACGTAATCCCTTGGCCTCTTCCAATGGCCGTGTTTTTAATACGATTTGGTCGAATTTGGTGTTGGCGGAGATTTAACATGAAAATTTGTGAAAGTAGAAGAATCCGGCTGGACAAGTTTAGTGTGTACATAATTTATCAGAAAACAAAGGGAAAAAATATGTAGACGGAAAGTAGAAATTTCCGAATCCAAAAAGCCACAAAAAGTGGAAGGGGCTCAAATCCCAATTCCCAATTAAGTACATCCTTCTAGGGGGAGGGCCCTCTCACTCCTTTAATAGGAAACCTGCTGGGGAATTTGCCCATCGCGTGGGGCCCACCTCGTCGCCGTTGAGATCTGAGGGAGTCAAGGAGATATCAAAGTCAACAGATCGAACGCTCCCCAATGAAAGATTGAACCCAAATGATGTACTTTCACTTCACCAGCTCGAAGCTTGCCTACTCATCAAAGGTGACCACTTTGCGTCCGCAGAAATCAAAGCCGCCCGCGGCTCTACTTTTCTATTAATTCAAAGAATCAATAATTACATTGACTATACTAATCACCATATTTTCCCCATCATTCCTTAAAGAAGAAATTATGATATGACAATTATCATTTTCTAACATGAGTTATGAAATTAGACTTTTATTATGGAGAGCCCTCGAAACATTTATTAAGTATACTTAATTAGAAATACATGGCTAGCAATTCTCAATGCATCAATGCATCTATATGGGTTATTGCTATCTTTGTTCATATATTTCAACGCAAGCAGAATAACAAGTTAATTCATTTCGGTTTGTCGTAGTCTCAAGCTAATCATGTCGTATTACATTGAGTTTGAGTTTCTTTCAATAATTTGGCACTATGCTCGGGTCATATCCTTGTGTTGCGTCCAAAACTACATGCTATTTTATCTGTCCCCAATTTGAAAGCCTGAATTGAGGTTTTCTTTTGGCTTTCCCATCAAAACTGATGAAAATGATTACATTTGATTAATATGTCAACAACATTTTAGCATATGTTTAGTTTCTATATACGATTTTCAAAAAATCAAAAGAAAAAAAAAAGTCATTAAATAGAAATCGGTCTAGACATAAGTAGATAATCTGTTCATGAACATTATTCGACTTGTACGACTCACTGATTACCTTAGCAAGTGGTTAGAATCCCGAGATAGGAGCCTCACTATTAGAGTACCGAACGAAGTTCACATTTTCTTGGCCACACTACTCATAAGGCTATAACACGACGATGAACTCCAAGGTTCGGGAGATGTATTACATATATTAGGATAAATTATAAAGATAGGAGAAATAGGGGAGAAAAACAAAATGAAAGGAAACGAAGAAAGAAAAAGAGGAATGGATGTACTTAGGGTAACATTTATATTTCTCTATTTTTCAACTTTGGGAAACTTATTTGGAAAAAAATCCATTTAGTATCGCAATTTCGTTTTTTTCTATTTGTTGAACAAATTTATATTCCAAAAATAGATTTGAAATAGAAATTAAAAGTTAAATTTTTTTACTTTTCTATTTTTAGAATAAAAATGATAAATAAAAACATTTTTCATTACTCGCTCTCATCACCGTCTGTCGCTTGCTGCCCACTTGCCCACCCCTGTTGGCCTCCACCACTCGCCGCCCACCCTAGTTGCCACCGATTGTTGGTCATTGTCGCCCCCGACCCCGACCACCACTTGTCGCCAGTATCTGGGAGTAGAAATTTCATATCGGTATCAAATTTCTATTTTACCTCAGAAACTCATCCGGTAAATAAAAATAAAAATAAATCAATTATTTGAAACAAAAATATGATCATTCGGCCGTTTAAAGTAGGGGTGTAAACGGTTCGGTTTAGTTCAGTTTTTTGGAAAAATCGAATCGAACCAAACCGATAAGAGACCGTCCCGAACCGAACCGAAACCGTCCCGAACCAAACCGAAACCGTCCCGAACCAAATATGAACCGAACCAAAAATGCGGTTGGGTTCGGTTCAGTTCAGGACAGTTTTTCAGTTCTCCTATTTTTTACTTTGTCTATTGAAATTTAAGTAAAGAAGAGATGATAAAAAAAAGAGATTATTCAATTTTTATTAAGAATTCTAATTCGGTTCGGTTAACCGAACCGAAAAGATTAACTGTTATTTTTCGGTTAACCGAAGCGAAACTGAATCTAACCGAAAATATACGAAATTTCGGTTCGATTCGGTTTGATTTTCGGTTTAGTTGTTTACACCCATAATTTAAAGCCCGCAGTCACAAGAAAGAAGTTCTACTAGAAGACGAAGTCACAAAGGACACGTGTCAACCATGTGTTGGCACGCCAAGTCGCTTTTTGACGTACACGTCACCATCTTTCTTTTGGCATCATCCCCACCCATCCTCATCTCCATCGTCACTCCTTCACCGCTTTTTCTTTGCACCTTCTCTCCCTTTAACAAGGATTTTGTCGATTTCAATGTACTATGTTTTTAATAGTATGAATATTTATTACGAAACAAATTAATTTTTTTATTAAATACAGTCAACGAATTACATGCAAAGTGCTCTTAATCAATGACGTTTGGCAGTCAAAACCAAACTCAATTGGTATGTTAAACTTTTACAATATTTCTTAGATATTTATATGATGGAACCTACATATCCATTCATCTAATGCGACTCGGAACGATCGCCAAGGAAGGAACAGCTGTTTTTGATAAGGTAGCAAGTAAAACCAAAATCCATGCTCACCAGCACCAAATACAATCTCCTTGTCTTACAAGTAAAACCTCCAGGATCGAGGGAATCCATGCATTCTTTGTACTTTTGAGGAGTTTTGATGACGCAGGAAGAGATTGCTCCAAATGTTGTGCAATGCACCCAACCAATGTAGTACAATATTTTTTGCTATCAATCAGTTCAGATAGGAATGTCAACGGTTTGGTTTGGTAGGTGTGAGTTAGCTTTGAACCGAACCATGACCTTAATTGAATATTTAAATCGGATCAGTTTAGTTCAATATTTTAATTTTCTTTTTTGAAATATTATTAATGAAAAATAAGAGAGATTGTGTAAAATATAATGATAAGACGAGTGGTGATTTTCTCTTCGATTAACCAAACCAAAACTATCTGAACCAGAATAATTATCTGAATTGAAATCCGACCAAAACCTAAATGTATTTAAATTCGGTTCGACCTTGGTTCGGTTTCGGTTTGGCTCCGATATGTGTAAGTCCAGACATGTCTGTTTCTTTCTCGAGAATCTAAAAATCCAAATTTTTTTTGTCCTCTTCTCTACTCCCAAAAGTCTCTTTTTCTGACACTCCTGCCCTCTCTGATTCACACGAACCAAATAGAAGGCTAAATTTCTTTTAGTTTATTTATCTGTTGTCCCTGTTTTCTTTTGTACTAGTTCAACAATTGTGGATTTCCGAAAAAAAAATAAAAATTGTGGATTCTTTTTTAATATTGACTAATAGGATTCTTTATAAATTAGGTTAGTACCATGAACAAATTTACCTCGAATTATCATAATAAATATTAAATTAATATATTTGTGACAATCTCCATTAATTTTCATTATATCATATTAATACTAAAAAAATCATAAACTAGTACATTTGTGATAAATAAATGACAAAACTCTAAATTGGTATATCCATCAGCTGTCATGTTTCTTCTAATTCAGAAATTTGATAATAAAATTTAATGAAAGCTAGCAGAAGATAAATTAATTATGTATGTACTAGTTTGGAGTTTTGTGACATTAGCCTTTTATAAATTTTTACCAATTCATGATTTTGCTAGAATTTGATAGATATTGCTACGCTACATGAAAGCTAACGGTCTTAAGTGGAACAATAATAATGTGAATATTTTTATTTATTTTTTGTTTTTTATTATTATTTTGTTTAAATCGATAGTTGACAAGATGTTGTAGCTCTCACTAGGTCTTAGTGAGAGCCATGACACCCTTGCTCAATCTAGGCGAGGCTACAACGCCTAGAAACAATGAGGGCATGCGATTCTCACCCAAAGCTAGCATGGGTCACCTGAGGACCTTTGCCAGCCCTCATTCCAAGAAAAAGTAAAGTAAAGAAAAGAAATAATCAAGAAATTTATTTAAAAAATCAAAAAATTAGCACTAGTGGTATCTCATAGGACTATTGGTGTCCACGTAAGTAATTTCCGATTTAAATTGATTAGGTAGACTCAATTGATAAAATATGAAAAAATTTATAACTAAATTGGCGCAATAAAAGAAAATTATAACTGAATTAATATAAGTACATTAGGTTTATAAAGTTTTTGGTCATTTGCCCCGTTTGTTCTAGTGTCCCATCTTAACACAAACTTCCTACTGAGGAGGGACCCAAAAATAATGTTCACAAGATGTACGTTGCCGTATTGACTTTTCTTCCTCAAGTCCCTTGTAATGGCAGCCTCCGTTCTAATTGAACGAATGCATCTTTAGTATGAGAATTGAAGACCCCAACACAATCACATTCTTATCACATGAGATTGCCTTGAACAGGACCTCGATACGGTTCTTTCTACAGAAGCATTTCAGTCAAGTAAACTCTAAAGAGTAGCTTTGCAATTAAGGTAACAACTTGAGGAAGGGTCAACTCCTGTAATGTGATCGGGGGAATCTCTTCTTTTTCTTTAGGATTGAACATCAATTGCAACGCACTTTCGAATTCCTTCGATCAAAAGCTGTTCGCCCTTAAATCTTACTTATTTAGATCTTAAAAAGTGGGTAATTTGCAATTGAGTCAAAGACTGATGATAGTTCTAATAAGAATTTGTAACCTAAAATAAATTGGTCACTTCATTAGGAGAAAAGTCTATAGAAATGAATGTGGGTACTTCCTTATAAGAGATGATGACTGTTACTTGTCACTTTTGATGACAGTTTGTACTCCCTATAACAAAGTCTCGTCTTTGAGCTTGAGCAACAATGTCATTATTTCTTGAATATCGGGGTTTCCGTGAGTTTATTAATGCAATTTCTTTTTGCAGTGATGGCGTGGAGAATTCGTGCCGTCCTTGATTGCGCCGATTGTAGCAATACTCCCTAAGGGGCGAAGAAGGGCAGCCGGCCCTGTGTCAATTAAGTCAAAAAAAGAGAGAAAAAAGACACAAAAGAAAAAAGAAATCCAGTGTCATACTTCACTCATGTAAAGTCACGTCAAATGATTTATCATATAGGTCTCTTTTTCTATGAATGTGCTGCAATAAGCTCTTGGGATGTACTTCCCCATGAATTAATCATATATATATATATTTCTAAAGAAGAAGCTTGCTAATTCAGTCGAACATTAATTTGATTACTCAGCACTACTTTTCACGTTCCGGCCAGGTTGTCAAACGTTACTCTTTTCCCTCCTTTCCCTTCCTATTGGCTAGAGGAACTCATTATCCAATAAAGAAGAAGCGCCTAATTCTCTTTATTTGAGGCATTCATGCTGCTGAGAGATTGTTGTGTAGAATACTCTGTCCCTCCCCTTTCTCAATGTCTATTGTTTATCAAAGCGAGTCACGTGCGAGTCATAGGAGGTTCCTATTAGGAACTTGCCGGGAATAGAACTTTTAGATTTGGCATAGTTATGTGCTGTGGATGCACATGGATCCCTGAACTTAAGCTGAGGACAAGAGGGCATAATCATCGGACAACCGGAGGTGTCTAGTAGGGAAGGGATGGCCGACGACCTCACGCAAGGGTCAATGATCCCAATCACCGAATAGCGTGTATCGCAAAACCCATGATAGTGCTAGACCTTGCTCCTGCAAGGAGCATTGCATTGCCATATGACCCCCTTTGCTAGATAGGTGGCGATCTTGTATCTCATACATTGCTCCTCTTGATATTGATGCGTTAGCAACTATCGATCGTAGATAAAATCATCATTTTCTTGATTAACTATTGAAATTTTATTGAGACAGCAAAATAAGTATTGTGCATGGTGTAGGATTCATGTCTAGGTTATCTATCGATTTCTCTCTTTCCTCTTAATATCAAGGAATTGACATTTGATTGCTAACTCATGTAAGGAGATCCAATAATCAATCATATATTCTCGTTTTTTAAACTTTTTGATTAGGGGTTTCATCATAAAACATAATTATTCATGAATACGGAAACAATATGATAGCTATTGAGGCTATACCAAAATAATAATATCACATAATATTTACATTGACTATACAGTTTTGCGACCAAGTGTTACATTTACGTCGGACTAAACTTTTCCTTGATTTTGTTTTTCTATTTCTCCCTAATGAATTAGAAAAGTCTCATCGCTCATTTATCACAGCCAATGCAGCATCTGCACCACATTTTCCTTAGCATGCATGATAAAGGACATTTTCCTTAGCATGCATGATAAAGCAAAGGCAGAAGGATCAGAGAAGGACGAATATTTCTGTTGCAATTTGCAAAAAGATATCAATTTTTGTTTTTTTACACATTCTACGACATGACGACGCATACGTAATTTAAAATCTATGGCACAGTCGAGTCAAAGGTCAATAATAATGATTATCAACATCTAAAGGGGTATGGCAGGACACCTCGGCTATCGTGATACTACGTTTCGAAAAGAGCTAAAGATGCTCAGATTTATATTAATTACAACATGTTCCTTAAATTATTTGTCTGTGCTCGTTCGATGGATGATTAAAAATTGGCTTAACTCCAATATTTTTTGTGAATTTCAAGTGAATTACGTGGGGCTCTCAAAGTAGAAAAACGTGCTAGATGATCTGCCTAGTTTTCCGCTTGAATTTGCACGTGAGGTACGAAAGTTCATTTCCGGCAAAGCTAAAAAAGGAAGTAAATAAATAATCCATCAAGCACCTTACTAGTTAAAGAAGCCAAATTCCAAGTAGTTGTGCAGATGCTCGACGCCAACATACAGATCCACCACACATTTTTTTTTTCTATAATATTCAATTGAAAAATCATATGTTGAGTACCAAACCCATTTTTTATTCACAATGATCGATGTAATTTTTTTTTGGTCAGATGTGTATCTTATATTTACATTGACTAAGCAGACAGCTTTCCTAGAAGTAGAGTCTACTTGTGTTTAATTTGTCTGATCGAGTACTTCTCTACTTTCACAAGCTTTCTCATCAAGTCTTTACGGCATTAAATTCAGCCATACCAGTTGGCGTGGCTGGATGACAACCTCGTAACATGATGTGGGTAAGATTTCTTCAATTCAGAAGTTCATGGACCATCATGATCCAACGTTGTTTACATTCGCTAAATTTTTCCAAACACATCCACACGGACCGCATACATTACCTGCATCATCCTTTGACATCCTTCGACGGCCATGTTTTTAACTCAATGTGGTCCAATCTGGTGTTGACTAAATTTGTCGGAAAACGGGCGAAAGTGGAAGAATCCAGTTAGACAAATTAAATGTATAAATGTCTTATTGTAAACAAAGAAAAAATATGTAGATGAAAAGTTGAAATTCCCAAAATTAAAAACCACAAAAAGTGAGGGCACCAACCGTCGAGGGTCACACAGCCAATGACGAAGCTAGACCTTGTTCTTGAGAGGAGCCTTGATTTATATTCAGGTCCCCTCTCTCTCTCTCAGAGATTAAATAATCAATCATATTTTTCTCGTTTATTACGCTTTTTGTGTAGGAACTTCATCAAGAAATATAATTATTTTTTAATACGAAAACAATAGGACAACTGCCAAGACCATGCCAAAATAATAATGTCTCATAGTATTTATATTGACTATGTAGTTTCACTACCACACGCCTACATGTTACATCTACAAAATATTTTCTTTAGCATGCATGATAGATAATGCATGGGCATAACCATGAGAGATCCCCGAAAAGTTGAAATTTCCGAATTATGACCCAGGGAACCCCGCACCCCGTCAACAGTTAAGGTAGTAAACCCTGGGGGCCGCACGTGCTAGCCACCACACACATGCAACCAGGTAAGTCACCCTATAACGAAGTTGGGATTCGAACTCTCAACATTTTGCAAGAGGAAGAGAGCGCGAACCAGCAACGCCACCTGGATGGGTGGTTGTTACTGTCAATGTTGATGCCTTAGCAAATCTCAAATGTTGATAAAATCCCCACTTTCTAAATTCACAATTGAAATTTATTAAGACATTAGAAAGAGTACCGTGAAGAGCGAAGGATCCGTATCTCTCTCTGTGAAATTGATGTGTTGACGCTAACTCTCTTGAAGAATATTTTTATTTATTACACTTTTTGAATATAAGCTTTGTAAGGAAATATAATCATTTATGAATACGAAAATAATAAGATAGCTGCCGAGACTATAACAAATAATAATGTCTCATAATGTTTATATTGACCATGTGGTTTTTGTTACAACCTACCGACATGTCACATCTACAAAATATTTTCTTTAGCATACATGATAGACAATGCATAGGCATAAGGATGAGAGATCGATGAATATTCCTGTTGCAATTTGCATAAAAACACCAATTTTCTTTTTCACCACATTGAATGACAAAGTGATAAATAAATATACTTGATTCATAACTTCACACCGATGGCACACAGCAAAGTCAAAAGCCAATAATGATGATCATCAACATCTTACGGGTATGGCAGGACACTGACTGCTACTTGGCGATCGGGACACTACTTTTCGAAAAGAGAAAGAGCAAAGATGCTCGAGTTTATTTTATTACGATGCATTTATTAAATTATTTGCCTGTGCACGTTGGTTCGTTGGATGATAATTAAAAAAAAAAAAAGCTTCGTCAGGATTTAATTGGGAGGAAAAGCATCGATTGAACCCAATATTTTATGTGAATTTCTAGTGAATTAGATGGGGCTCTCCAAGTATAAAATGTGCTAGATGATTTGACCAGTTTTCTGCATGACTTTGCTGTAACGAAAGTTCATTTCTGATGGAGCTACAAAAGAGAGTAATTAAATAATCCATCAAAAACATTACTAGATAATTCCTACTCCAATTAAAACTGCAATTACGTATATAGATATATAAACAGTTAGAGTTACCGCCACTGTTTACCGGGGCTTCCATTCAAAGTTTATAACACTTCTCCTTCCGACCTTCCAGCACCGAACAGGTGTCAGACTCTGTACATCATGTTACCACTTAGCAAAGTCCTATGTTTTTAATAAACAATCGCTACCCCCTGGAATGTGCTGCTTTCCTAATCAAAAGATGGGAGAACACCCCTTCTCCCAAAGTTATGGGGTCATTTTGCCAAGTTCCTTCTACATGGTTCTCTCAAGCGCTCTAGTATACTCTACTTGTTCACCTGTGTCATATATGGCATTACATATTATATTTTTAATATTATATATATTCGAAGTGCTAATTTTTCGCAATGTCTTTACATGTTAAGTAACAAAAGTTCATTTATAGTAAGGTCGGGAAGAAAAAAACGAATAGATCCTTCATACAAGTTACATCTGTGTGTTATCTATATAATTTAAGGGTAGGAGCACAAAATCCGCTATTTAAAGGCCCATTAATTATTTTGCAAACACCATGAAATGGTCAAGTGTAGACTATTGATACTGTGCAAGATGCACTGGCTCATAACAATTTGCATGCAATTGACAGAATTTGAAGAGATGATCTTTTTGTGATGCCTCAATCTTCTTATAAAAAAGCTGAAAGAGCCAAATTCCAAGTTGCTATGGAGATGCTCAACGCCACCATATAGGACCACCTCATATTATCTTTATAGATTTTCAATTGAAAAATCAAATATTGAGTATCAAGCCTATTTTTTATTCGCAATTATCGTTATAATTTTCATTTTTTTTCAGCTGGATGCATATTTTATATTTACATCGGTTGAGTAGACGGCTTTCCTAAAAGTATTGTCTACACACGTTTCATCTGTTTGATCGAGCTCTTTTACCTTCACAAGCCTTTGCAACATTAAAATATGGATGGCATGGTCGAAGGACAACCTTGTAGCATGACATGGGTGAGATTTTTTTCAATGTTGAGGTTTATGTACCGTCTCCGACGTCGTTAACATTTGCTAAATTTTTCCACACTCGGTTACATGGACCGCATATGTTGCTTGCACCATCCTTTGGTCTCCTTTGACGGCCATGTTGTAAACTCAATTCGGTCAAATTTAGTATTGACTGGATTTTATTAGAAAGTAGAAGAATTGGATTAGACAAATTAATTGCATAAATATTTTATCAAAAAAAAAGTAAAAATATGTAGAAGAAAAGGAGAAATTTCCTTTTTTTTTTTTTTTTTGGTCATAAGAAATTTCCGCATTTAAAAGCCACAAAAAGTGGGAGGGACTCAAATCCCAATTCCCAATTGAGGACAACCTTCTTGGGGGAAGGCCCACTCACTCCTTATTTTCTTTTTCTTTTTTGTGGGTAGCTTGCTGGGAATTTGGCCCACCTCGTCGCCGTTGAGATCTCAGGGAGTCAACGCGTGTTCAAAGTCAACAGATCGAACGCTCCCCAACGGAAGATTGAACCCGAAGGATGTACTTTCACCTTAGGGCTCGAAGCTTGCCCACTCATCATGACCACTTTGCGTTCGCACAAATCAAAGCCGCCCAAACCTCGAACTTACCTCTAAATTCAAACGATCATTAACTACATTTGACTATACTCATTCACCATATTCCCCACATCATCCTTAAGAAGAAATTATCATATTGCCGTTATCATTACCAACCTTTGCTATCTATTTAGACTTTTTTTTTTATCAAGGCCCTCGAAATACCTACTAACTATATTTAATTAGAAAATACATTGATGGTTATCTTAAAAACTAACATAGTAAATCATGTTTTCGGATTAATATTACAAAAAAAAAAAACTCCAGACTAGAACATCTGTGTCAAATTTATCCTAAACTAATTTTTTTTATAACTAAAAACTCTAAGTTGGTACAAATGTGATCAAAAACCCTAACTTGATATATTTGTAATAAACTAACTCTCATTTGATTTCCCTTAAATTATATTAATATCACCAAAAATACAAACTAAAGTACATATGACAATCAAAGGGTAAAATCCCAAATTATCCATCAACTGTCACATACTATTCAATTTAACAATTTGATTGTAAAATTTAACAGAAATTATGAATGATTAATTTGTCACAAATATATCAATTTAGAGTTTTTGGTAGTAAAAAAAATTAATTTGAGATAAATTTATCATAAGTATATCGGTTTAAAGTTTTTTGTGGTATTAATTCATATTTACACGGTGAGGGTAGCAATTCTCATTGTATTAAGGTATATGTATTAGTTATCGGTATGTCATATATTTCAACATGTGTGAAATGACAGGCTAAAACTTTCCAATTTATTCTCTCAAGCTAGTCATGTCGCGTTGCATTACTTCACATTCAAGTTTCTTTCAATAATTTGACATTGTGCCCCAGTCATGTCCTCATGTCACATTGAGAGCTACATGTTATTTGATATGTATTATTTGTCGTCCTTAATTCAAAAGGTCAGATCAAGATTTTCTTTTGGCATTTTCGCCAAAAATGACAAAAAGGATTACATTTGAATACTCTGTTGACATTAATTTAGCCTATTTTTAGTATTCTATGGAAAACTTTAATTACTGATTTTTGAAAAATTAGAGAAAAAACGTCATCAAATAAAATCAGCCTAGTCATAAGCAAGATAAGATGTTTATGAATATGAGTTGACTTATACAGCTCACCGGTTACCTAGTAAGCGGTCAGAATCTCGAAATATGGGCCTCGACGGTTAGACTCCCAAACGAGGTTCACATTTTTTTCCCTGCAGTAGTTGTCTAGCCATAATGCCTTCTTATGAACTCCAAGGTCTTGTGAATTGAGTGAATTGAGAATAGATTATCAAAATGTCAAAATGGGTCTTAACCCATATGAATATTAAATAAGTCATAAACACGTTAATTATATTAAGTAACTGAGTCATAAATGAATTTAAACATAATATGAGTGTTGGATGAATTATAAATGTATCATAAACATGTTTGCATTTTATTTAAACCCAACTCACTTCTAAGACTTTCTCTTTATTTTTTCTCATCCTTAGTCAACCTTGCACTTATTCATTTCTCACTCTTATCTTAATTTAGATGGGTTAAATATGAAATTACATATGTATCAGGTATAAATTATTAAATTTGTACTGCATCAAAATTGATTAGAACTGATTAAATAAGACTACTTGATCGGATTATTTTTGATTTGACTCAAACCGTTTGGCAGTCTACTTAGGGGACACATAATATCAAATAATGACAAATATCGTAAAGCATGAGGAATAGGACAAAGAGGAAAAGAAGAAAGGAAAAGGAGGAACAATTACCCTCGAAATTCCCGAAGTCGCGAGATACAACCTCGGCAAGAAGACGAAGTCACCAGGGACACGTGTCACGACCTTTTGGCACGCCAGGTCGCTTTTTCACGTACACGTCACCATCTTCTTTTTGTCCATCTCCCACCCACCCCATCCCAATCCCCATCATCACTCCCCAAACCTGAAACCAGAAGAAAATCTCCCTCCTTCACCGCTTTCTCTTTGCACTTTCTCTCTCTTTAAGCAAGGATCTTGTTAACTAATATCTAGCATTAATCATATAATTCAAAGATCTCACCGTTTCCAAAGGGCATTTTGCACCTGCCAAAGCCCGAATTGAACTGGTTTACAAAGTTTGTAAGGCATTTCATCGATCTTCAGATAGCCAAGTCTCTGCGCCCGGTTGTATTGATGGCAAAAAGCATCCCGAAATTTCTCGTTTAAGGTGAAAAGAATTCCCACTTGAAGGTGTGATTAAGATCTAAACAGCGTCGGCTTTTTGCCAAAGTGAAGATAGGAACAGCTGTTTTGACGAGGGAGCAAGTGAAGCCTGGGTCCCAGCCCCCCCTGTTTGAGAGAATCCATGCTCACCTGCACCGAATGAAATCTTCCCTCACCTTCATTTCTAAATTTTTTAAGCACTTCTTTGCTCTGTTTTGAGGAGTCTGATGGCCCAGGAAGTGGCTGCTCCAAGTGTAACCCCGCCCCCAACCGATGCAGTGCACATCTGTTCGCTAACCTTGTCAGTCCAGACATGTCTGTTTGTTTCTTAAGAATCTGAAAAAAAGAACAGAAACAAAAGAGGGTAAATTTCGGGTCCTCTTCCCGAAGCCTCTTTCCCGATACTCCTGCTCTCTCTCTCTCTCTCTCTCTCTCCCTCCCTCTGATTCTTCTGCATATTCCACTTCGTGAGACAAAATTTGAGCGCCTGCCGTTTTGGGGTTCTATCTCTTTCTCGTGAGCTTTCTGCTTCTGCTTCTTCTTCTACCTCCTCCTTTGGATGCTTATCTTGAGCAGCTGGTGCTAAAGGAAGCTTCTTTGCGTTTCTTCTGCGGAAAAGGTTGAGCCTTTGCTTACATGAACGACAACGGATTAAATTCTTTCTTATACTTTCCTCTGTTACCTCTTCTCTGTTCTTCCACTTTTTGAAATATCTCAGCTAAAAAATCTCGCTAAATTGAAGAACGGTCGTTTCTCTTTGGAAAATCAAATGGGAATCACGCGAATCTCGAAAAATCTTAGCTCTGGTTCTTGGGTTGGTTCATCTTCTGAATTCTCATGATCATGGGTGATAATTTTTTGTTTCTGTGAGAATGCGAATTGCCGAGAGAATTCGAAGCTCTGTTTTTCACCTGTACTGCTGAAGCCTCCCTCTCAAATTATTTTTGGTTGTTTTTTTCTTCGTTTTCTGGTGGCCGTTCATTTCATTTCTCTTTGTATGTTCTGCTTGTATATTCACAGATTTTTTATTATTTTATTCTTATTTTTTGCAGTTGATAAGAACATCGAAGAGGACCACTCAACAACACCCTATCGAGGCGTCTACAGGGAATAGGATGGCTGTGGCTGAAAGCTACGCCTTTGGAAATTTTCTGGAGACACCCATGTAAGCATTTCTATTGATCAAGAGAAATTAGTTGGGCTCAAAGCAAAGATAAGAACAAAAAAAGAAGAAGAAAAGATCTGGTGGGAGTTTCATTCACGTGATTACAGTACGAAAGTTGGGGGCTGACAGTCCATGACGTTCTTGGTGAAGCTATTATCGTTCTCTTCGGGTCCTCGTGCTCTTCGGGTTTGATAGATAATTGGAAGAAAATGGAAGCTCAGTCGAATCAGAAGGCAATTGAGAGAGTGGTTTCGCAGAAGGCTCTGCAAATGGGAAGCTCGTTTCCATGCCAGGTCTGTGTGGTGGGTTTCCTCTGTGGAGTGTGTCTCACCACTCTGTTTCTGGCTGCTCTCACTTCTTTCGGAGCATTCGGGTTCAGCAGAGTCTCATTGCCTACAATTTCAATGGGGATTTCCCAGGGGAATTCAAGCTCAAACATCATCAGTGAGTCTTGAATTTTATCTTTTTCTTTATTTGCCTTTTTGTTCACACTACGTTGATTATCTGATTTTTGAGATAAACTACAGAGGATGAAATCGTAAAAATTTCGTGCTCTGGGAAATTTCTGCAACATTGTAGTTTATTTCTAACTTTCAACAAAAAAATACAGAAGCAAAATTTTGGTGCATGTACGGGAGTTAATGACAGCCTTGTTTGCAGTACCCATTTATCTGAAAGTTCCATGGTTTTCAGGGATATCGTCGACGTAGAGTGAAGATTAAGGTGTAAACCAGATGAAAAGTCATAATGGGGAATGATGGAATGGTGTAGATGAAGCAACTTGAACCTTTTAGCTTTACTTGTTCAAGTCATTTTGTTGATTCACCTTAGACTTTGACCTGACTGGAGATGCAAAATAACTTGGAATACATATAATTTATTTGCGATTCTTCTGAGAGAATTCAACAAATATTGGATATTGTTCTCTCAACGTTATGCAGACCTTCCACGTTAAAATGTATATTGCAATGAGCAAGGTGAGGATGAAGAGAAATGAAGTGAAAGTGATCATTGATTAAATTATAGCTTCCGTGACAGAGTGCGCGAGTTGCTGGGTTAAGATTTCCCTGATAAATTGCAGTGAATTGGCTTATTTATTGCACATGCTATGGCGAAACCAATTCCATCGATCCAATTCTTTTTTGAGAGCTCAATCAATTCTTTTGACTATACATTGCAGATATCTTCACGAAGTCAGATCAAGATTTTGATCTGAAAAGGCCAGAGCGAGATGTCGATTCAGTGCCAAGCAAAGAGCATCAAGACAATGAGAGAGTCTCTTTGCTTTATTCAGCTTGGAGTGCTTTACTAAAAGAACCTGCGGAAGGACGAGAGGAGCTGCATAAATTAGGACTAAGCAGATCCACGGTACCATCTGCTCCTCATTTGGAGGACTGCAAATCAAGCGCTCAAGTAAATAAGCGTCTCGACAGCTATGCTGAGAATGAGATATTTCCTCCATGGACTAGTTGGAAAGGGTTATTGGAAATGCATTCGGTATCCATAAATGATGAGCAACTGAAGAAATTCAGGAGCCGAGAAATATCTGAAGGTTCTTATCCTCCCTGGGTATGCTTCTTCAACTTTTAAATCCTCCGGAGATTTTTTCTTCTTTGGCACATCATGCAATGGTGATTCAAAACTGTGCCAAAAGATGACATCTCTTAGCTCATAGCAAGTGATGTTGACTAAATCATCATGTTGGGTTAGCAAGTTTGCGCCATTTCTTGAATCTGTTGCTTTTTGAATGAAAAATGAATCAGCTTGCTTTTGTAGGGATGACGTATAAAATGTTGGTCTCGGTGTTTCTAGTGATCTAATTTGGGGGAGCATTTGCAGATCTCTGGGTCAGATCAGGAAAACTATCCTCTCACGGGAAAAGTTCAACGTGACTTATGGATCCATCAGCATCCTTCGAACTGCAGCGGTCCTAGTGTGAGATTCCTTGTGGCGGACTGGGAGAGATTGCCTGGATTTGGTATTGGAGCTCAAATAGCCGGAATGATTGGGCTTCTCGCCATTGCTCTCCAGGAGAAACGGGTCCTCGTCACTAACTACTTTAACAGAGCCGACCATGATGGTTGTGAGGGTATGAACTAGTCCTTGCGTGTGGCTAATTGTAGATATCCGTAGGAGCTCAAGATTTCTTGATTGACAAGTCTTAAATTGTCCTTTGCAGGATCAGCACGCTCGAGCTGGTCATGCTACTTCCTCCCTGAAACATCCCAGGAATGCCGAGGCCGTGCACTCGAGCTGATTGGGAGTCATGATGCGTGGAAAAGTGGAATTGTCACTGGGAAACAAAATTACAGTTCGAAGCAAATATGGGCTGGCCGAATACCCCAGTAATTTGACTCCTCTTTCCCCTCTTTTTAGTCAAGCTCAGTTAGCGATCGGCGACATTTGACCTGTTACTGTTTCAATCCGTTCAGCTAAAATAAGAATTATAATTCAGGTTATGGGGGGATCCTTGGTCTTACCTGCAGCCGACGACCGAAATAAACGGAAGTTTGATTTCACGTCATCGCAAAATGGACAGAAGATGGTGGCGAGCACAGGTACAGGAATGCTCCATGCATCAAAAGCTTTTCAAGTTTCCTCAGTTTTGTTATAGAAAAGGGCAATAAGAATAAGCAGCATGACGCATTAACGATGATTTCATTCTGATTGGACATTTATCTCAAGCTGAGTTCTGTGAATTCTTTGTGATGAATACTAATGGCATTTTTCAGGCGGTGCGCTACTTGATGAGATTTCAAACGGAGTACACATGCGGCCTGATGAATACTGCACGCCATGCTGCTTTTGGTGTCGAAGCTGCGAAGATTGTCCTCAAAGGTCTACCGGAGAAATGGCCAGAGGTTCGCGTTGTCAGTCCAAGTGCTCCTGCCGCAGGAAATTGATCATCTTTAACTGGTCATCTCATGAGAAATCTTCTATTGCAGGACACCATGGAGAAGCCCGTGTCGGACATCGAGAAGTTCGTTTGGTCCAATCACAGACCATGGATTCCTCGGCCACTTCTCAGCTTGCACGTGAGGATGGGCGACAAGGCGTGCGAAATGAAGGTGTTCGGATTCGAAGAGTACATGCGTCTGGCCAATCGCATAAGGAAGCGGTTTCCACACCTTAACAGCATATGGCTTTCCACGGAGATGCAGGTTAATTTCCTATTTCGCACTCGTTCTTCTTTTCTGTTGTCTGATATTCTTCCTGGCAACATTCACGGTTTGCGAGCTGAAACAATGAACTGTGATTTACCTACGGCATCGAGTTTCTTAATGATTGGAACATGCCCGTTGCCTCCAGGAAGTCATCGACAAGTCGAAATCATATGCGAGCTGGAACTTCTACTACACGGACGTGAAGCGACAGGTCGGCAACATCACAATGGCCAAATACGAGGCGAGCCTCGGGAGAGTAACGAGCACGAACTACCCGCTCGTGAACTTCCTGATGGCGTCGGACGCCGACTTCTTCATCGGGGCACTGGGTTCGACCTGGTGCTTCCTCATAGACGGCATGCGAAACACCGGAGGGAAGGTAATGGCCGGGTACTTAAGCGTCAACAAGGACCGATTTTGGTAAGAGCGTCGGAGCCATGCACGTGAGCCATGCACGTGTCGTTGCATGATCGCAATTTTGTGCGTCTCTTTTGTATTCACGCATAATGTATATACTTCAATGTATCAGCTCAATGTACAGATCAAACAAAGACGTTCAATGCAGTAATTCGTGCTGGTTAATGTATAATAAAAAGCATGAAAAGATTAAAAGCATAATAAAAAGGTGAACAAGGCCATGTTAGTCGGAAAAGTATTCAGAGTATGTAGCATTACTCAGCTTGATATAAGATGATACCCAATATGCTAGTAGCTTGCCGAGACGGGCCAGCATCGCGGTTGGGATTCCGTGCTTTTCATGTTAATAACGTGCGACTGAAGAAACGATCGAAAGAAGTGTGCGATTGAAGAGGATGTAGTTGCGGTTTGTCAAGCTCTTGACCGAGGTTTTAAAACAAAGCAGAGACGTAGTCATTTCCTATGGCTGTTCAAAATAGGGGTGAGCACATTGGACCGCCCAAACCGAGAATCGCCCGGACCGGACAGGACAGGTGGGTTTGGTCCGGTTCTCAGGAGCGTCGGACAGGTGGGTTTGGTCCGGTTCTTAGGAGCGTCGGTCCGGTTCCCAGTTTCGGGGGGAACCGGACCGGACCAGACTGACAATTTTCTATTTAAAATAAATTTCTTAAATTTCTTAAAATATGCAATAAACCCTAAAATAATAATATTTCTAGTTTTTTTTTTTTGGCTAAGTGGTCGGTCCTAGGACCATCTAGTCCGGTCCACGATCCCCAAAAATGGGAACTGGTCCTCCCAATTCCATCTTAGGACCGGACTGAATCGGAAACCGATCATCCCTAATTCAAAATGTGCATAACCGGCGAAAACGTCCAATATAGGAAATCGCAAGGTAATGGAAAGGTTGGGAAAAGTGTCAAGAGAACTTCTAAATTAGTCATAAAATTTTTAATAGTGTCAATTAAGTCCTAAACTTTTTGACCCGTGTCAATTTAGTCCTAAATTTTTTAATGGTGTTAATTCAATCCTCAAATTTTTGATTTGGTGCTAATTCTGTCTTTTCAACTAATTTTAGCTAAGAACTGAATTGACACCAAGACAAAATGTTTAGGACTAAATTGATACTATTAAAATGTTTATGATTAAATTGGTACAAATATAATAAATTTAAGACTTTTCTTACATTTTTTCATGAAAAGGTTTGTGCAAATCATGTTCTTTTTCTTCAATTTGGTCCATGCTTCGTTATGAAAAAGGTGAATCGAGTGATTACCATATTATTTTAGGTTACATAAATTAGCATGAAAAATGGACTTATGAAGTAATGTAATAAACTTTATTTCTAAACTCGCCATCCAACCGGATATATTAAATCACTCAATAAATTGTTAAGTACACTCGAGCCAGCCATCTTAGTGAAGTCACCCACGGAATACCGTACAGAATAGTCTCTGTTTGGAGAATCTTAGGTTGGTACCAATTTTTAGTTGAACATTAAACCAAGACTTTTCAATTTTGGTCCCGGAATTTGCGTTGTTTTTCCAATCAAACCCTTGAACTTTTTAATGTTTTTACTTTCTGCTCCTTCTAGGGGAGTTTGATGACCCGGCAAGAGAATGCTCCAAGTGTACTACACACCGAACAGATGCAGTGCACATCTGTTGCTGTGTGTCAGTCGAGGCATGTCTGTTTGTTCCTTAAGAATATATGAAGACACAGAGAAGAAATAAAAGAGAGAATGTTTGCGTTCTCTTCCCAAAGTCTCTTTTTTGACACTCCTGCTCGCTCTGATTCATCCGCATATTCTATTTCAGTCTCTTTTAGTCATTTTCATCCCCATTATTCCTTTTTGTTTTTCAAGCTTCATGGGATAGATTTGAGCGCCCGCCATTTATGGGTTCTATTTCTTTATTGTAAGCTTTTAGCTTCTTTTTCTTTTTCTTCTTCTTTTTGTCGGAATAACAAAATTTATATTGGTAGAATTCTTGCTGGCTAGAAGTTGGTGGAACATGGAAATTGCTTTTATATTAAAAAAAAAAAGGTTAGTAGAGGTGCTGGAATTCGACGAGGAACAGAAAACTTTGAAAGCGAAAGTCAGTGGTGGACAAGTTCGCACGGCACTTTCCTTTTACTAGCTGAACTTCTTTGCCGACTTCAAGAGGGGTTGGCACTTTTACATATATGTGGGTACCCTGGGTAGAGCTTCATGTAGAGAGAAGATAAAAAGATAGAGAGGGACTCTAGTTAAGCTTCTGTGCGTTTGTTCTACCAGTTGTAAGCCTAAACAAATGGATCTCTCTCGTTTTTGTGTCTATGCGGTTACTCCAAATTATCAAAAGTTTATTTTGTTTAATTCCAACAATTGGTTGTTAGATATTAAACTGAACAATTCTAATCTTACTTGAGGAACAAAATTCAAGCATAAATTAGAATATATGTGGAAAACATAATCAAAATAAAACTGACTCACAGCCGTTATTCGAGTATGTGTTCGTTGGAAATCCACAAAGCTTTGACAACAGTTCAATAGTGATTATGGACACACTCTACTACTCAATCATCTCGCGTATTGATAGTGTATTTCAAAATGAGAGGGTTTGCGTTAAACCTTATTATTACCATTATGAGATGAACATTCGTCTTTATAAACCATCTCCCATCAAGGCGGTTATCAAATGGACAGTTGTCATGAAGGAGTACGAAACTTAGAAAAAACCGTACATGGAATAACTATCAGTCAAAAGTGTAAACGTGAGTCAATACTAACAACCAAATTTTGATTTTAAAAATTATACCCCAAAAATGTGGGATCACATTATAAATATAACATTGGCATTCGAACTAGTAATTGCATTCATCAATTCCATTCAATTGCAACTTTTTAAGTTGAAGGGAAAGAAATTTCAATAACTGGTTTCTCTAGATGATGGTGCTCTTCAAATTGCAAGATTTGTGAAATCAGGCAGAGAACAACTACACCGAAGTTACCGACACTCAAGCATTCGATGCCTTAAAGGAGGAAGTTCCGTTGGTGGAGTCTTGAAAGAATGAAAGACAAAAAAGAATTGTATATGATCTTTCAAGTCGTGAGGAAATGATGTTTAAAAATATTGGGCGGAGACTGCAAAGGCAGCGTGGGATATCTTGCAAAAATCATAGGCAATAATTGTGTAAGACGAGTGTGGCTTTAAGCACTTTGAGGTGATTTTGACTTTCTACGTATGAAACTTTGGATCAATCTCCGCGTACTTTGATAATGTGAATACCATTGCAAACCAATTAATGGGGCTATAATGAAGAACTTGATGATGCGCGAGTTGTAGAAAAAAAATCTTAAGGTCTTTGATCGAAAGATCTGACTATGTTGTCGTAGTGATCGAGATGTTACCCATGACATTGGAGTTGTTGATAGATTCATTGTGCTTGCATAAGCAAAGAACAAATTGAAAGTCCATCGGTTTGAATCTCAAGCAAGTATTGTAGAGCTAGGTTGTGTAATCAAGTTGAGGAGGCTATCAAGGTGATCAAGGTTGTAGAATTGGCCAAGTTAGAGGGGAAACTCGGATTCAACCGGAAAGTATAAAACATGAGAAAAATCAAAAGTCTTTAAGTGTAACAAATTCAGACATTACAAATACAAATGCCGAGCAAAGATGGCGCACGAGCAAACAAAACATGTAATACCATTTCTGCTGACATATACATGAAGGATGACTCCAGCACCATGGACACCAATATGTGGTACCTTAATATTGGGTGCAATAATCACATGTTTGCTTGGAAGAAGTTGTTGATGCAATTGGATAAGACAATTCACGATGAAGTTAACTTCACGAATAAATAAATAAATAATCCCATAATAGGCATAGGTAACACTAATATCAAGTCAAAGATGATACTAATGTTACTATTGCAGATGTTTACTTTGTACTTGGATTTTTTTGGAATTTGTTATGTATTGGGAGACTTTCCAAAAAATGCCACAAAGTCAACATTGAAAATGGATTTTGTACCTGTAAACAATAAATTGATTACAATGGCAGAGATGATGAAGAACAAGATATTCCTCTTACTCTTCAGACAGCGAATCTATTGAGTTTTCAAGTGATGATGTAAGATTGGAATTGGTTGTGGCATCTTTGATTTGGTCATTGAAATTTTCGTGGTCTAATAATTACTAGTTTAGAAAAAGATTGTGACTAGCATGCCTTTGATTAACAGCCAAGACCGCCCATCTGAAGGATTTCTCATCAAGAAAACACATTGAGAACCATTTCCAATTGAAACAGCAAGAAGAGCAAAGCAAACTTTGGAGTTGGCACAAACATATGGGGCCCTTATTGAGGTGAAATCACTTAGCCAAAAAGGTATGTGTTAATTTTTGTGGATGATTTACCATAAAAAATGGTATATTTTTTAAGGGAAAAATTAGAAATTTTGGCAAAGTTAAAGAATTTAAAGTATTTTGGAATTATTTTGGCTTTGATTTGAAGATGTTGAGATTATATAGAGAGGGAGAATTCACCTCAAATGAATTTGACAAATATTGTAAAATTTGTGGGTGAAATGTCAATTGATTGCCAACTAGAGTTTTTAGCAAAATGGTATAGCAATAAGAAAGGAGGCCAATTTTTGAAATGGCAAGAAATAAGCTATAAGTTAAAAAATCTACCCAATAAGTTTTAGGCATTAGTCCCTGCATATTCCGTGTTTGTCTAGATGGGTGTCCAACAAGGAGTGGTCTAGGAAGAACCCTAGAAGAGGCTTGGAGTGGCAACAAGCAAGATGCTTCATTCCTATTGGTATTTTGCTGTGTGATATATCCCCATATACGAAGGAAGAAAAAGGTTGGATGAAAAAAGCCACAGATGTATCTTCATCGGCTACAATGACATGACTAAAGTTTATAAGCTATATAATCCAGTCATGGAGAATGGTATCATTAGCCAAGGTATTTTGTTTTAAAGAGGATGAATCTTAGGACTGGAACTATAATGTTAAATTGAAAAGCATCGCTATTAAAGATGAACCACTAGTGAAATAGAGAAAAATCTTTAACTGATGATTTATCTTCACCTATTAGTTCAACTTCTTCATCAACAGCAGTAGAATTGCCATTAGGTCATTCACAATGATTGAGGGAGATGCCAACAAAATTTAAGGATTACATAGTTACAAAAGATGGTGATAGAGACAGTGACAAAATCACTTACGAAACTATGGTAAATTTTTGTTTACTAGTAAAATTTGAACTCGTATATTACAAGGAAGTAGTTACAAATGAGAAGTGAATGTAAGCGATGGATGAAGAAACCCAATCAATAGAAAGGAATAACACGAGTGCTAACTTCTTTACCACTAGCTAAGAAATCCATTGATGTCAAGTCAGTGTACAAGACAAAGTACAACCACGATAGTAAAGTGGACTATTATAAAGCTAGAATTATCATGGAAGGCTATAGGATTGATTATTTTAATTATTTGCACCAATAGTTTGAATTGATACCGTTATGATGATCTTAGTAATTGCAGCTTAGATTTCATCAAATGGATATGTAATCAACATTTCTCAACGGTTTCCTTAAAGAGGAAGTCTATGTGGAGCCATCACAAGATTATGAGAAGGAAGGGCATGAAAATCAAGCCTAGAAACTGTAAAGGGCATATAGGCTAAAACAAGTATCTTGAGTTTGGTACATGGTATATTGACATGAATCTATTACAGAATGGTTTTTGGAAGTGCTCATATGAGCATACATTGTATATCAAGTCAAACACTAACAACGATATAATAAATGTGTGTTTTTATGTTGATAACTTGATATTTATAAAAAGTCGTGAAAAAGATATTTGCCAAATCTAAGAGGCCATGACTAGCCAGCTCAAGATGAGAGATTTAGGATTGATGTCTCATATCCTAGGTCTTGAAGTAAAGTAGACAAATGGTGGTATATTTCTTTCACTGCAAAATCGTGCTCATGATATTTTGAAGCGATTGAAGATGGAATTGCTTAGATCAATTTGATTCCTATAGTACAATGATTGGAACTAAAGAAAGAAGGAAATGATGAACTTGTAATTCCCATTTATTTTATAAGTATTGTTGACAATTTAAGATATTTAGCTTTTTTAAGACCATATATTAATTATGGCAAGGGAGTCGTTGGTCGGTTCATGTAGAAACCATATCAATCACGTTTGCAACTAGCAAAAAGAATTTTACGATATGTTAGTGAAACTTGTGATCATGGAATTCTATATTCTTACATTCATAATTTCATTTTTGTGAGGTGCATAGATAGTGATGGGGCAAGTGATATGGAGACTCAAATGAGTACTTTCGAATATGCTTTCTTTTTGCAATCAGGAGTAATTTCTTGGTCTTAAAAAAAAAAAAAAAGTCGTTGAACTCCTTAAAGCTGAAGCAGAATACATAGTGGCAGCTTCGACAACATGTCAAGCCATTTTGGCTTCATAGTATGCTATCTGAATTGATGCATCAACATAAAGGTCCTGCCAAGTTAATGTGTGATAATAAGTCGGCAATTGTATCAGTCAAGATTCTTGTTTTTTATGGTAGAAGCTAACACATTGACATCATGTATTACTACATTCGTAAGCTAGTTAAACACTGTGAAGTTGAACTTAATTTCTACATATCAGAAGATCATATTGCAAATAATTTTGACAAAGGAAGGCGGATTCATGTGAAAAAAGTAAAGACGATGTTTGGTGTCGTTGATTTTCATAATCTGTGGAAATGATAAAGTTGATTTTGGTAGATATTTTGTTGGATATAACTTTGTAGAGCGTGGAAATTGCTTTTATATTGAAGTCGTTTAGCAGAGGCGTTGAGAAAGGAAAAGTCAATGGTGGACTTGTTGCCGATGGCTTAGAAAAAGAAAAATTAAATTCTAATTTGTACCGGACGAGCTTGCACAGCACTTCCCATTCACTAGCTGAACTTCTTTGCCGACTTCAAGAGTCGGTGGCCTTTTTATATATAGTATTTGTACTGTATATAATATGTGTACCCTGGTTAGAGCTTCATGTAGAGAGAAGAAAAAAAGAACGAGGGGGACTCTTAGTTAAGCTTGTGCATGCTTGTTCTTCTTGTTGTAAGTTTAAGCAAAAGGCATTTTCAATATAGTTCTCCCTCCATTTTGGTATTTGTGCTCTTGCTCCAAATTATTAAAAGTTATATTGCTCTTACTCAATGGCCGTGGCTGAAGCTACGCCTCAGGAAATTTTCTGGAGACCCCCGTGAAAGAGCTGATGGGAGTTTCGCTCACGAGATTTTAGTCCAAAAGTTGGGGTAGACAGTGCATGAAATTATCAGTGAAGCTATTATTGGTTTCTTTGGGTTCTTGTTTGTTGGGAGAACGGAAAATAAGTCTAATACCTTCACCCATAAATCAAGTATCCAAGTCCAAGCTCTTCGACATATCCAGTTGGACTCACTTTTATTCAAAAACTCACATCGATGAGTAATGGGCCAAGTATGATATATTGACTATTCCAAACCGTATCAATTTTCTGATGTAGGATTTTTCTGACACAACTGCATTCTAACATTGTGATCTTCAATTTTGGTAGATTGTCGGGAGAAAATGGAAGCTCGGTCTAATCAGACGGCAATAGAGAGTGGTTTCATGGAGAACTCTGCAAATGGGAAGCTCATTTCCATGCCAAGTCTGTGTGGTGGGTTTTCTCTGGGGAGTGTGTCTCACCACTCTGTTTCTGGCTGCTCTCACTTCTTTTGGAGCATTTGTGTACAGCAGAGTCTCGTTGTCTACAACTTCAATGGGGATTTCTCAGGGAATTCAAGCTCAAAAATAATCAGTGAATCTTGAATTTTATCTTTTCTTTTATTATTTGCTTTTTTGTTCTGTTTCACTGGAAATAGGGAGTTGTCCCAATTAGTGAACAATCTTCAGCAAAGGTTGATATTTGGTTTTTTATTAAAAGGTTTTAGTGGTGATTCAGACAGGAATTGAATTGCGTAACAAGGATTAAGAACAATAAATATGAAGCAATAGAACTACAAACACTGGCCTTGAAAATAAATTGATAAATTGAAAAAATACAGAGAGTTTGCTCTTGATGATTGTGGATCTCTCTACGATCTTGAGTGCCATTGGACTAAACCATCAATCCGTATCTTCAGCTTCAATTGGCATCTTTACTTTATCTCCCTTCTTTAATTCCCTGCATCTAGCACTTAGCCAAAATAACAGTGACGTTGGCCCTGTTTTATCATTAAATTGATATGTTTGTCAACTATTCACCTTTGTGTGTCGATAGTTGTGTTTCATGTAATCGTAATTCATGGTCATCGGCAAGAATTCCTTTGTCGATAACTTGCCAACAACTGTATCAGACTAAGCTCCATACTTACTTGAATCAACATCATGTTGATTACAAAGACTTGGTCATTTTTTTTGTGTAAACATGTTCATATCTGTAGATGAATGATTGCCATACATTATATGTGATGCTATGTTGATTATCTGATTTCTGAGATAAACTACCTGACTGCTGCTAATTTCCTGCTGAGGATGAAGTTGTAAAAGTTTCATACGTCACAGGAAATTTGTGCAACATTTTACTTTGCATCTTTCTTCAAGGAAAAGGCAGAGAAGCAAATTTTGGTCAATATATGGGGCTTAAAGATAGCCCTCCTTGGAGTACCCATTCCTCTGAAAGTTCCATGGTTTTCATGGATATTAAGGTGGAAAACAGATGAAATGTCATTATAGGGAATGATGAAATGGTGTGAGTGAAGCAACTCGAACCTTTCAGCTTGGTTTGCTCAATTTAGTTTGCTGATTAACCTTGGACTTTGACCTGACTGGAGATATGCAAAATAACTCGGCATACAAATAATTAATTTCATGATTCTTTCTGCGAGATTCCGACAGAAACAGGACATTTTTCTCTCAATATTATGTAGATCTTCCTCGTTAAAATGTGTACATAATTGCAATGAGCATGGTGAGTGTGTACAGAAATGGAGTGAAAATGATCATTTGCTCAAGTCATTTCTTCCGTGAGGGGGGTGTGCAACATGAATTTTATCGATCCAATTCTCTTTTGGGAGCTCAAACCATTTTTTTCACCATAAACTGCAGATATCTACACAAGGTCAAATCGAGATTTTGATCCAAAAAGGCCACTGGGAAATGTCGATTCAGCGCCAAGCGAAGAACAACATCAAAATAGAAAAGGAGCCTTTTTGCTTTATTCAGCTTGGAGTGCTTTTCTAAAAGAACCCGCAGATGGAAGAGAGGAATTGTGTAAATTAGGACCAAGCAGATCCATGGTACCATCAGCTCCTCATTTGGAGGACTGCAAGTCAAAAGCTCGAGTAAATAAGCAACTCAACAGGTATGTTAAGAATGAGGTATTCCCTCCATGGACTAGTTGGAAAAGGTTATTATAAATGCACTCGGCATTGGTAACTGATGAGCAATCAATTGGAGAATCTCAGGTGCCGAAAAGTATCTGAAGTTGCTTCTCCTCCTTGGGTAGGCTTCTTTATTTTCTAAATCCTCCAGAGATTTTCCTTTGGCACATCATGTAATGGTGATCTGAAGTTGTGCGAAAAGATGACATCCCTTAACTAATAGCAAGCGATGTTGACTCAATCATCATGTTGGCGTACAGTGTTTGTGCCATTTCTTGAATCTATTGCTTTTGAGTGAAATATGAATCGGCGTTCTTTGGTTGGGGTGGACTAATGAACTGTGTCTGTCTTTCTAGTGATCTAATTAGGGGGAGCGTTTGCAGATCACTGGTTCAGATCAAGAAAACTATCCTCTCACGAGAAAAGTTCAACGCGACCTGTGGATCCATCAGCATCCTTCAAACTGCAGGAGATTCCTCGTAGTGGACTGGGAGAGATTGCCCGGATTTGGCATAGGAGCTCAAATCGCCACAATGTGTGGGCTTCTCGCCATTGCTCTCCATGAGAAACGGGTCCTCATCACTAACTACTATAACAGAGCCGACCACGATGGTTGTGAGGGTATAAACTAATCTTCTCGTGTCTCTAATCATAGATACTCGTAGAAGCTCAAGATTTCCCAACTGACAAGTCTTCAATTGTCCTCCACAGGATCAGCGCGCTCGAGCTGGTCATGCTACTTCCTTTTTGAAAAATCCCAGGAATGCTGAGACCGCGCACTTGAGCTGATCGGGAGTCACCATGTGTGGAGAAGTGGAATTGTCATTGGGAAATAAAATTACAGCATGAGGCAAATATGGCACGGCCAAATCCCCAAGTAATTTAACTCCACTTTACTCTCTCTTTCTCCATTCAAGCTCTGTTAGCGATGAGGGACATTCAACCTGTTACTGTTTCATCTGTTCAGCTAAATCAGAATTCTAATACAGTTGGGGGCATCCTTGGACTTACCTGCAGCCGACAACAGAGATAAACGGAAGATTAATTTCAAGTCATCGTGAAATGGACATAAGATGGTGGCAGGTGCAGGTACGAAAACACTTTGCTAGCGCAGCGTCCCATGTTAGTGATGACTGCATTCTGCTCTGACCTTTACTTCAAGCTGGTTCTGCTATTCGTTGCGATGATTACTAATGGTTTTTTTTCTCAGGTCGTGCGTTACTCGATGAGGTTTCGAACGGAGTACACATGGGGCTTGATGAATAAAAAAGTAAAATTTTCAAATGGTGCATGGCCATTTGAGAATAAAAAAAAAAAAATTTCTTTTCCAAACAAAGGAAAATAATACCTAGTTCATTTTCAAATTCCAACCAAAGTAAGGCAAATATTGCCATTTTTTTAGGACATAACTTCTTGAAAAACATTTTTCAAAAATGTTAAATTTTCCCCAAATCAAACGAAATCTTGGGATGAAATGCTATGCTTTCTTAAGAGTGTTTATCTTGGTAATTAGGCTTAGACAGATAAAGTTCCACGCCTTGGGCCGAGAAAAAAGGAGCGACGTGGACGTTCGAAGACTAACGAGAGAAAAAAAAAATATTAAAAGCATGAAAATATGAACAAAGCCATGTTAGTCGGAGAGCAAATTAAACACTGTAAGACCTCGCCGAGACAGGGCAGAGACAATCGTTGGGATTCCAAGCATTTCGTGTCAATAATGTGCAACTAAAGAAACGATCAAACGTAGCGTAATTGAAGAGGCTGTAGCTGCAGCGGTTTTCAAGTTCCCGACAGCAGTTCTCCAAACAAGGTGATGTTTATGTACGGTTGCAAAAACTGCAGTAATAGGTCTAGATAAGTGCGCTGAAATGCAGCCGAAATCATCAAGATTCACACCAAAATTCTTGAAGACAGTCAATTCCTATGACCATTTAATATAAGCATGACCTGCGAGAACGTCCAAGAATGGAAATATGAAGTTACAGGAAGGTTCATGCAAGTCATGTTCTTTGTGCAAACAGTTCACATGTTATCAAATCGTCCATGGAGGTAGATGACCCGGCACCTAAGACAGGGATGATGTTGAAGATAGGTTGCTGATGCATCTCGGCAACTTCTTCAAAGGCATTCTTGAACAACAGTGATAATGCATCCAGGGGAATGTGCAGGCTCACTGGATAATAGACCCTTAAGCTCTACAAAATAGAAGCAAAGAAGAGAGACAGAAAAAATATTAGTAAGATAATGAAGATGCTGCCCACTAGAGAGAAGATTCACTACTCAGTGGAACTGATAAGAACAATTACAGCAGAGAAACAAGCTATTGCAAAAAGAACGGGCAGTAAAACTGGAGATGTATGACTAATTGGAGGATGGGATTCAATTTTCCCACATAAACTTTGCTCCATAAAGATTAAAGAATCCAACTGCTTTAATAACTAAAAAATATCATACGAAAAATAATTGAGATTTATAACTCAGAATCTCAAAGAAACTTGTTAGTTGACATTTTGAACAAAATCTGTTCTGATGCTGCAAAAATCGGTAGCAGAAATTTTTTTCTTTTCTAGAGGATGAGCAGTTTGACAATGCTCAAGATTCATCAGATTGAAACTTTGGCGCAGTGTGAAAAGTGTGGATGGTCAGCATATCATTTGCTAAAAAAGTAAAAGATGGGGAATCGTATTAGAAAATGAAAGAAATAACTCACCACAATTTCTTCCCAAACGAAACTCTTCTCTGCAAGAATATTATCAAGGAGATAAATGCAAAATTTTATTATTCTCTCCATCTGCCTCTCTGATATAAGATTTTGAATGTCTTCACTTTTCCAATTGGTGCTGAGAAACTCAGAACATAACCTTACAGCAGTCTCATTCGTGACTGACAATACTACTGCACAGATCATCCCATTGACAATACATCTGTTAATGCAAGTATCATGCCAGCTTTCATGCTGAAAACTCTGAATGCCCGTTCTTGTAAGAGACTCGCCTTCAGTTGTCATTTCTGCATCATCCACATTATATAGTAATGGCTTCACTTCTACCAATGCTCTGCAACAATATAGAGTCAACTGCGTATACACTTTAAGTCGTTGGAGACATGGGACACCTATATAATTAATCCTTTCCAATATGCTAAATCGGAAAATGCCATGAACTGCATCTGGATTAGCAAGTTGCCAGTGCACACGAGATTTGTAGAAGTCAGCAAGTTAGAGGAAGTGTATTCTCACAAGGTTATACTGCCTTCTCTATAATTAAGAACAAAAAATATAATATTCTCTACTCTTTCTCTCGTCTCACAGGTTCTGTGGGTCAGCAGTCATAAAATCTAACGAGTCAAGTTTCACATATCAAAACATTTATATTTGTCTGCTAAGAAACAGAGAAAGGTAAGAAGATGCTATGACTCCTTTAGTGGTGGACAATCTTCCATTTGTGCAGTATCCACCCTGTGCCACATCTTCCATGTTAGAAAGTACGATTTTCATTGTGCCTGCTACACTCGTATGAATTGGGTCCAATTTTCAACAAAATGAAATGAAGCTTTCTCAGGCAACAATGATCTAGGTACAAGTATTGTGAACCAAATCAGCTGGTTCCAAACTACGGCATTTTTTATTGCTCAAGGGAAACACGATTGGATTAATTAAGAAAGGTTGACCATGGCAGGCTCAGTTTGACCATGTATATTCTATCACACAAACAATGAGGGGGGATTTGGTAACGTGCTTTCATGTTTTATTACATGGGGAAGAAAACATTCAGTTTCCAATATGAGAACTTGGTGACTAGACTGTCTTTTTAAATAAACCTGAGCAAACTAAGTCCTGCTACCAAAGGCCAATTAGAATTGCAGTATATCACTCAAATAGTTCCATGGAGATATACAAGAATCTTTTGGAGGGAAGTGACAAAGGGAAAGAGAAGCCAAAAACAGAAGATGAAAAAAAATATATAACCAATATACTCAGTTACCTCTTTGGCAGATCAGGCACAAGGACATACAGAGATAAGTGATTGAGCACCTTAGGCAACTTTCCTTCTTTCATACTGCTAGACCTAATCTGCTTAAGGAATGCCTCCAGCTTGTCCTGAATTTTACCCCTCTCTGATGAGGGAATAGATTCCGAGCAGTACACAACTAAAAGAACAGAGGAGGTAGATAATGAACAATTAAAACATTTAGCCACAGCTTCACTGTTTTCCAGTGCTAGCTCTAACTCAGCTACAGCACCTCCTTTGCTGAGAGTCATTGTTGGAGGGTAAAGCCCCAATTGCCCAGCCATATATAGTACATTCTTGTGGAAGGTTGCCTATAAATAACAAACTCAGGAAAATTATTTCAGTATGGTGGGGCAAAGAGAGAGTGGCATCCAGAACAGAACAAGGTAATCATAGAGTTACAAATTAATTCAAGTACACAAATATCTCAAGCACCATCAGCTACTGACTTCACCAACAGTGCATCATTATCCTGATTACTGGAGGCTTTCATTTCTTCCATGCAAGTATAATCCGTATGTAATTGGTCCACATGTCAAATTGCATAGATTAAATTATATTGATAAGCATAATTGACAGAGACATTTACCTGGCTGTATGGTCCAATGCAGCTAGGTGCCCAACATGACATACTTTGTACATGAAGGACTCTTTTCTCTTCACTTTTCGTGACTAAAACTTCAATATAGGCTTTTCCCAGGCCTACATGAAGCAGAGGAAGCTCAATCGTACTACGGGATGGAACACCAGAAGGGCACTTCTCCTGTGTGATGAACTTGACATATGTACCATTTGCTATGGCAAACTCATTCATATCAGATATGTAGAGATGAACATAGAGAACATTCCTCCAATCCAAACCATGTCTCGAAAGTTCTGCTTCGATCTTCCTTAAAACACCTTTAAGGTCATCCTGCAAACCTGCCAATTGTTGAAAAGACCAAGCCACAAAAGGTTGCATATAAATGAAGATTAATGATATACTGTTACTGCTGGGTCAAACAAAAAAGGAGAGAAAACCAAATACCATTACTGCAGACTAAGTACATTGACCTTTACCTGAAGATTCTGAAGCTCCCAACCAGCAAGCAATGGAGAATGTCAGGTCCTCTTTCTTAGTCAAGATCTGTAGTCCATCATCTGCTGCTTTGGTCAAAACAGTTACATCAGCAACAGATTCCTTAGCATCCTCACATCCCTCCGAATTCTCAGCTTGTACCTCATACACTAAACCCATATTCTCATGATGGAGATCATTCATTTTGTCACAACCATCAAGAGATCCGGATTCAGCCTTAGTTTCCAAATGAAAAGCCAATGGGTGTAGGATTCCAACAGGAGCTATAGAATCTGATGAGTGCAGAATAACCTGAAATTCTTCAAGCACGATTCGAGCATGCTGGAGAAGTTTGAAACCTCATATAGTTAGAATATTGAACAGAACAAGACAACCACTTTTCTTATCCAAAACAGTGTACACGCGAGCACAAAGAGAGAGTGAGAGAGAGAAAGAGTGTGTGTAGGTTCGTTAAAATTTAAAACCAATGAGCTTGTTCCTTTTTTTCTGAAGTAAATGAAGAAGAAGCAACTGTAGAGTCCAGCATATCAGTAATTTTTTATTTCACCAGACTGCCTTTGTTTGAGTAGAATCTAAAACCAAAAACATAACCATATCCCTTTACATGACTAAGTAAACACAACCATAGAGCCCAACATATCAGAAATATTTTGTTTTGGATTCTAGTTATTTGCTTTTCATGAACACTATATCCGTTTACAAAGGATGGGCGATAAATAAATTATGAACAACAGAAAATGGAATAGACAGTGCTTGTCCCATTTAAGGGAGATATCACAATGACCAGAAAAATGGAGGAACTGTACTATGAGTTCAAGATTAAACTTACAACAAAGAGGGGACAATCGAGAGTTAAAGTTTCGTACTCCCCTCCTTCTCCACAAACATTAATTCCATACAACCTGCCCAAGGATCAAAAGTGAAAAAAAAATGCCAGTAAATCACATTTGATGCACAACAAGAAGATAACAACATGCTTTGTAATTGAGACTTCCTTACATACTCTTTCAATTTATGAAGGTATGAGTACAAAAAAGAGATATCTTTCCCCAAATGCTTTTCAGGATTCAAGCCCATAGCTGCCACCTGTCACGTCCATTTGTCTTAGAAGAAAAAATAACAACCATCTAATAGAAACACTGTAAAATATTTTTTTTTTGGGTAAGAATCTATTATTTTAGATCTCAATTCATATTTGACAGCTAAAAAGCACAAGTACATCCACAGGCATGCCAAATAAACCTAGAATGACTCATCAACTGCATGAATTCAGGCTTTTAGCCAACCTGAAATTTCTCTTTCATCCCAATTTGTACCCTCTAAATACTTTACTACCACTGTTTTCAAACATATCAAAGAATAACATCCATGTCCAGTGGCAACTATGTCACAAAAAGAGCTCATTGTGAACAGACTCTTCACTAATTGAGAAAGGACAGGTGAAAGAAAAAAGGGACAGTATATTCTGAGGTAAGACATGTGCCTTAAAAACAATAAAGGAATGTGCCTTAAAAACAATAAAGGAAAAAAAAATAGCATTCTACTTTCAAATGCTGAAACAAGCATGATAAAAATTTTGATCAAGGACTAATGGCAAAGGTCCATGGTGGAAGAACATCGACATCAGTTTATTAATAAGAAATTCATATCCTCATTAGTCTCATTCTAGGCATGACTTTCACCTCACATAATAAAAAAAATCAACTTATAGAACTCATGTGTTCACCCAATAACTATACCAATCTGTACAAAAAGCATAAAATGAAGCACTTCATTATCAAAAAGAAATAGCAGCAGATAAATAAAAAATTGCACCTTCACTGTGATGGCCAATATTCCATTGTCAATCTGATTTAACAAAAGAAGGAATCCTGTAAGTCAAAATAAACCGAACAACTATCTAATGCCACATCAAATGATAAAACAATTTACCATTTCTTGAAGAAGCATTGACTGATCCTGTTTCCATAAATATGCCAGAGAAACAAGCCCTAACCTTGAACAGACACTTTCAACCCGGAGCCTTTGATAATCAGAAGCTATTGCACCGGAAGATACCGCCTCAATTGATGGTATCTTCTTTTTTACTACTTTCAACAACTCATACATATCTTCAACTTCGTCCCCAGGAGTCGCTCTGTAGCTAAGCTTCTGGTGCCTGTCTGAGCACATAGTCCGAAATTAAGAGAATTATACAAGCAAAGGTATGGCTCTGTAGTAATAGTCACATTCTTCGCTGCAACAGATCAACAGGTTCTTTTGCATCGAGTGAAAAAGCAAATGGCCAGGTAATTTTTACTGGAATGGAAGATGTATGCTAGGGGAAGTGGATAATGACAGCATCAATCACAATGATTAAAAATATTAATCCAAAGCTAGTGATGATGCTTTGCATAACTCAGTAAACTAGTGGTGTTGGAAAATAAAGCAAGCCAATTGACACTGGCTTTCCTTGTGGCCTTGGGTTGGCCTTAAAAAGATTCGCCCTCAAGGTCAAACTATTGCGGTTAAGTGGGGATGGTGAAAAAAGCCATTTGACTTGTTCTTTTGCCAAAGGAATCTTATCACCCATCTTGCTTCTTTTTCTTCCCTAAACAACATGAAAAATAAAATAAAAGAATGACCTATCAAACAATCTTAAACCAGCTGCAAGTAATTGTTGTATCTAGCCACAAATCTCTTGCATTCATTCTTTGGAAGCATGTATGACACAAATCACTTATACATTTCTACTAATACAAACCACCACCAAGCATTCCTACGCAAAAACTCGCCTTGTAGATCCTTGTATTCGTCTCCTGAACAATGGAATTCCCATGCACTTCGCGTAACTGACTATTATTTGGTGCCCAACCTGACATCAGCAATGCAAACAGCCCAAAGTGAAAAACTCCAGTAGTGTCGAAACCTTGATGTAATTAAAGCATTTTAGTCATATCATGACTCATAAAGACGTCAAAACAGCAAATTCATGAAGGCTATTGAAAAGCACACTGAGAATGTTTCCAATCACACATTCTCCACACAATGTGCTTTACTATGATTATTCCTCATCTGAAGTCCCAATTAACATCCTTAGGAGATGGATACAATCAAATACCAGAAAAGCATAGATTACTATGCAAAATGCAAGCACAGAATGCCGTCTCCAATCACATGCACAAGGCAAGAACTTCTCCAGAAACAACCTCGACGCGGAGAGAAACTTTCATCGCCACATCCCATTATCAACTAAATGCATGATCCAGCGAGCAAACGAAAAGATGAGGCGCATTCAAAGTTTCCTTACAATTCAGAGTTCGTTCATCGAATCCCACAACCGTGGCTCATTACTCATCACTTCACCAAAACAATTCCAAATATAAATCAGAAAAACAACGCTCGTCGAGCTAGCAAGAGAGAGAGAGAGACATACAGTCTGATACATGTAGCTGTCGAGCTCATCCACGGCATCGTCAAGCGGCATCAAATTCGCAAGCGCGACAATCTGAAGCCGAAAAGTCAGGAGATCATCATCATCATCATCATCATCATCATCAACTTCGAAAAGCTCAAAATCCAACCCCCAAACCACCACTAGAACGACGACGACAGCAAAAATGACGAGTTCATCAATAGGACTGGGTCCAGATAGAGGAAGAAGTACCTCGTGGCCATACTGAACGCACTTCATCATGGCGTAGCAGCTGTCCTTGCCACCGCTGACCAGCGCCACCACCTTCATCTCCACCTCCCTTCGGCTTCTTCTCAGTGACGTCGGCACGGAAAGAATGGAGAAGCAGGAGAAGCAGGAGAAGAGAAGAGAGAGACTGTCAGCTTAGCTTAGTTTTTGACTTCGCCTACGGATACGATGACAAATGATGGAATTGGGTCTGTTTTCCACGCTTCCGTTTTGGGCTTAGGGTTTTTCCCATTTTGAAAATTTCACGGACCACTTAATAAATTTGGTCCCCAAATTTTTTACACGGTCCTCTCTCGAGGTATAGCGATTTTCGCTTGCATTGCATTGTACCGGATGTATTTTGTCATAATTTCATGAACTTGAATTTCATAATACAATTTGAATTAATAATCATGTTAAGACAAACGTATGGATACAATAGAATATATTAATCTAAACTCGATCAAAACGACGATATACGGCTTAAATGATCTCTTATGATTGTCTCAGTCGATTATTTTTATTTTTTCATGATGATCTCAGATTCTAGGACATGTCACGTTGGAGTGGACTTTCACATCTAACGTGCTAAATCAAGTTTCCTTGAAGGCCCTTTTCGAAGCCTGCCATGTGTCGGCTTGTAAATGCATGGACAGTGATCTCGGTGTCTTTTTATATGTTGCGATGCGCTACAAAAAGTGGTTTTAAGTAAGTGGCTTGGATTGACAAGTTATATCGCATGGAATCGCTACAGAGAACCTAACCCGACTTTTCCGAAGTGTAGGTGGAGAGAATCATGCAAATCTATCGTCCGTCCATTCCATCCATCCAGCCCTACTTTGCGCCCGGTCTTGCGTTGGCCTTTGAGATGCCGCCTCCATGTGAGCGAGCCAATCTCGATACGTATGGGCCCGCTCCCGGCAACCGGCAAAGCAGCTGCTCGTGGTCTTATTCGGGATGAACATGGCAACTGCAAATCGGCGAGGAGGCTTTGCCAGACCATTAGGAATATGTTCTGCACTTAAGGTCGAAATGCAGTGGCATCATTGGCCATATCGACAGGCGCTAAAGACCATATTGGAAATTGATTTGCCAGCACCTATGCAGATCTTCGCAATGAAGGACCAGAGACATCTTTGGGGAGAAATTTTCGTTTCGTAGATGGCAAATTTTGCTTTCAGCACTGGGGTTAAACAGTCTCTGGCTACATGCCTCCACAAAATTTAGTTCACATGTAATAAAACAATCCAGCTAGTGCTTGTGCACCGCATAAAATTACGCATACATCAATTTTGTTGTAAAATATTGAACCTAAGAGAAAAGTCTCATCCAAAATCCTGAGTGGATTAACCATTGCATATAGTTATAGAGATATTTTTCGATCCGTGAAATTTGAATATTGTGTGAAGAATTGCTAACGTTCATGAAGACAATACCCATGTCACAGATATAAACCATTTCAGTTATGAGAATCCTAGCCCTCGCTTGAGCATGGAAAGAGAAACTTCTCCTGTTTATCTTTGAACTCTCCTATGGGTCGTAAATCAAAGATCAACAAAGGCACTGAAAGATCATGTAAACCCATATATTACGCAGGCAATGCATCATTGAAACATGTCTAGCCATGTGTCCACAATCCACAAATATATTGATCTACACAGCAATTGCATTTAAAATAAAAAATAAAAACCGCTGCTGGTACGTGGCATGGATATCACCACAGAGAATACCAACTCATAGCGGAAAAAGTAAATGTTATCGAAACTTACTAGCAGATTTAGATGTAGAGACATGGACATAAAATTTTCCCCATAATATTTCTTTTTCGTGGCAGACTTCTCTGACAACGGGCTATCGCTGACATCATGTTATAGATAAACAAGCATCTGATAAGGAAAAAAAAATAACACAAAGTCATAGTCAAAAAGCACTGGCAAAGAGAGGCAACCATCCGATCAAAAAGAAAGAACCGAACATATGCCTTCAGATAATTAAGTCAGCAGTCAAAACATGATCCAGTATCACTACATGGCTTTAGGGTGATTGCTTTCTTCTAAACTACCAAAACCCATTCATAAATAACCATTATTCGAACAAGCTACCAGCGGAAATGGAAAGAAAACGGAAAGAATTGCCTACCTCCCCAACCTTGCCAAATGATTGTACCAGTTTCGAGTACTAGAAGAACCACCAAACTGATGTTCAAAACTTAAGTTATTAAGAGAAGCACCAACCACTTATGCTAGAGAAACAAATATCTCAGAAACTGGCAAGAAGATCACCAATGGTGTCAATGCTTCGAGTTGGACTTCAATTGAGTGGAGTTTAGGCCGATATTTCCTCCACAGAAATGTTAGATTGGCACTTGGTATTATCGCCGAAAGTCCAAATATCAGTCCACGTCCAATTTCTTAGAGAAGCCTCTGCTCTCTGGCAGGCCAACTTGACCATCTGCAGAAGTTCCTCCCCTCAACAAGTTTATAGGTGACTGACAATCCATTGGGTAATTCATTCCAGGTTGGCTCTCTTGCTTCGTTGCCTGTTCTCGATGATGATTTTTTCTCTTGTTAAAACCTGCCACAAAATGAGATAATTAGAGTACTTGCAAGTGTGCAAATGAATTTTTAACATGGCAGAACCAATTCTACAACATTTTTCAAGCAAAACCTGAACATCCTTCAAACTTATAATCATCTGTTAGACTAGCCATGTTTGGGTGCATAAAAAAAACAAACGTATTAGAAGATACAATGCAAGAAAAAGTACTTGCTGCAGCGGCCTCTCCAATTAATAGTGGACAAAAATATTGGGAGGATAGTGAATATCAAGTTATCCCCAAAAATAGTCATAAGCAATTCTTCTCAACCATTAAATAAATTTAGTGGATGGGCAATTCATGGAATTATATAGCCAACTTTGATTAAACAAAATTGATGACTTTTTTTAATATAGAGAGAAATATATAGCCAATAAAGTGTAAAAGGGAACCTTACCCAAAAAAAAAGTGTAAAAGGGAAAAGTTTTTCAGCAATTAGGGTCTTCTTTTTATTCAATTGGCTAACAGTGTCTCTAAGAGATGCTCATCTCTCATATCATTTATCCTCAAGCCTGAATAAAGGTTCACAGAATAAACTCATCATATACTATCTTACCCAATCACTCTTAGAATGGCGCCTCAAGGGACTCATCCCATACTTCTGCACTTCCATTAGAGGCATCTTCAACATCTTCTTCCATTGAAAGCCTAATATATTCCCTATGGGCGAAGCGATCCCACTCTGTCAAGGTTGGATTCTCCCTTTCCTGTTTCAGGTAGAAATATCAAGCCAGTATAAAACTCACAAGCACACCAATTAACTAATCGTTCCTGTTCCAAGAAAAAGTAGAAGTTTTTAAAGTATGATATGGAAAATTCCTACCTGACGAATGAGAAATGGATCACGGGTCTCAAAAGCCATAAATTTATTGAGGTTGAAAAGAATATTGAATACACTTCCTGAAAGTTTGCAGCCTTTCAGATCATTCAATGTGATATAACTTTCATTCTGCAAGCAAGGGTTTTAAAATTTTTAGATACAGTAAGATAACCAATTAAGGAATTACCACTTTAAGTGGTCAAATCTGCAAGATCCAAGCAATTCAGAAACTAATTCCCTGGAAACATATCAAGGGCCTTAACTACATAGATAAACCAGTATCAAGCAGGCATGTACTCTAAAATATGCACTTATATAAGAAACATGTAATTAAAGGAAAAGATCGATGAGAGGACATTAGTAGTATTCTTAAACATTCTCCTCATTCATTGCAGAACATAAATCCCATGTACAATATAGTTCTGAAGACAAAAAAGAGCAAACCTCTGGCCCAATCATGTCAATTATCTGACACAAAATATCCTCAAAAAGCACAGGCTCTTGAGCCATGCACTCCATACGATGCAACTGCTCCTCATAGAAATATTGCAATTCATTTCGGGTCAAAATTCCATTTCCATCCAGATCTATGCATTTGAACCTGAGAAAGAAAGTCAGACGTCAAGTTATATTTAAGGTGGAAACATGTACAAAAATCTCACAACATAAAACACAAACATAAAATTTGAAACCAAATCATTAGATGTTAGCATTAGACATGACCGTGGAAGATATGGAAGCATGATTAAGATCCATGAAAATACTAACAGTATAAATCTTGGGAGATTTTCAAGCTGGCCAGATAAACTGAAATACCATATGCAACAAAAAATGCCTACATTTCTTATATGCAACACACGCACGCACGCACACACATCTTATATGCAACACACGCACGCACGCACACAGAGCCCCAAAAAAATATGTGCCCACCCACTTTCACCCCATGCACACATACACCTACACACAGAGAAGAGTCCTTATCATGGAACAAAACACCTCCTTTGTTTTCAGCCCTCTAGATGAATTGCTAAAAGAAAAATACACTTACTGAAAAATTAGAGAACTCCACAATTTCTTTTCTGCCTTATCGAACTAAGAGTTGCAATGCCTATATAGGTTTATAGTATTAGGAGACCTAATGTACCAGTATTCAAGACTAGGCTCAGAAGATTTATCCTCCTCAGCCAGTATGAAGTAAACAAAATCTTCATAACCCATCTTCCCTTCAACTTTGCTGGTGAACTTTTTCGGGACCTGAGATCATTCAGGAGAAAGAGACAATTTCCATAAGCACCAAGATGTCCACTATAGCAGGAATCTGGGTCAAGCAATTACATCCAGTAGAAACGAACCTGAGAAAATATTCTATCTACAATTCGGTAGGTAAGGGCATGATTGCCATATCGGATAAGGTTCTCCTTGTCTATCAAGAAATCATGATCTGTATCCAGTTCCCAGAACTTGCAGTATATGACATAAAAATGTTCATAAGAGAAATACCTGCATTAGGTATTAAAGTATCAATGGTGCAAGCAGAAAGCATATTTGTAAAAGCAAACACCTCAAAAGATTGCTCTGGCAGCGTCCCTACTTTCCCAACTACACACATAATCCATCAAACAGCTACTTTCAGAGACCAATGCAAAAGACTCAGATTATGCATAAAGTGATCTCACAAAGCAATTATACTGATGTATAATTACACGAATCTGCTTATGAAGAAATGGATGGACAAGCCCCAATGTGAAAATTTTGCAAGGAAAAAAAATGCCTAATGAAATACTAAGAGAAAATATCATCATACGTTTTTTTACCTCAAGACTTTATTTATATCTTCTTCTTCATCTGCATGTAACATTGCATCAATCAAGTTCCCACGTTTCAACTCCCTGAGAGTCAGATTGCCATTTCCAGATCTATTTATGTAGTAAAATATTCTGTATATCACTGTTTCAGCTGCACATGGTAAAGAAAGTCATGTTGAATAAACAGAGAAGGGAGAAAAAACAAAATACTACAGTCCAACAGACATGAATGATAGTTAAGCTGAAGCAAGAAGCAGGAAGAACTACTATTAATGCTAGGCTATCAATACAATGCTCCCATAACTACTGAGGGCAACTTTTTTACTGCCAAATACAAACCAAGATAGAAATATTAAATCTTATGAATAATTGCTGCTGTGGAAATAATTTAATCAAAAAGTCCACAGTATAGTTAGTACCTACGTTATTACTAATTGAGAAATTTAATTTCTAAGTGTCAGAAAACAGGACATACGTTTTCTTTATAATCAATGGATAATGCACTCCACGTAATCAGACTTTACAGCAGCCAAGGCACATTTAGTTTTGTTAAGTCATTGCGATGAAGTCACAATCAAAGATCTTGTATTCTGACAAGGGTTGTTAACAACACCTGACAATTTTTCCTCATGAAATTATTTCCCTTCAATGAGCCAAAGTTCCAACTACAAGGGAAAAACAGTACTGTCTATTTCAGCAACAAAAACAAACCAAACGATGTTTAATACATGAGAAAAGACAATCACGATATTTTATGACCTTTACTTATTTATTATGAAGTAGTAATTATGAATGTCAATAATTTGTAAATAATTGCTTCTATAGATATCCTTATTTTTATAATTGATAGATATTTCACCAGATGATTTGATATACAGTGAAACATGATATTAAACCAATGACGAAACTCAAACACGTCCAAACATGGTTTTGCAATTTATTCCAAAACAGAATATCCTCATTTCCATGAAACACATTTTCATGAAAATAAGAAAGTAAGACAACTAGTTTCATTTACATTTCTCCTCAAGCAATTTCTGAAACCAAACAGGTACAGCCGTATGCATCAACCACTCCCCAAAACCCTGCAGTGGAAGCCATCTGCATCAGACACCCCCCTTTTGATAAGGGATGGAAGCAGGATGGGTTTGGGACAGTTGACCTGGCCCCAAACTCATCTCACTAGCTTTTGAGTATTTTCCAAATCGGTCCCAAAACCTATATGGTTTTGCAAATGGAACCAAACCCATGCCATTTAAGTTATTGGGTTTTCGAAACCACCTTGGTTATTAAATACTTCCTCAGACCTTGTATAGCACAAAATAAACAGCAAACCATCTTGATTACACATCCCCAATCATGGAAATCTAGATTCTTCAATTGCAAATTCTTGCAGAAATTCTACGGATCATAAAAAGATAGCTTTTCAGGTTTTGGGATACCTGCAAGACGAGTCCCAAACCATATAAGGTTCTGTAAATAAAATTCTATCCTGTCTTGTAACCCTAAACTGCAACCCATTTAACTCCTATTAGGGTTCAGGACAGGTTGGGTACCTTATAAGACCCGTCCCGCTGCTATCTGTATTTCTTAGTCACAAACTACTTATTACACAGAGCAGCATTTTTCATTGAAAGCATCTAGAACAGCATATGGGCAAATGAGAAGCATAAAGGAAAGAACATCATATCATGTCCTATAAACTCCAATTTAAATATAGCAGTAACATTCACTGAAAGTAACTAGAATGGCATATGAGCAAATCTGAGCACAAAAGGAAAATAAATCATATCACGATAACCAAAATCTCTACAACAGGTCAGGAACAAACCATATCTTTCCTGAAACTCAGGCGTGCTCTGCAAAAACTCCAGTCCTGGGTGAGTAGCCAAAAGCTCTCGAAGCACGGGTTTGAAGTCATCCTGTGCAAAGTCAGAAAACACAACATATCAGAAACTAAAACAGTATATAAACACCAATGCAGTCAATAACAAGTTGCAAAAGTAAATTATCCCAAAATGTTCCCAAAACTACAACCTACAGAGGAGAAGGATCATAGAAAACATGAATAAGGAAAACATATTGAACCTGAGTGAGATACTTAAGATTCGGTTGCTTCAAAATCTTATAGATTTGAGTTGCTATATCCAGCGTCAGCATGCTCCCATTTATCCAGTAATCAGTAAACGCATCTCTGTCAGTCAATTATAGGGTAAAAATAAGCCCAAAAACAGCAAAAATATTCATAAGAAGAAATATGATGAAACAGCAGCTGAGAAAGGGAATACGAAGTCCAAGTAGCCTCTAGAAAGCATACATCACTAGCTCATGTGGGAACTAATTTTTCACCCCCAACACATATTAGCCAATGGAGGAGAATGCAAATATCAAGAAGGAAAGTCTAAATATCCTCTCTGTGCTTATGGAATAGGTGTCAGCTAGACCGCTAGGTTTAGTTATTCCACCAACATAACCAGCAACAGCAATGCATTTGTCTATATGCCTCACTCTCAATCATTCAACTTTTTGAGTTTTACTACCTATAGCTCCAACTCTACATCACAAACTCACTCACTATCTAAATCTCCCTTGCTGCATGAAACAGTAAGATTCTGACAGTTAAACTAGTAGAATGGTTATAATATTGTCAAAAGATCAAGGGGCTACTATTGCCTCCCGTTACCAAAAAGACATGGTCCCAAAATTCAAATGAAGTTGATGGCTTCAGAAACATCAGGAACTAAGATACTTTGAGCATTCAAGTAATTGAAGCGTAAGGAAGCTAAAAGAAGGGTATTCAAATACCATTGTAATTATAAGAACCAACTTTAAACTTTGCAACATATTTCTGAGGCTTCTGAAAAAGATTGATGAAAAAATCCATGGGCAATTTGAAAGGCCATGCAAATAGAAAAGTTAACAGAAAGAGAAAAAGCGTAGCATCATAAAAATAGCATTCTTGAGGACTTACCAACCAAAGCTGGGCCCCAAGTGGGTTGCTAGTCTGAGCAAATTAAGTATATTATGATTTTCCTTGTTAAAGAAGAGGATTTGGCCCGAGAGTCCTGAATTTATTTTCTCAACAAAATTGTCATGGACCACTAATTTAGGAAAAGAATATTAATTTCTCTTGTAGCTGCTACAATGAGAAACATAGTGCCAAAATTGGAGCCATCAACTACTGCATCCCTTTCTCCAGAAAATTAAAACATATAGTCAGTGATATTTTTTGGAACTTTCTGAAAGATAATCATATCGCAATGAAGTCAAAAAGGAAACACCAATACAAATAAAATTCACAAGGACTACCATGTGCCTTATTCTTGGATTTGCTCTGATATAACTACTTCTTTCTCAAAGCAAAGTCAAAATAGATACCCATGGACAAGCGTGTATAGGGACATTTGGGAAACAGCAGAAGAGAGCAAATAAAGAATCTGGAACAGTAGAGGTGCACTAAATAGAAGAATTGGAAAACTAGTACGATGATTGAGCCAGAATCTAAAATTGACCAGAATGCTTAGGCCCTATAATGTGGAAATGCATGCAGTAAAGATTTGCGATCTTCCAGTACTGAAAGCCTATTCACGCCATAGAGGAGACAGAATTGAACAAGTTAGCGAAGGAAGCCCCATCATAATCACTAGATCTTGGTTTGACTATGTCACAAATTACCACTAGCATCCCTTACCCACATCACCAAGCAAGAACTTAATTTAGGAAAAGGTAGAAAAGGACGACAAAATGCAGACCTTGTAATGAAGCCAGTGCCATTGACATCAATCTTTCTGAAAAGACACGTCGAGAAGAATGATGGCAACTTGCAAATCTCCCTTGTAACTAATTTGAAGTCTGAAAGTCCAAGGAAATGATAGAGCAATGAATTATAGATGGCAGAGAAAACACTAGTAAAAATAATAGGAATGCCAACAGTGTATTCTTACCATTTATCTGCAAACCCTCAGAGTGAGCATAAAAAAATTGATTGATTCTCAATATGCATTGATCTTTCAGTTCTTTTGGAGGTGGTCGGCCATTTTGAAAGTAAAACTGCAATTATCCACATTAAAAGCAACTTACTTTTAGAGATACAGGGAAAATTCTTCAGCTATGCTCAAAGAGTACATCTGAATAAATTAGCACCACCCAAACCTGCGGTATTAATTCTTTAACTGGCTCACTAACTACTTTCAAAGGAGAACCCAGATTAGAAGGGCCAGCTCTCTGTTTCATTACACGAGGGGAACCAGATGTACTTCTAGGGGAAAGTGGAGGTGCATTTCCAGCAGGAAACATTGAAGGTAATGAATTTCCTGAAGTAGCACTGGTGCTCGAAGAGCTCCCAGGAGCATTCAGAGGTGCACCTGCCTTTGCATCATTTATCAATGATGTCACCTGAAACCATAGGGAAAACAAAGTTCTAAAAACTTGGACACCGTACCCAAGATTACTCAAAGAACACCAAAGATTATAAAAGCAAGAACTTATGTATGCAATCTTTGCCTTCTAGTTCAATTTTTTCATGGAGCCAGTAATCATGACAGTTTGAGTTTAATCAAAAGCAAGTTAAGAATTTTCCAGAAACAGCAACTAATTTCCAAGGAGGCATCCTATATTGTGCAACGATATTAGCACCAGCTTCCACAATCAAAGCAACTTCTTCAGGCATCCCACAATCAAACCACTTGAACTTCCCACATTGTCAGGTTTCATCGACTATGGATGTGATGAAACATGATTCATATAGCATCCTCACACATTAAGGTCCATGAATTCAAAAACATGTTTGAAAGGCCTAGCACAATAACCAATTTGGGTAATGGCCTCTTTTTTCTCCATGACATGATTCATTGACAAGCTGTCCTCTACTATTGATGAACCAATTATCACCTAGCTTTTAGCATTAATAGTTGCCACAGAGCTGCTAGAAATAAAGCTTTGAATGTGAGCATCTGGGAAATACACACAAGAAATGACAATTCTCATAGAAGTTGCAGAAGCTATGAGGGCAACTTAACCTCTAAACTTGAGTTGTCATCACTGAGACTCCATGCCGAATGACAATTATAATTTTTAGATATTGATTTCAATTGTCAATTGGAAGTCTCATTTTTTTGCATTTGTAAGTAGGCCTTTAAAAAGAAGCACAACTTACTAAACAAAGTATCAATCTCTGAAATTTTGAAAATACTGTGATACTATTTTAAGGATAATGCCTGTCCCATCTACAGAAAGGGTATGCTGAATGATGTGGCAGAACTTTGTTGGATGTTTAATAACACCCATATTTTTAAAGGCACATTTGCAATTTGCCACATCACTTAATATGCCAATTACTAGAACATTCTTGGTATAAAATTCATTACTCTTGTTTTGATATGATTGTTTAGCTTAAGTCATTATACCCTCTAATGGCGAGGTTCTTCTTTTATAGCAACAATTTTGAATTCAATTTCATCATAATCAACATGCTGAACACCAATAAAGTTGAATGTATGATTATTTTCTCTTTTTACAGTTATAATCTCCTTCCATCCTTGATGCAATAACAATTCTTGTTCATGTCTCCTCTTTCATATACAGAAGGGATCAGACCAACAATGTCATGACTCATTATTCGGATCTCATCAATAGTAATTATGATGTATGCCAAATCCATGTTCCATCATTCACTTAGACTCTAGCAAAGAGAAGTGAGTGCAGATGAGCAAGGTAAAGTATCCCTTACAACTTAGAGGAATCATTGGAAAAACACATCAATCCTGACAGTTTAATGCATCTGGCAAGAGTTTTTCAGCCTCACCAAGCTGTCTTGCCCATTTGATTAAATAAAATGTAGAATCATCTTTCATTTTAGACTCTCTCAGACAAATTTGAATCCCATACTCATGGGTAGATAGCCGTGACTTTGGAAAGCAATTAGATTATGTCCAGCAACTTTAATGCCAACCAAACATGTGTTTGGACTAAGGTATGAATAAACCCACCATTAGCATTCCAACAAATGTTTTGCAGAATACTCCTCATCCTTATCATTTGGAAATCCCAAAATCAATAGTCTAAGACACTTTCTCAAAGTATTGATCCAACTTTTTGATAAATGCATGACTGGACAAGAAAATTGCCACAAAATGATTTATAATTCTCATGTCAGTACATTCTTCTTCGAGATCAAGCTTGCATTTACTCAATGAAGACTTCATCAGTTTTCCAAAAGAAAGATTCCTCATTATGTTTCAATTCCCTAACTGTAGCTTATTAAGCATAAAGCTCACAAACATGGTATAGGGTAATTCCTACTAAACCCCAATTTTTGAGTCCCATACTAGCAATTTTATACTAACCATCTTTCCAATTATTAGATCCCTCCAGGCAACTCTAACCTCATTCTTGCTTGTCTTTAGGGTTAAGGCAAGAAGAAACCACCGTTAGAAGTCCAACACATCTCTTTCATAAGATAAATAATCCATAATCATTTGGAAACACATCAATCAGCATCCCAAAACACCTTCTCCAAGTTTCTGACCAATTTTCTAATAAGTGCATGACTTGAAAATAAAGTCACCATCAAATGACACAATGCCTAAACAGTTCTTTGTTCTTTGAGAATCAAATTCGAATCACTGAATGACAAGAAGAAAATGTCTCGCACAAGTTTCCAATTCCCAAACTGAAACTTTTAGTGTAGAACTTATACACATGGTATTTCTTATCCATAACCAAAAGATTTCAGATTTCAAATTGCACCCAATATATTTGTGTTCTAACCGGCACTTTAGAAAACAATTAAAGCTTATCCACCATTTGCTGATCCTACACCAACGCATAAAGAAACCATCATCATAGTTCTAACACACATTCACCATAAGACTCCTCATCCATAATCATCCCAAACTTGAAAAAACAAAGTCCAAGACAGCTTCTCCAAGTTTCAAACCAGCTTTTCTATAAATGTCTGACTAACATAAGACACTCAGCATAAAACGATGAAGATTGAAATTAAAAATAAATAAAAAATTCTTCTCCCATCAATGCAATCAGATATAGGTGACTTCTGAGCTGGAACACGCCCATTAACCAACCAGAATCCCCAACAAGAAACTACAATCAAGCCATATATCTCCACGTAGTAATGCACAATCACCACCAGCAAAACGCACACGTAGACCAACACAGCAATCAGAAGCGGGAGGCACACTCGCAATGCACATCAAACAGGCAAATTAAAAGCACCAAGATTTCGGTTCAGCTCGTTCGTGGGCGGGGACGGGAAAGGGGAGGCGACAAGTACCAGCCGGTTGCTTTCGGGAAGCGAGAGCCACTGTTGGAAGATCTTCTCGACGAAATCGGAGTTCGATTTCAGGGCCACGGGGGACACCTCATGGAGCTGCAGCAAGTCGGTCTCCAAGGACGCCACCTCGCCTACGGCGATCTCCATGCTCGTCGTCGTCTCGTCTCGTCTCGTCTCTCCGGACCCCTCAACAATCTCTCATCCAAAAACCCCCCCAAAACGCCAATCGAAGGAAGGGAGAGGAGGCGGAGATCGATAGAAGCAAGCTGCAGATTCAGCTCTCCCGGAGCTCGGGGAAGAGAGCCGAGCTCCCGAATCGCGCGAGCTCGATACGCGAGCGAGGGGATCGGGCCGGGCGCCCAGATCTTCGCGGAAACGAGTGGCCAGAGACGGGCGACGGCTCTCGCGCTTCGAGCTCTGCGCTCTCTCTCTCTCTCTTTCTCCCTCGGCGTGGAGCAGAGGAGGAGGAGGAGGAGATGATTGGAGAAGACGACGACGAGGGGCGAAGCGAGAGCGAGAGCTCTAGCGAGAGAGAGGGAAGATCGTCTTTTTAGGGATCGATGACGATGGAGTTGCAGGCAAGCTGGGCAGAGAAATCCAATTGGGGAAAAAGATAGCTCCTTTTCGGGAGGTGTTAAAAATAAATTAGGAGCAACCTGATTATGGAGAGAGAGAGAAAATCGGTGGAAGGAGAGGAAGAAGAAGAAGGCGCGTTCCCATGTGCTCGGTCACGTGCCCATCATATGTGCCTCAAGCTCATAGGACTGGATATAAAAGTGAACGGTTCCAAATTCTGAATGAATTTTATTTGGAACTTGAAATTTACTCGTTGATATAGATTCCTCATTTTTCTTAAAACCTGAAACATACCTTGTATATCGACTAAAAACCTGAAATCTACTTTGTATATATCCGAGGACAACCTCCAACAAGCCTCCTCATAGATCGCCTTGGCAAGCTACATGACTTATTTTGATGTCCAGGGGCCTGCATTTCTTGCATCCTCGTTGGTTGGCAAATTTTTTTTTCACTGTCAATGAGGGATTACAAAAGACAATGGAAAGTTCCATCCCCTAAGGGTTCTTCCTCCCATTTCTTCCTCAAGCTTTTTAAGGACATGCTAAGGTCCAACCTATATTATTAGTTATACAATTGTAGTGAATTATCGTATTTAATAACCACTATTTGTTACGATGATTCACTAATCATGACTTATATTTAGATATACGAAATATATGAACATTAACAAAGTAAAATATCGATAATAAAATGGAAGTTTGGACTAATAATTATAAATTATACACTCATCATCGAACGCCTTAAAATATAGCAAGATTAAGCAAAGGCATAGACTAAGAAAAACATGAAAACTTGTTCCAGATTTTAAATTATAGGTTTCCGGTTCCACGTTTCTCCAACCTAAAACCTAAAACTTATCCGCCAAAATAAATTCTCCAATTTTTGGAACCTAGAATCAAATAAGCCCCCACCTATTCGATTCTCATGTTATAACCATGCTCGCCTCTAGCATGATGGGTCGAACCTCACAGAGGTTGAAGATTTTAAAAGTTAAGGTTAATATCACTAAAAATCTCAAATTAATATATTTGTGACAAATCTACGCTAAATTAAGTTTTTGGGCACACTTGTCACAAATATACCCTCCATTGATTTTTGTTAAACTTTACTATCAAATTGTTGATTACAGTTGAATTGCTAGGTTGGAGTTTTACCTTTTGGAGTTTTATCTTTTGTTTATCACAAACGTACTAATTAGTGGTTTTTCGTATATAAACCTAATTTAGCTTAAACGAACAAAAGGATAAATTCGTTACAAATATACCTGTTTAGGATTTTTGGTAGTAAAAAAATTAATTTGAGTATATTTGTCAGGAATTTTTAGCGAGTAAAAAATTAATTTGAAATAAATTTATCATTGACATATCGAATTTTTTATATTATTAATTCTAAAAGTCATCGTCGAAGTTGTGGCCTGCGAAGCTCGTTCAAGGGAGATTCTGAAGTGGAATCAAGCTGGTCATGAGTTAAAACAGGACGTGGATATTGAATAAAAAGAGCTTCGGGACGAGACTCGAGTTCGACAGGCAATTAGCAGGCTAATTGCGTTGGGAGTTGAACCGAGCTGGGCTGGATCTCATTCTTCTGCCCCTTTTTCCGAGAGCTGATGTCCACATTCGTTTTGTTATTCTCGATTCATCATTTCGAGTACATTGGATGACGTGCCGAGTTTGTCTATAGATTACATATAAAAAAGCAGGTTGATAATCGAATAAATTAATTTAACTCGTGTCATCCACAGCTTACCCGAACCCACTCCGATCCGCCCATTTGCCACCTATATTGATCCAGTGGCTTGGGCAGTTTGAGCATGGGACAAACCATTTACGATGACCAAATACATGTCCGGAAAGCGAGATTGCTTCAGTATCGTGATTTGAGAATGATCAACTTAATTTGAGTCCCGCAACTCAAGTACACTATCGATGGCATCGAGTTGTATGACTCGATTTAAAGCGTTGCCATGGTCGTCGGCAAATTCGAACCCTATGCGAGTCACATATGCACAATTCTAGATCACAGAACCCCATGCTATGCATTCCCATCAGCATTGGCCGACACCGGTGGCCGGCTTCTCCTATATCACCCCGCAGTCCATAAAAAGTCTGCCTATCGGCTTTGAAAATCCAGGTGAGGATGATCAGACGGGGTTATGATACAGACATATAATGGTCCTGATGTTCGTTGCATTGAAAATGAAACTGCTCTTGCATTCTCCGGTACAAACCCATTTGATCAACCCGAAAAGTAGGTCCAGCGTTTTGAAAAGAATGATCAATGCTACAAAGCTTTAGCTGATTGCGGAACCAATACTGAAAATGATGAAAGCACATCAAGACAGACCTCTCATGGCACCCATAAGTATTGTATAAGGCTATCCTGACCAGAAAGTGCCATGTTTTTCCCCTGCGCCTTGGAAAATCCAGAGACATCATCAACACTCCAATCTGTTTGCTAAGAGAACACATGTTACTCAACATTCCTGCACTTTTTAGCAGGAAATAGACTGCACTATCCCATTGGATACAAAGAGATACAACAATAGGATGATAAAAAGAAGCTAAAATTGTCGAACCAAAGGAGCACAAAAGTATACTGAACTCGATTGACTTTGGCGAAAGATGGATTGTGAGGTTTGACAGACAATTGACATTCGGACCGATCCAATCATTTGCAACAGACGAACCAAGAAAGGAAGCATAACTTCCAGACTTATCTATAGCCCCATGAGAAAGATCATAAGTAAATCATATCACGCACACTAGGGACCCATACTCCAGCTTGGTCCCTCCTGTAAATTTTTTTTGAAAATTAACGAGCTTAAGCCAGTAACATGTATGGTATGCATTGAATATGGATTGTCGTAAAAGCAACAATAACTGGGGAAAGAATCTGCTGCTATCAATTAAGCTAGTTGAGTAAGAAGCTGTTGCTTGACGAACAAAGATGCTAGTTAAGAGATGAATTATTCCCCTAAACCATTGATTTCTCCATAAAACATTCAAAACACATACAGAAAATATTTCAGCATCCTATAGCAGTAACTCCATGGTTCCAAGTCCATGACAATCGATATCGGGGAACAAGCTAATATGCATGAGTAGCCATAATTCATCGTCAAAACTGGTTTGAACCCAGCCACAGTATTATTTCTACAAAAGGAAGTCCTCGGACCATCAAGTCCGAGCCCTAGGACAGATGTCCTAGGAATAAAATTATGAAACTGTGTGATAAAAGGACTAGGCCTAAACTTTCCTTGAATAAGCAGTTACCATCAAAATTTCATGGCTTGCAAAACTAGCAAAAGAAACATCAGAAGGGATAGTCTGTGAGATAATATTTGTCAAAATCTATGGAATCCACAAAGAGGGGAGGATAGGCAAGCCACTATGAAGAAACAGCAAAATAAGGATGAAGAAATCGCTAAGGTGGAACACACATGCCATGCAGCTCCACTTAAGAAAATGGCTATCTGAGAATTCAGAGACACCTTAAGGCTCAAGTTATGACGCAGTCCCAGTTAACACTGCCTCCTGAGAAAGAACGCCCCATTCTATCAGTTTTTGACGCAATTCATGGGCTTCTTTTTCCATCCCTGCAGCAGCCACACCATCTATTATGGCAGAATAGATGGTCTCATCTGGCTTGCATTGACTTGATATCATATTTTCCAGTACTTGTATTGCAGTACTGACTTTCTCATTTTTACATAGTCCGTGGATCAGAAATCTGTATGCAATGTTACCAACTCTGTGATTTCTCCTATTCATCTTGCCCAACACATCCATAGCTTCCTCGAATAAATTCCTTCGGCAATACCCCCAAAGCAAAGCTCGATGCGTGACGTCATCAGGATTAATCCCCGCTTCAATCATCTCGTCATATAATAACTTCGCTTTACCCATCTCACCCAATTTAGCCGAACCATCAATGACGACATTATAACTGATCAAACCTGGAGGACAGCTAGTGCCACTCAAAAAGTGAAGTAGTTGAATGGCCTCGTCCATCATGCCCTTTTTAGAAAGAGCACCTAGTAGGGTGTTATATGTTATTATGTCAGGGAAACACTTTTTCTGAACCATCTGTTCAAAGAAGTCGATTGCACGGTCTAGATATCCAAATTTACACAGCCCATTGATCAAAATGTTGTAAGTAACAACCGTTGGAAAACGTGAACTCTGACTCATTATTGTAAGGACTTCATCTACTTCATCCCAAAAGCCACGGGAGCAAAGAGAATGAAGGAGGGTGTTATAAGTTATGGTAGTAGGTTCCATGTCATGAGATAAAAGATTATGCATAACTAGAGCTGTATCTTCATAATTCCCCCGCTTGCAAGCAAAATTTACAAGCGAATTATAGGTTACCATATCAGGATGACAACCATTTATAGCCAAATCTTCCAAAACTTCAATAGCTCGCACAACTCCACAGTGCCTGCATACTAACTCGATGAGGATGGTATTGGTGACCAGATAAGGTGGGCATCCCTTCTTCAATTGGTCCTTCCAGAAACCAATAGCCTGATCAAAATGACCGCGGTCAAACATGCAGCGGACTATAGTGTTGTAACTTATGACATCTGGAGGACAGCCACTTAAGCTCATGTCTTGTAAGAGGTCAACGGCAGATGCAAAGTGCCCTTCCTTACAAAGACTGCCAATCATCATGTTACATGTGATCACATCAGGAACCCCACCAGATAAGATCATGACTCTAAGGACTTTGCCAGCTTTCTCTGTTTTATTGACTCTAATGAGACCTCTGATCAAGCTTGCACAGGAAGGGAAGTGGGGAATTTGATTTTGGCGCCCCATGACATCTATCAACTGCGATGCGGTCATCAATTTCCCACTACTGCAGAGATTTTGAAAAATCTCATTGTTGGTTCCCTCATCGTTTCTGGCAAATGATCCATCTGAAGACCGCCCTGATGAACTGGAAGTTTTCCTCGAATTCGTCTTTACACTGCTTTCTCTTGGAGCAATCATTTTGTAACCCTCTGAACTCCACTCATCTTGGTGAATGTCATATTGCTCGAAAGTGCGAAAGCTTCTTTGTAAGACTCCACACTGAAAAGAGTCCACATTTCTTTGAACACTGAGATAACCATTTGGCAGGCGGCATCTATAACCGCACTTAATTGAGGTACTTGTCTGAAAAACATATCCTGTCTCTCTTGAAAAGTAATCGATACCACAAGATCCAGAACTTCGGCTGGCTTGTTTAGAATGCAAATGCAGAAGATGTGGAAGAGATGCATCGGCCATGGAATGCTGTGGCGCAACTGTGAAACCCATGTCTTCTACAACCCACAAGAACTTCAGGACTCCCAATGATTCAGAGAGTCATAGCGCCAATGGACATCAAAGCTCAAAAGTAACAGAGAAAAAGATCAGACATGACTGCCCTATATTACCTTGGAGACGATAATTCATCCAAGATTCGGATGGAAACGGAATCACCGATATCAACTCCTGCAAAAGAACAATGACAGGCCCAGAATCATAAATGCAGCATTGAATAACAATAAACCTGTTAGAACGCTCTGTATAACTACCATAAAAGCTGCTTCAATCAAGGTACAAACAACAAACCAAACCACTAAGTCAGGAGAATACAGTTCAAGCCAGAAGACACTGAACCCTCCAAATTCCGATACAGAACAACTGAATCCCCATCATTTAAGTAGCAAAAATCACAACAACATGATGAAAAAGAGCAATACTGGCACCAGCCGATTCAGGAAACAGCAACGACCCAGAACATTCCATCGAAAAACGACTCTCATTCCAACCGCCAACCGACCGAATCATCGAAACTCAAATCACTTGAAGCTTCTCAAATTCCACCGAACGGCATGGACACAGTAGACATGCGAAGGGCAGAGAGATAAAACGTTCAAATATTTACCAGAAGCGACAAAATCGATCGCAAATAACTACCATAAAAGCCGCTTCAATCAAGGGACAAACAATGAACCAAACCACTTAATCAGGAGAACACAATTCATGCCAGAAAAGACACAGAACCCTCCAAATTCCGATACAGAACAACCGAACCTCCATCATTTAAGTAGCAAATATCACAACAACATGACGAAAGGGAGCACAGCTAGCACCAGCCGATTCAGGAAAAAGCAGCCACGACCCGGAACACTCGATCGAAAATCACTCTCATTCCAACCCCCAACCAGCCGACATAATCATCAAACTCAAATCACCCGAAGCTTCTCAAATTCCACCGAACGGCAACGAAACAGTAGACAGGCGCACGGGGCAGAGAGATGGAACGTTCAAATACTTACCGGAAGGGACGGAATCGACTGCCGCCGGCGACTCTGTACTGAACAGCCGGCTCGTTCTGCGTTACGGCCGGCGGGGGCGCAGAGGGGTAGGAAGGAGACAGCTTTGGAGGGTGACGAGTACAAAGAAAGGCGTTGATTACTAGGGTTCTCGTTTGCAACTACGGCTACGTAGACTTTTTAAGTTTCTGGCCTTTTGGAAATATGATTTAAATGATACGTGCCAAACATTAATGTTTCAGAAAAATAGAATAACGTTATAAATTGTAAATTTTTCTTAGTACTGGACCTTGTCGGGTCACAGACCAACATTTAGAGATCTTGATCTATGTGGCCCATGTCTGATCGTGAAGAATTGGATATGTAGATGGTATCAAAAGATCTTATTGATTAATGGGCCTCTCTAATTATAACTATAGATATTTCCTTAATTTATTGGTAGAGATCCAATCTCTTTTACCTACTACTTACCTATTAAATGTAAGAAGTCTCTAGAATATAAGTGTATATTGTTCCTTGATGTATTTTAAAATCACCAAATTAAATCTAATTAGTCATAATACTATGCTCAGAGAGTCTATTATCGCTATTAAAAAAACATAATCCTTCTTATAAAAATGTTAATAATTTTCTTTCATCAAAGCCAAAGCCCTAGTTCATTAGTCTGTCATATATCTTGTTTTTAGATCAGCTAATTGAGCATTTCACATCTATTTCGTTAGGAATTACTCCACACGCGACGAGATACCTTTCACCGGTTGGATTTTCGGTTATTATTTGAATTGGATTTTGTGGCGATCTGGACTTGAAATGAAGAACAAGAATCATAAGAAATTACTTTAAACAAAAGTAAGTGCGGGAAGTGGAATCTTAAGTTGATAAATTTAAAAGGACGTACAATTCAACACGGCTTATATAGCCTATTACACAAAATAATTGCTGTCTAAGCAGTTGATATTCAAATAAAAAGTTACAGCCGCATATCTGCGACTTTCAACTTTATCATAACTATGCATTCATCTTATCTATAAATGGTTGCAACTTGTAGTTGTCAACGGGCTCAACTTCATAACACTGCTAATGTGGCTATTAAGGCTTCACGATTGTTTTCTACCATTGCGTGTCCAACCGTTTGTAACTTCTCAATCAGTATCTTTTATCATCTTCACTTTTAATTTCAACACAAACTAAGTTTATTTTAAGTGTCAATCGTCGACCAATAGTCATCATATAGTAATAGAAAAAAAAAATTGTCATCGATATTCATAATTATGGACTAGTTGTCGATAATACAATATCTTGATACTGCCGAGCTTTCATAAGAACATCATGTCAATCGTTAATATTTATGTTCATCAACAGGCTTTTTGACCATTGATAACATGTAGATTGCTATAATGGTCCAATACCGAGTTGTGTATCGAAATCATATTAATTAAAAAAAAATTCATCATTTTTTGGTGTTAACAATGTCTAAAATGTTATCTAAATATTTCTTGATTGATCGGAAGTGTGAAATAATAAATATTATTTGACATCACTTTCATTGGATGAGTTTTGTCATGTCTGAATAATACATACTTTTATTATCTTTTTTTTCTTTTATCGGCCCTATCCTACTCATATTCTAAGGCTCAAACTTTTGTCCTGCTTTCTTGGTGGGCATTAAAGTCGAAATTTATTTTTAAAACTAAATCATCTCCACCCTTATCCTCCAAGAAGGTGGGAGATTCGGACCCTTCACATTTCCCTCTCATGTGAGAAGGGTAGCCACTGTGGCAAACCTTAATAGTCATTTATTTCATTGTTGGATGATACATTTTGCTCGTATGCTATGCAGTTCATGCAAGCTAGTCAGGATTAATAAAAATTAAACACATCTATTTCTAGTTAGCATTTCAAGAAAAAAAACTTATCTATTTTTTTATCTAAAAAAATACAATTACTGGTTATTGAACACACAAATAGGCTCTAACTATTCAACGTGGAATAAAATATTCCAAGGCACTAATAACTCTCATTAGGAGAGGGATCATTAGTAGAGATGTGTAATAATTTGGTACCAAATTTTCTCTCCAATAACATAAAATTAAAGATAGTCAAAATGTCACTTCTAATTGGGAAAAAGACAAAAGATTTTTGAATTTTGGCCAAATACAATGTAGTCTATTAATTTTTAATTTGTTCAAATTGATTCATGAATCAGTGCAATTCTTCCGTTCGCTCAAAGTACAAATCAAATGTTATTTTGTAACCTAAATTATTATATCCCGAGTTAAGTTCTTTAAAATATGAATCAACATTTCTATATTTTTATACATCTTAAAGTGAAAAGGACAAAAAATTAGGATATTAACATGTCAATGATGATTTGAGGTGATTATCTTACTAGATAATCCATGTATCAATTTTTTTTTTGTCCACCATTCAAACATAATGGATTGCAAGCTACACCAATAGATTTTGTTAACTTAAATTAATGAAAGAATCATCTTTGAGAATAAAGGCCCTGTGAAAAAAGAGGCATGAGTAAACTCTAAATTTCAAAGATAATACCCAAGATGAACTTATAATACAAAGCGATTGGACAGGGCAGAGAAGTACAGTGTAAGTACTAAAACTTGGCACAAGAAAGACACTTAAGTGTAAAAAATTTCGAAAAGTACTCTTAAGTGCTAGCTTTGGTGAGAGCAGCCGAAAAACCAACGTTGCTTATTGTAATAATATAAGTAGTCTATATGGCTTGCCAAAAAATTAGCTTAGCGATGAAGATGCAAAACAATGTTGTTTTGGCCCCAAAATTGAATTTTAATATAAATATTAATTAATATAAATTAAAAGAAATAAATTATAAATTTAAAAAAACAAAGGTAGCAGCAATCATTCGACAAGGGCTATGGAGGCCTTCATCGCCACTATCTTAGCATTGTTGGGAAGGGTCAACGACAATAGGACGAGGGTCGGCTAGGGTCGTTTGGGCCTTGAGTAGTGGCCAATGACCTATGGTTAGCGACCCTAGCTGACCATCGGGGAAGGCCTAAGCCCTTACCCAAATCTAGGTTGAGGGTCGCGACCCTCGCCTAAAGGGGCCAAGGGTCACTAGTTGTTGGTTGTAGTAGGATTGCCTAAACCAGCGGTTGGTGACCCTTAGCCCGACAGGACGAGGGCCTACAAGCCCTTGTCGACGGTTGGCTAGGGTCCTCGACCATTGCTTAGGGCTTGACAGTCTCGGACGACCCTTGCCTCACTGTCACAAGCCCCTCCCGACAATGGTGGGGCGACGGTGGTGAGGGCTATGGAGGCCCTCACTGAAGCTCTTGTCCCCCCTCCCCTTTTTAAAATTAAAATTTTTAATCGATTTTGGGGGCTTATAATGTCACATGGAAATATATATTTTAAATGCCACATGGATTTTTTTTAAAAAAAATTGCCATGTCAACAAAAAAAGTCACTAGGTCATGCTTCGTTAATATTTTTGCCAAAATTTTTCGTCATTTGGTACTTAAGTGTTCCATTTTTATTTTTATTTTGACACTTAAGTATATGATTTAAAACTTTAGTATTTAAGTGTCTCATTATGTAAGTTTTGACACTTACGATGTCCAGCACTCAATTGGAAAGTGAAGAACAAATTGGATGTTAATCAGCTCCAGATATATTAAGTTGTTAGGTTTGTAACTATGAACATCTTGCCGAAAATTTTAATCACTGCCTTCAATTTATTGCAATGTTACATTTACATAAAACATAGGCATAATGCATCGTAGGTCGACAAAGATCAAGTCCTAGTCAAATGAAAGGGTTCGTGGCTGTTCTTGAATGACAAAATCACAACAAGAAATCAATATCGAAGAGAACCGATTAAGCCAAACCGTGGCATATGAATGAATCAAGACGAAGAACAAATCAATTCTCAATTCATAAGTCCATCCTTCTTTCATCAACTCATTGCATCGCAAAGGAACTATAATTTTATCCCACAACAAGATCAATAGATCAAAGTGTGATTCTAGCAAATTCAACATGTGAACTCGATAAAAACACATCAGATTCAATTCAGTTCAATACAAGAGATTCTGGAGCCAAATCTAGCAATACTTAGAATCAGATTTAAGTCATGAGAACATTGAATGTGGATCTAAATTGAGATAGAAATAAATCGAAGTGCATAGCTCCTAGATTCATTCTCAATGCGAGACAACATGACTTAAGGAATGCGCCTATACAGCAAAAACGATCAACGTACATCCCATGGACAACGAGGAAACCGACGCAATTGAATTGTTAATGAGCTAATTTTAGAAAGGGGAGCTCTCGGTTACGAACACAGTAAGCGATTTAAACATTGTAATGCGTGCGAGTACGTTTCCAACGTTTAGAGCAACAGAGAGAGAAAGAAAGGGGGCCCGGTTCCGATGAGGTGGACCGGGCTCAATTCAATTCTTCATGGGTTTCACCGAATTGGGCTTGAGGTGTTTTATTAGAATTTGATGGGCTTGGTGTGGCCCTGGGTTGCTCTCGTGGAACTGATGAACTGAGAGGAATTGGGCCAGGTGCTTGATGGGCTTGACTTAGTGTCTGGGCTACGCTTGTGATCGGCACACCAAAATTAAGATAAAATTATTCAATTGCATCATTGCCTTTCTTTGGGCTCCTAGGAAGCTGTTTCCCCTTTCCAGGGATGGCTGTTTCAGGAGTGCCTTTTTTTTTTTTTTTTGGTACAAGTTCGGTGAATACTTCAACTTTATTATGCAAGGCTATGCATAGGTTCGTGAATTGTATTGGGAGAGAATTGATGACTGATTATTTGACGGTTGCGAAAATCTTGATAAGACTTAATGATTATTTTGCAAGGGTTTGTGCAAGTTAAACATTGCTTGAGTTATTAAGGCTCCATTCGTTTCACGGAAAATGTTACTTTTTTGGAAAATATTTTCCAAGAAGTTATTTTCCAAGAAAACGTAATTATTTTCCGGTGTTCGGGTAAAACTTGATTTTGAAATGGAAAATATTTTCCGCTGTTCGCTTGGGAAAATATTTTCCTTTATAAACTCTTTTTCAATAAATTTTTTATTATTTTATTTTTTTAAATCGTTATTTTATTATTTTTTAAAATAGATTATTAAATAATTTTTTTTCTTTATTTTATGTTCTCTCCTTCCTTGGCCAGTCGCTAGCCATGCCTCAAGCTCACCTTGCTGGCAAGGCTCAAGGCTTACCTACCTCTGGCGAGCTTGCATGATCAGCTCACTGGCAAGGTGAGCTCAAGGCAATGAGGCTCGAGCCTTACAAATCGACATCGCGAGTTGTGCAACTTCAATTCGGAAAGTAGTTGAACTACTGGGAGGAAGAAGAAGCACAATGCCGTGCAAAAGCTAAGTGAGGGAGATCGACCAATTAGGGCAAACAATTGACTTTGTTCTACTTTAAAAAGGAGAGATTTGATTATTTTGAAGGGAGCAAAGAGAGGCAAGCACGGGGGCGCTGGGTTCGTGAAGCGAGGGAAGAGAGGATTACCGTTTTTTATTTTAAAAAGGGGTAAATTTGGAAATAAGTTTCCTTCTTGTGATGCTCGGGTGTCATCGATCTAGCAAGCTCGACTCGCCTGTCATCGGTCACCAGCCATTGCCGTGGTTGACGACCGGGCGAAAAAAAAAACAGCAAAAAGAAAGACAGAAAAATAAAGAAAAATAAAAAATAAAAAAATCGATTTTATTAAAAAAAATAACAAAAAAATCGATTGTATTAAAAAATAACGAAAAATCGATTTTATTAAAAAACAACTAAAAATTCGAATTTATGAAAAAAATAAAAAAATCTAAAAATAAAATAACTAAGTGAGGACTAATGGAGAGTGTAAGATAAGAGAGAGTGAATGTGGAAAATGTTTTCCACTTTTTAAAAGTGGAAAACATTTTCCCTCAGTTTAGAAGATTTTTTTTTCTTTATGGAAAATGTTTTCCCCAATGAATTTATTTTCCGTAAAACGAACGTTGGAAAATCCGGAAAACATTTTCCTGGAAGTTATTTTCCGTGAAACGAACGGAGCCTAAGTGTAATTTGGGGTTAAGGAAAATTGATAGTTTTTGAATTGGTCAGATGTAGTTATGACTTTTGTAATGTCGCTTGATCAATAGTAAAATTTTATGTTGTTCTCTCCCATGGACAAGGTAATTCTGACCAAATCACATAATATGATGTTTGATTTACTTTCTTGTATCTGATTTATTATTTTTGGATTTCTTTTTTTTTATGCAACTATAATATAGATAAAAGTTATGCCATGTAGATTCTTTTCTAATGAGTTTGACTAATTCGTATTTTCTTATATTAGCTTTTTTTTGTCTATATATTATTAACTAAGTCACCATGAAATTTGTAACAAATTTAGATATTTTGCAAATGGTATTTTCTGAAATAACGAAACAAATTCTAAAAAAAAAATAAAAATCTAAGTGTCGAGGTGTAAATTTCAATCCATCATGTACGGTCAAACGGGTCAAATTCTAATTGCTTCAAAAGCGAGGGCCATCAATAGGTCCATCTATATGTTTACAGTACTTAATTAAAATATCTATTTCCTAAAAAATTGGTCGTACATTTTCCGGGGAAAATCAGTGCAAATTTTTTTTTATTAATTGATTAATAAGCACCGTAAAGTAATTCCTTTGAAAGTCAAGTCGTCGATATTTTGATTGAAATTCGTGTCCGATGAATGACAAGTAGAGACATCAATGTTGCTTTTGGAAGAGCCAAAGGAAAAACAAACATAGTTATTCTCTAAGGATTTGCAGTGGATTGTGGACCTTATTAATGTCCCAAAAAAACAATGGATGGGTGTGGGAGACATGAATCTTTTAATTTTATTAATTTAACTATAAACTTTTGCATTAATTTTCCAAGTAGTCGTTTCAGTTAGTTCTTGTCTACAATTATTAATGTGGCAATTCGATCATTGTCGGCCATCCTAAGGGACACGCTATCAATTTGACATAGACAAATTTCAATACAATCAATAGATACTATCTAATTATAAACTCGATTATCATTTTCTTGTCGAGAATGGGGTTTTTTTTTTGAACAAAAAAAATAACATTTAATATTGAAACTTTGAAGAATGGTGACATTTTAATATTGTCCCAGTTACCAAACTACCTTTCCGAACTTACTACTTAAACTAACTTACTTCTATGGTTGTGTTTGATCTGTCTTAACAAGCTGATGTTCCATAGAATAACATATGATTGAAGTGAAAACATTATCAATTTTCTCATACTCAATTTCGTGTTTGAAGGATGATAATCTTGCAACGCACTCCAATGATATATGTTTGTGTCTGAACTATTTAAGTATGGAAGAAATGAAGGGGCCTACTTTCAAGTCAATGGATAGTTGAGTTAATTCGTAGGGACTGTCAATAATGATGTTAGCCGGCGCTCTCCAATTCTAGATGTCACTAAGCTATATAATGTTAACAACAGTCAACTAGAGTGATGTATCGAGTTATATAATAAATTGTAAGCGGACCTTTAAACAAATTGTCATATACAACTTTAAAGGGAAGTTTGAAACATCCCATAATTATTCAATTTAATAAATCGTTTTTGCTGTATCTTTTCTTTTTTGCTTGAAAGTAATGTCATTCATTGATCATTGAAGAGCCGTACGGGAAGACACAATTTGAAGAAACGGGAGGACCAGGCTGCACTAAATCTTGGCCTCTCCTGGAGTAGAGCAGAGCATCATGGGCTTTAATTGGATTTTCCCAAGCTGCTTTGTCCGTCGACAACAGGCATTTCACAACGTTCAAGCCCGTTACTGGTGATTTCAGCGCAAGTGAGGACTGCAAAGTGAAGCCTTTCTTTCTCCTTTTGGCTGCACAGACACAGTTTTGCTGATCACACGCTTTGTTTAGTGTAGCTGGCACAACTTTACAACATCTAGAAGAAAGAATTTGTGTCCCTTGTCTGCCATTAGTGGAAGGCAATAAAAGAACACGATAAAGGCGAACCGCGGGTGAAGCACGCAGACTTCTTGGAGAAGGAGACGGGATTCTCGTGGGGCTTCCTTGACTCTGCCTTTGGAGCTATATGCCTTGGAGACCTGGTTTTGCATTAGAATCGCGCAAGGGATCTTTGCATCGACACGCCAAAGGCAGCCCACCAGATGAAAAGCCAAAGGTTCTATCTGCCTTTGCTTAGAGATAAAGCAAGAAACGATGCGGCACATCTTTGGCGAAGCATATCCTATTCTTTACCTCAGGCAGAATCAACAAATGTGGCATTGTTAATGTTACAAGGAAGATAACAGATGCTGTCCTAAATGTTCGTTTGCCTAATTCTGTGAGCTTTTGTTCCAATGGAGGAATTTGCTTATACTGAAGCTCTGACAAATATATCATGTGATGATGGAAATAGTTGGCGAGCAAATCATGGTCGATCAACCAAATTAAAAACCATGCCACATATCTATCAAAATCTAATCATCCAATATTATGTAATCATAGATTAATACTAATATGCTAAAAGAAAATCTAAAGCTATGATAGGCAATCAACTATGGAAATGGCTTGAAAAATCTAAAGCCTTTGCAGCTCTCACTAGTAACATAGCTTGAGTCAACTCCCAGTCGAATGGTAAGCTAAGTCACGCTGCAGACATGAACAATAAATTCGTTGTTGCAAACTAAACCTTAGCAAGGTTCTTTTAGGTAGATCTGTGTTTGGGGATGGACTAGACAGCCTTTAGTTGATCTAACGAAGCAGGGAATGATTACCATGATGTGAAAGCTTGAAAAAGTGGGGTTTTTGGTAGAATAGGAAATATCATTGCCCAATACGAGTTGACAATAACGAGAATATTAGCATTATAAGTGGGAGAGTTTAATCCAGATCTCTCATGAAATGGTAATAAATTGAAGATGAAGTTGAAACCCACTCTAAAAACCACTACCTAAGTACTTTTTGGGGAGTTTGACTAGCGTTGATTGCTTTGAGGCATTGCACGTGTTTATTCAAATCGAGAAAATTCATGTTGTCAAGCAAATACTGGTAAGAAAGTACCTAGAGCTAGCTCTTCTATGGCACATTAGAAAGTTAATTCTAGACCCGATTGATAAAGCATGCAGTCTGCATATGGACAGAACGTGGATACTATTTTTAAGGCAATAGGCCCGAGCCACAAGCTTCACAACCTTGAGGTCATTGAGCAGGTCAATCCCCATTCCATACTAATGGTCCAAGCAAGAAATGATGAGAGACGACATGTTAATTAGAATTGTAAAGTCCTTTGTTAGAATATTTGTTTAATAGACCATGCATTCATCTAACAGCTTAAATTTTAAAAATAGTTAGCTGTGATCCTACAAAATTTTACATGGTATTAGAGTTAGACGTCCTAAGTTCAAATCTTACTAAACCTCATTTGTCTTCCCCATTAAATTTTCACGTTTAGTACTAAGCAAAAACAGCATAGACTAAACGTGAGGGGGAGTGTTATAATATTTAAATAATAAACCACGTATTTATCTAACAATTTAAGCTTTTAGAACAGTTGACAGAAATATTTATATAATAAACCACACATTTATGTAACAGCTTAAACTTTTAAAACAGTTCACAGTGGTCTTACTAAAAATCTTACAAACTACTACCAACTGTTCTAAAAGCTTAAGCTATTAGAATAGTTGGCAGTTGTATCACCGAAAATCTCATATAGTATAAGAGTTGAAGGTCCTGAGTTCGAATTTTTTCAAGTCCCATTTACTTCTCCAATTAAATTTTCACGTTTAATATTAGGCAAAAAACCAGACTAAGCATATGTATTTATTTAATAATTTAATTTTTTAAAACAGTCGGTTGTGATTTTATCAAATCTTACATTGTTGTCTCTAAGTGACGATGACGAGAAACGTCACGCCAAAATTAAAATAGAATTATTCATTTGCATGGTTGCCAAATGCCAAATGCCATCTCTTTCTTTGGGCTCCTATAAAGTAGCTCGCGTCATTGTCTATTAGTGAGTACTGAATTTTTCTACTCAATTTGCAACGATCGTACTCTCCACTTCCGGAGAAGGCTGCGCCAGTTGTGCTTTTTTGTACAAGTTCAATGAATACTTGAACTTCAATATGCAAGGTTGTGCATAAGTTTGTGAATTATATCGAGAGAAAATTGATCACCAAGTATTTGATAGTTGTAAAAATCTTGATAAGATTTAGTGATTGTTTTGCAAGGAACTGTGTATGTCAAATACTGTGTAAATTATTAAGTGTAATTGGAGGCTGATGAATATTGAAAGTATTTGAATGACTCGTGCTTGGCTATAGCCTTTGTGGTATTATTTGATTAATAGTGAAATTATATATTATTCACTCCTAGGAAAAGGTCATGCCGACTGAACCGCGTATTATGGTATTCAATTCACTTTTTTGTATTTTGATTTATTATTGCTCGATTGCTTTTTTTTTTAATGCAACTATAATATAGATAAATGTTAGCCATGTAGATTCTCTTCTTACAAGTTTGACTTGTATTCTTATATAGGTTTTTTTTTTGTCTGTTGTCACCATGAAATTTGTAACATATTTAAATATTTTGTAAATAATCTTGTCTAAAATAATGAAATAAATTCCAATAAAACAAAATGTAGGTGCCAAGGTGTAAATTTTAATCAATCGCATGCAATCGCACTGGTCAAATTCTAGTTGTTTTGAAAGCGATGGCAATTATTAGGTCCATGCATATGTTCACTTTACTTGATAATGAGATATCCATTTTCCAAAAAATGTTCCTAAATTTTCTATGGAAAAATCAGTACAACAGAATTTTTATCAATTGATTAATAAGCACCCTGAATGTAATTCCTTTAAAAGACAAGTCGTGGCTATTTTGATAGAAAAAAGCCGTGGTTATACTCAACATTTTCATGTCCGATCCAACGTTGCATGGCCATTAGTGACATTAGTGTCACTTTCAAAAAAGCAAAAGGAAAAGAAGGCTATCATTGTCCTCTAAGGATTTGCAGTGGAGGGTGAACCTTATTATAGACTTTGCTATTTCGTGTTCGAGTAAAAAATAATGGATGGACATGCAAGACATGAAAAGATCAAGATGGCCCTATGTTCACTAAAGCTCATCCAAATCTCATGTCGAATGTCCATGGGAAATGCCTGGTGAATGATTCACATCATTAGTGTTACTTGAGAGAAAAAAATGAAAGGAGATATGAGATTTTGTAGAATCACTACCAGTTATTCTAAAAACTTAAATTATTAAATGAAAACATTGTTTAATATTTAATTACTCTAATATTCACTCTCACGCTTAGTCTGATCTTTTTGTCTAGTATTAGACATGAAAATTTAATTAGGAAGATAAATAAGGCTTAATAATATTTGAATTCAGAATTTCCAGTTTTAATATCATATAAGAAGTAGATATGATTGTCTTTTAAGGACATGTAGTGGATCGGAACCTTATTATAGATAAGTAAAATGTTTTAGGGATGGGAGCATGCAGAGTAGTGAGTAATAACTATGCTTTCCTTAACAATTGACTCCGTGCTCCAAAATTAAGCGATACATAAAAAGTAAAATAAAAAAAAAATCGAATAATAACATTTCCTTTATATAATGAAGTTTATCTGGCCGTCCGGACACGAACGGGCCTTTCCGCAAATTCGATGAAGTTGACAAGTGTCAAAGTGCTTCCTTAGACATGATGCCAGGTCGAATCAACTACCTTTGGGTTTGCGAAGTTCATCATCTTAAAAAAATATTTGGTTTCGGAGCTGTTGGAGAAAATATTCTTTGGGTAACGTGACAGGTAGAACTAATCGTAACGGGGAAGCAGCATGAAAATTTATGTTTTTCAATAAAAATCCAGTGTGGGGTCTAGAGATTCTTGATATGGTCAAGTAGATTTAATTTATGCAATTCTTACTCGTGCAATTGTGCTTGTACCTCAGGACTAAAGGGATGTAAAACACCAAATTACACTTGTGTCGTCGTGGTCATTATTCTCTCTCTTTCAGCAGTTTGCGGGGCAAGTATTAAAGGAAGGAACAACCATCAAAACTTAAAAGAACTCTTGGATCGTGATAGATCTTGATACATGTGGTCACCCCAACACTAAACCTTTCTCTTTTTTTTCCTTCCTGTGATAGGAATAAATAGTTTTACTCCAGCCTTTACAGCTCTCACATATAACATTGCTTAACTCAGCTCCCAATTGGAGGGTAAGTTAAGCAATGCAACGGACATAAACATTTAATGCGTCATGGCATATAAAATCCTAGCAAGTTCTGTGATTTGGCGATAAATTGGATGATCGGTCCAAGAAAGCGGTGAATGATCGACATAATGTGTAAGCTTGAAAAAGCGTGGCTGTTGTTAGAGCATCAATGGCTAACTTGGACCCACTTTTGTTGATGATGTTTAGGAGCTCTAGGTCGGTTGGCGAGGTTGCAGGTGAGAAGAATAGGAAAAAGGAAAGATCTATGTTCTCCTCTCTCCATGAGCTTTAATTGGATTTTCACAAGCTGCTTCCTCCACCAACAACGGGCATCTCACAACGTTCGAGTTCGTTACTGGTAATTTCAGCACAAGTGACGACTGCAAAGTCAGGCCTTTCTTTCTCCTTTTGGCTCCACAGACACAGCTTTGTTGATCACATGCTTTGATTCTGTGTAGCTACCACAACTTTCCAACATCTAGAAGAAAGAATTTGTGCCCCTTGTCTGCCATCAGTGGAAGGGAATAAAAGAACAGAGTAAAGGTGAACCGCGGGTGAAGCACGCAGACTTGGTGGAGAAGGAGACGGTGAGGATAAACGTACTAAAGTCGTGATTCTCGGAGGGCTTCCTTGACTCTGCGTTCGAGCTAATATGCCGTGGAGACCTGGTTTTGCATTAGAATTGCGCAAGGAATCTTTGCATCTATACGCCAGTAGGCAGCCCACCTGATGAAAAGCCAAAGGTTCTATCTACCTTTGCTTAGAGATGAAGCAAGATACGATGCTCGACATCTTTGGCGAAATATTTACTATACTTTACCTTGGGAAGAATCAATGAATGCCGCATTGCTGTCCATTTTCCGGTGGAGCTAGATTAAAGAGATGCCCACTAAGACAAAAGCCATCTCGAATCTAACTAGAGTATTTAATGCTTAAAATGTCTTTTATTCACACCCTTCATTTGATGCTGGTGTCCTGAACATAGGAACTTTTGTTTCCTCTCCACTCAGTACACTTTGTTTCAAACCATTCAAGCACTCTTGTTTAATTCTTTGCCGCTCTTGAATCAAGCCATGCCCATCGCGGAGCTCTTTCTTGGTGCCCTTCTTCCGGTGCTGTTCGAGAGGTTGGCCTCTCGTGAGCTGCTCAACTTTGCACGCCGTGAGGGGATCGATAAGCTGCTGAAGAAATGGGAGAAGATGCTAATCAACATCAACCAGGTGCTGGATGATGCAGAGGACAGGCAATTGACCGGCGATCTTGGGGTGAAGTCGTGGCTCGAAGATCTCAGGAACTTGGCCTACGACATTGAAGACTTGCTAGATGAGTTCGCCACAAAATCCGCAAAAGACAAGTCCAAGTTAGAACCCAACACTAGCAAGGTGCACTTCCTTCTTTCAAGTTGTTGCTTCAAATTGAACCCATGTGCATTTATGTTCGATTGCAAAATGAGATCCAAGATTGAAGAGATGGATGGTAGATTAACGAATTTAATCACTCAAAAAGATAGTTTGAACCTGAAAGAGGCTAATGGGACTCAATCAGCAGACCACCGACAAGATAGGCCGCTTCCCACCACGTCTTTGCCCGAGCCTTATTTCGTTAGTAGAGAGGATGAAAAAAGGGAGATCCTCGAATTACTAATAGGAGAAGAGGACGATAGAACATGTGTGCATCTAAAAGTGATTCCCATCATAGGGATGGGGGAGTTGGGAAGACAGCTCTAGTTCAACAAGTCTATAAGGATGCTAACAAAACCGGCTATTTCGATGTGCAAGCATGGGCTTGCGTTTCCGATAATTTTGACGTGCTTGCTATTACAAAGAGAATCCTGCAGACAACCAATGAAGATTTGCCATGTGAAGATAAGGACTTGAATTGGCTTCAAAATAAACTCAAGGAAAACATTTCGGGGAAGAAGTTTCTTGTTGTTCTAGACGATGTTTGGAACGAGGAATATGAAAAATGGACTTCCTTATTGAAGCCTTTTCAATCGGGAGAGAAGGGAAGCAAGATCATTCTCACCACTCGTAATGAAGGCATTGCTTCATTAACTCGTGCTGGTGCTTCATCGTATCATCTTAAACAGTTGTCACAAGATACTTGCATGACGCTATTTGCATTTCATGCTCTTGGAGTTGAAAATTTCGATCATCATCCCCATCTTAAAGTGTTAGGCCAGAAAATAGCAGAAAAATGCAAAGGTTTGCCATTAGCCGCGAAGACATTGGGCGGATTGCTACGCAATAAAGTCAGTCCCCAAGATTGGGAAGCTATTTTGAACAGCAAAATTTGGGACCTACCAGAAGAAAGAGATGAGATCCTTCCGGCTTTAAAAATTAGCTTTCTCCATCTCCCTTTTCATCTGAGGAGATGTTTCGCTTACTGTGCTATATTTCCCAAGGACTATGAAATTGAACAAGACGAATTGATTCACTGGTGGATTGCAGAGGGTTTGTTGGAGCGAAAGAAAGAAAAGGATAGTTGGAATGCAGGTTTGAATTATTTTAACGAGCTAGTATCTAGATCATTATTTCAAAAGTCAAGTGTAAACGAATCGCAATTCTTGATGCATGATCTTGTGAATGATCTAGCAAAGTTAGTTGCAGGGACAACTTGTTTTAGCTCAGAGGAGGTTGAGCTTGGTGGTAATCAAAATAATGCATCTTTTGCTCGTCATGCCTCATTCATTCCTAGTCAATTTATTGTGCCAGAAAGACTCAAGATATATCATCGAATGAAGGGACTTAGGAGCTTTATATCATTTCATATGCAATCTAGTTTTTATGGTGGGTACTATTTGTCTCAAGAAGTGCTATGTGACTTGTTGTCAACATTGAAATACCTGAGAGTGTTTTCATTGAGTCATTGTCATATCAGAGAGGTACCATATTGCATTGGCAAATTGAGGCACCTAAGGCACCTCAATTTGTCGCATACTGATATTGAAACACTTCCGAAGTCGATTGTTACATTGCACAACCTACAGGCTTTGATATTACGAGAATGTGACCGCCTCGCCGTATTACCCGAAGGTATGGAGAAATTAATCAATTTAATATTTCTCGACATTGCACACTCCAAGCCTAAGGGCGATGCCATTGTACATAGGTAATTTGGTGGGTCTTGAGATGCTATCCAAATTTGTTGTGGGAACTAACAATGGATCAAGATTGAAGGAGTTAGAAAACCTAAAGAACCTCAAAGGGCAATTGTGCATCTTTGATTTGCATATGGTTCAAGAAGCTGGAGATGCGAAGGATGCCAAATTGTGCATGAAGGAGGGAATATGTCGGTTGGCCATGCAATGGAGTGAAGACTTCAAAAGTTTCCGGGATGAAGAGTTGGAAGCAAAGGTCCTTGACTTTCTTTGCCCTCACCAAAATCTAGAAAATCTCGAGATATCCTACTATGGTGGCTTAGAATTCCCGCCATGGTTAGGAAGTCCCTCACATGTTAACATAGTGCACTTGCGCTTACATAAGTGTTGCAGGGCCAAAGCATTACCATCACTCGGGCAGCTATCTTTGCTCAAAGAATTGTACATCGAAGGTCTAAATGCAATATGTAGGGTTGATTCTAAATTTTATGGAACTAAAATTCCTTTTCCATCCTTAATGACTCTGGAAATCAAGGACATGCCATTATGGGAGGACTGGTCTCATTACGTCGACTCTGAAGAAATTGGAGTTTTATTCCCTCGTCTTGAGCATCTCCTCATTCAGAATTGTCCTGTGTTGATAGGAATATTGCCTAGTCAACTAAGCTCGCTCATAAAGCTCGAAATCAACTCATGTCCCTGTATGGATGCCTCGTCCTCTATCATTAGCCTTCCATCCCTTAATGAATTAAAATTTCAAGGTTGTAATGAAGGGGTGTTGAAGAGTTTGGTAAACCTGACATCTCTAACCAATATTGTCATAGAAGATGTTGCTGAATTAACTTGCTTAAATCATGGGTTTACAAGCTCCTTGATCAAGCTGGAGAAGTTGGAGATGAAAAGTTGTACAAATTTGACGTACTTGTGGCAAGATAGAGATGTTATTCGGAATCTCACTTCTTTGAAGAGCTTAGTTGTTAACAGTTGTCCTGAATTCATATCTTTTATAGCTGGAGAAGGAGATATAGAGTTGCCCAGGAATCTGGAGAATTTGAACTTGCAAGATTGCATCAATTTAGAGAAGCTCCCAAGCAAGATGCACACCCTTTCCTTTCTTAGAGACTTGACCGTGGGTGGTTGTCCAAAACTCGTATATTTCCCCGAAACAGGTGTGCCGGCGTCAATTACATCTTTAAAGATCCATGATTGCAAGAACTTGCTATCTTTACCTAGAGGATTAATTGTTCATAGGGATGAACACCACAGCACTTGTAACAACAATAACTTTAGTGATGTGAAGTATTGTTTGCAAGAATTAGAAATATATGAATGCGATTCTCTGTCAGCCTCTCTATTTAGTGAGGGTAGATTTTTATCTGCGACTCTCAAGGATCTTTCAATTAGCTCGTGCAAGGGAGTAGAGTCGCTTTCGGAGAAATTTACAGACGGTCTTGAGTCACTTCAAGAGATTAAAATTTCATGTTGCGAGAATTTGAGAAGTTTGCCACAGGACCTGTACACACTATCCCATCTCACTTTCTTGATGTTGTATTATTGTTGTGCACTGGAGTTGGAGTGCTTCCCTCCTCTTCCTCCCAGCATCTCAAAATTTAATCTTTTGGGATGTCCAAAAATAAAATCATTACCTAATCAGTTGCATCGCCTCACGTATCTCCGAGAACTGATAATTGATGATTGTGAGGGTATCACGTGCTTCCCCGACGGAGGATTGCCGCCCCAGCTAGAGGTTCTCCGGATACTGGATTGCAAGAATATGAAGCAGCCGGTGAGGGAGTGGCTTACCCCTCTCACCTCCCTTCAAGACCTATATATTGACGGCAGCGTGGGAGAAGTGGGAGAGGAGGAGGATCATGAGCTTCCGCTCCCTTCCTCTCTGCTCGGTCTCTATGTTTTTAGTATGAAGAAAGTGGAAAGACTGTCCAGCAGTCTCCCTCCCTCTCTCTGGATCTTATGGATCGAAGATTGCCCGAAGCTGAGGGAGTTGCCCCAGGATGGCCTCCCTCCCTCCCTTGAAAGGCTGAGGATCATAAGATGTGGGAAACTGGAGGAGCGATGCAAGAAAGGGACCGGCTGCTATTGGCCCCTCATCCGCCAAATCCCTAGAGTCGAATTGACTGATACTCCCGAATTGGAGTCAATTACTTAAAGAGAGAGAAAGGGAGGGGGAGTTGGTATTGGTATTAGGGAGGTGTAAAATGTGAGGCCTATCCAATTCCCTCTTTCATCATCTCCTCTCCTCTCCTTCCCTCTTTTTGTTGCTGTGGCCACCTCAATCTCTGCTGCTTCGCCTCTCCACTCCACTCCGTCGAATCAAGGTATCCATCTCTCTGCCATTTACTTTTAACTCCTCCTCCTCAAATTTCGCCGTCAGCTCCCCAATCCATTTGAAAACGCTTGGTTCCGTTCCCATCGATCCCTCAAAGATGTCGTGAAAAATCCGAAATTTTATTAACGCGCCGTTGCATTTGCATTTGCATTTGGATTTCTCGGCTTATTTTTGTGCATTCCATTCCGGCAGTTTCGCACCTCAATCATCGCCTACCTCTGCTGCTTCGGCTCTCCAATCCATCGTCATCACCTCCATCTCCATCTATATAAACAAATTGTCCGCATTTGTTTTGTTGAGGTTCCAACAAATTATCCGCATTCTACTTGTTCATTTCTAGCATTGTATCAGATCTGATATTAAATCTTCTTTTGACAGGTAAGAGCCGCTCATATGCCGGTGAACTTCAGCTTATTAAATCTGTTACTTATAGTTCCCCAAGAAAGTAATTGAAATGGTTGAGCAAAACTGTAGAGCTTTCCTTTGGAAGGAAAATTCTGATGCCAAAGAGGGAGCAAAAATTAGATGAGACACTGTCTGTCTTCCTAGTTCCTAAGCAGTTTGGAGGAAGTGGAAAGACTGTCCAGCAGTCTCCCACCCTCTCTCCGGCTCTTATATATTGAAGATTGCCCGGAGCTGAGGGAGTTGCCCCAGGATGGCCTCCCTCCCTCCCTTGAATATCTCGAGATCAGAGGGTGTGGGATAGTGGAGGAGCGATGCAAGAAAGGGACCGGCTGCTATTGGCCCCTCATCCGCCAAATCCCAAGAGTCCAATTGGGTGATACTCCCTCACTCGAGTCAATTACTTAAGAGAGAAAGGGGTGGGTTGGTATTGGTATTAAGGAGGTGTAAAATGTGAGGCCTATCTCCTATTCCCTCTTTCATCATCTCCTCTCCTCTCCTTCCCTCTTTTTGTTGCTGTGGCCACCTCAATCATCGCCGCCTACCTCTCTCTCTGCTGCTTCGCCTCTCCACTCCGTCGTCGTCACATCCTCGAATCAAGGTATCCATCTTTCCGCCATTTACTTAACTCCTCCTCCTCCTCCTCTACTCTCTCCTTATTCGTGATCCCCTCAGATTTCGCCATCAGCTCCCCTATCCATTTGAAAACGCTTGGCTCCATTCCCATCGATCCACCGGAGATGTCGGATGTCATTAATATCACGCTGTCGCATTTGAATTTGAATTTTTCGCCTCAGTTTTGTGTGCATCCCATTCGCCAAGAGTCTCTAAATCTTGCTTGCCTTGCAGATTACATATTGGAATTCCCGTTGGTGAAGTTTGTCGGTACGGCCCAGCGACCTATGGAAAGATCTATGTTAAGTCTATTAGGAGAAGATGCTGAAGTGGGGAGGACCCATCGATGTGAGATTGCTCCTCATCGTGGAGACGAAGGGGAGATGCCACCTGCAGGCTCTCCTGTTCTTGAGATCTTTTGACTTTTTTGTGGAAAATCTTTCCGGTGATTAGAGTTGGTTCTCAAATTACCCGCGGGGGAATAGAGGTATGTATATAGGTTCTCTTTCCCAGTTCGATTAGTGTCTGTTTTCCACCCTGATGTTTTAATCCACTAGATGAATCCCTAGTCTGAACGTAAATATTTATATGACAAAAGAAAATTGCAAAGACGAGTTTGAAAATGTTTTAAAGTTGCAACGCATGGTAAACGTGTAGCTCAGCAACTTCAGATGATGGATAGAGCAAGTTCATGTCATGTTAATGGCAGTAAGTTGCTTTAAATCCTCTTTCCTGTTTCTAGTCTGGAAACTCCATTTGAACAACGTTTACTTAGTTGTGGAATGTGCTTGACTAATTTCCCTTATATCTCTGATTCTGATATATGCACGAAATTACTTTTACAGCATTCACCAGAAGTGGAAGGATACAAAGTACTTATTCCCACACACACAATCTTCTCATTTCTGAGCATACTGCTGCACCCATTGAATTCTTTAGGGGAAACAGTTTTATTGTGCCTCAGCCCTTCCAATCCAGCATTTTACTCACCATCCAAAGATTAAGGAATGGTTTAGTCGGTTTTGAGTACAGACACAAATGGAGGCGTTTCGTGTCCTGGATAGCACTCAATGAAATCTTTGCCCATTGTTAATTTTGATAACTATTCATATTCTGCTTCATGGAGTCAAAGATGCATAGCCCTAGACTCTGGAATCGCTGGTTGGCAAATTTTAAAGGGTGAGTCCTTTTGTTTTTACCATTTCTTTTGACTGGCTATTTAAGAGGCGGGTAATGATCATGGGTACAATCAGAATCTAGAAAGAATCTCTTCCGGAAGATTAGCATATTGTCCACATTTCTACTTGTTTTGTTAAAGTTCGAACAATTTGTCTGCATTCTACTTGTTCATTTCTAGCATTGTACCGAAGCACATGCCAATGGTCCAAAATTATTTTCTGTTATGTTGTTTGTTATCATTTCCCTGGTTATTTCATCGATGCAATTACATCCACATTTTGTTGTGTGCGCGCACGCGCGTGTGAGGGATCAATTCTATGCAAAGGGAGTTTTAAGTTATATGTTACATATACATCGCTTGGCACGTTTCCTTACAGCTTAAGCTTTTAAAAAATGCATTTGTCTAACATGCAGCAATCAAATCAAGAAGCTTGACCAATCAGCCAACCCTATGTTCTTGTTTGGTTCTTTCTTCGAGTAATTGTGGATTGTCTGGAAGACTTTCAGACGAGGATTATAAGCCTCTCATAAAATCATTGAATTACAACAAGATTTAAAGCTTTAATAAAAGCCTCTCTGTGTTTTGCCTGGTTCTATAGCTATCATATCGACTGTAAACCAGATGCTACTTATGCATGGAAGAAGTTATTAAAAGTCGGGAATATTTTGTAACCCCGCATTAAACAAATAGTGGGTAATGGAGACAATATTTCTCTTTGGTATGAATTGTGGCACCATGTGGGGACCTTGCCGAAATCATTCTCAAGGAGAATAATTTATGACTGTTTTCTTCCTCTGCAGACCAAGGGATCAGCTGTAGTCCATAACTCTCATTGGAAATGGCATGCTGCTAGGTCCGAAGAGTTGGTTTCATCCAAGCTGCAGTTTGGTGGTGTGATTTTTCCTGGTTCCTTGGTGCAGACAAAGTTATATGTACAGGTTCTTCAAATGGTCGCCTTAATTCTTTTGTCACTTGGGATATTGTCAGAAAGAAGAATGCTGATGTTGACCAGCACAAACTTGGGTGGTTCTCCCCTAATGTGCCAAGATTTGGCTTCATTTCTTGGTTAGTAACACCTGATAAACTTCCCAACCTAATGTGCCAAGATTTAATTTCATTTCTTGGTTAGTAATACCTGATAAACTTGCCACTTTTGAGAGCAGTAACGGTAGGTCTGTTGGGAATATTAGATGTCTGAGCTTTTTCTGTAGTCTAAGCATTGAATCTTGCTGTCATCTATTTTTTGAGTGTAGTTTCTCTAATCGACTATGGAGCAAGGTACTGCAAATCTGTTCTGTCAAACACTGAACCTCGATATCATCTAATTCTTGATGTTTAATGAAATCAAATTTATTGAGTTCTGTTAAGAATAATTTTGAGAGTTGTCCTGGTCTTAAAAATAAGATTGGCACTGATAAGCATTGTAGGTTGCGTGTTGCTTGGAATCTAACTTTGTGAAAACTATCCAGCTAGAGTAAGGTTTGCTTGAGTTTGTGCTTATTGTTGCTCTCTGGTGTGTAGAGTTGTATGTTTTGCTCTATGTCATCTTTATCCTTGTGATGGCATGGCAGATAGATGTCAACTTCAACCCTTTTGTTTGGGGTTCAATCTCTATGAGGTCCAATTTCTTTATTATTGGCCTTCGCATTTCTTCAAATAGTTTTTGAGGAAGAACCCCAATCGATTAAAGGGAGTTGCTGTAAGAGTAAGAAAGTAACTGTTCAATTAACTCCAAGATTCAAAGAGAGATTTTACAACATTCTACTTTCTTTTTTTGGTTCATGTTAGAATTGATCAGTATAAAATCTAAGCTGGCTCTTTGAAAAGGGTTTGTACTTTGGACCCAAGAATCAGGTAATTAAAATGTTTTTTTTTTTAATTTTAGCAGATCATTGGTAAGCCAAAACTATTGGCACCTCATCTGTGAAACTGCACCTCAATAACAACTTCTGCTTCGGCTCTCCACCCTGTCGTCCTCACCTCGATCACCATCTCCGTCTCTCTTCTTTGTCACGCTGCTGTTGCTTCAGGTACAGGAAGTTACCTGATTTCTTCGGATTGTGCTGGCTGATTCTGCAGACTTGGCTGAGAATCTGTCAATCTGTGGACTCGCAGAGAGATTAGAGCTCAGTGATTTTGGATGCTTCAGCAAGGGAGAGTTGCAAGTGGAGCGACGGCGTCCATTCTCTCTTTTAGCTCCCCAAGGCATGTATAATCCTTGGGAATTTCTAAGGTACACTTGTGAAGTACAATCTGGTAAGTGTCTCTGCACTGAACTTGATCGCTTCATTAAACCATGTCAGAAGGTTATGAATTAGACCAAGTGTACTTTGAAATAGGGGGTGAAAAGGCGATTTTTTTTTTTCCTGTAATTATGAAGTTATTGCTCTAGGAAGTGGTTGCTTTGTTGATTCGTTTTTAAGTCAGGCAATTCAGTGAAGTTGTGAGCTGATGGTTTTGTTTACTTGTAAAATTGAATCTGCAGAGGCAAGAGCCCTTTAAGTACTCAGAATGCTGTTAAATGGTAATTATGCGTTAATAGTAGTTTGGAGTATATTACTGTTGTCAATACATGGTGGTCATATTTGTGATCTGACTGAATTGGATGGAGGACTTCGCTTCTGAAAAGCAGGGGTTCATCATGATACTCTTCAGTTTTTGATGTTGCGGGAAGCTGATAAATATTGAAATTCTGATGTTGATAGGCAAGACTTCAAGAGTTGTTCTATTAAGAAGGGTGCGTGAGGCAAAGCTATGGTTGAATGAACACTGGAAGCCTTACATGACGGATTACGCAAACTACATTGTGGACTTGTATTTGAAGACTCCAATTAAGGATGGTCCCGCAGCAGGAAAGTAGATATCTTCGCTGGAGGGAGTGGTGGAGGATGGGTTGTTCTTGGACATGGCAACCGCCGTGATTATGGGCAACATGGAAAGACTGTCCAGCATTCTTCCTTCCTCTCTCCAGACCTTATGGATCTTCCCTTGCCTGAAGCTGAGGGAGTTACCCCAGGATGGCCTCCCTCCCTCCCTCCCTAGAAAGACTCTGAATCTTCGGATGTGGATGTGATGCATGAAACGGTATTGGCACCTCATTCACGAAAGCCTGGAAGTTGTATTATGGGGTATAATAAATTTCTGAGTCGGCTCTTTGAAAAGGGTTTGTGTTTTAATTTTAGACCCAAAAATTACGTGTACTTAACAAGTGTGTTTTTCTATTTCAGCAGATTTTTAGCGAGCTGAAGCTTTTGGGCGTAACTAGAGCTTGTCTCCTTCCCCCTTGTTGTCTGCACCTCAATCACCTCTGCTTCTGCTCTCCACTTCGTCATCCTCACCTTCATCTCCTTCTTTGTCATGCTGCTGCTGCTTCAGCTCTCCCACGACAAGGACAGGATACAAAGAAGTGTGTATTACAAACTTGGAAGTACAATCTGGTAAGTGATCTCATTACTGAACTCCATCAGTCCATTTAAACCATGTCGGTAGTAGGTTCTGTATTAGTGCAAGTCTGCTTTGAAATAGTGGGGGTGGAAAAGGCGGATATTTTTTTCTTCCTGTAATTATGAAGTTATTGTGCTGAGAAGTGATTGCTTTGTGGGTTTAAAGATGAGTGTAGTAGGACTCTTTGATCGTGAAAAGATGTTCTTAGATGGATTCGACGTGGTGAACCTTAGTTAGACAATTTTATTGTAAGATAATGTCTTGGAGAAAAAAAAAAAAAAACTCAAGAATTGGGCTGTGGTTTTCATTTTTAAGTTGGCAATTAAGTGAAGTTGTGAGCAGATGGTTTTGTTTACTTTTATAAAATTGAACACATGAAAGCAAGGGTCTTTTAAGTACCCAGATTGCCGTTGAATAGAAATTGTGTTAATTGTAGTTTAGAGGACGATACGTTGTCGATGCATGGGAGTCATATTTGGGATCCGACTGGAATTGATGGAGGATTTTGCTCCTGAGAAAGCAGGGGTTCGTCATGATACTGTTCAGTTCTTGATGTTGCGAGAAGCTATTGATTTTGGGAATTCTGATGTTGATAGGTGCGATGTCAAGAGTTGTTTGGTGAAGATTGGTGTGAAACAAAGCTACTGTTGAATGAAGATGGGAAGCCTTACATGACAGATTACTCAAATTACATTGCAGACTAGTATTTCAAGACTCCAATTGAGGACAGCGCCACCGCAGGAAAGGAAATATCTTCACTGGAGGGAGTGGTGGAGCATGGGTTGTTCTTGATCATGGCAACAGCCGTGATTATTGCCAGAAAAGCTGGTGTAGATCCAAAGTTGAAGTAACATTTTTGCCCAGCAGTCATCTTGGTGGGAATTGTAATCTTTAATTGATTCAAATAGACCGTATCTTGCATCTCTTTAATGGGTAAACATGTTTTATTTGTTCTAAACAACTGAAATGTCCAGATGGGGCCTTCCATGCTTTGAGTCTCAATCATTCAATTTGCAGCAGCCTTTGGAATGCTCATTATCAAGCCATTTCGAATATACTCTGCTGACCAGTTTCTGCTGTTTTAATAGATAATTGCATTCATAATTATAACTTGTGAGTACACTCCTGCTGACCGTCGCATATCCTTTGTTTATTATTCAATGTTGCTAATAAGAACATGCAAGTGATTCAACTGAAGAATGACGAAAACCAGAGGTTTCTGGCGTGAAGCGATTTAGCCTTCAATTTAGAACTATTGCATTCATGCATGATACATGTCAATACTTTTTTAAGTTTTTTTTTTTTTTCAAGAAACTGAAATTCACAAATACTGGTTACTATTGAGGATGTTAAGAATTATAGTTTAATCTTCAAGATTCAGCAAAGTACCATGGATTCATCTTTGTTAGATTCTGTTCTCTGTTTGCTATGATATGAACTATAAGTTGTCTACCATTTATCACCTCAATCTGGTCAGAATCTCTCCTCGATGATCAAATTTTCCTGTGAAATTATCTAGAGCTAATGCAATGAGCCTGTCTAAACACAAGGAATGTCTACCCCAAAACACCACTCGTGATTTTGAGAACGGTGCTCTGCCTAGGGCATCAGTAGCTCTGTTTGCTGGGCTGAAAGCTAAAAGAAAAGTGAAGAAACGTGAGATCAAGATGTTTGGCAAAACTCCAGTTTCGTTTGATCCTATAATGGTTGCGATCTTTGGAAGCCTCAGTGAAAGGAGTGAAAGCACCGAGTCTTTTTTATACATGTAATATAAGGGAGTGTAGTGTCAACCACACAATAGACATGTTTCTATAACAATTCTACACAAGAATGTCATTTCAACAATGAAAGAACAGAGTGCAACGTAAGCCATTGCACGAATGGATACCGAGTGTAATCTATACGACTTAAGTGCAACTCCACATTAGGCCTGGGTCTCGTGATGATGCACTCTTCTAGTTCCATAGAACCAAAGGCATAGATGCTGTGAAGACGGTTATCCACAGCAACTTCCCAGGTATGAACATGTGCGCTGACGAGAACCAATTAAGCATTAGGTTTGGTGAAAATTTCACTAGATTTTAGTTCATAAACGCCCTATTTGATGTTCTTAAAGGAAGTTGATGACTTGGATTGTCTTCATTTAACACCAAATGCACTATCCAAGGCTGTTTACTACCGTAGGATGTGGGACTATTTTAATAGCTGCCATTTCAGGTTGAACTACATGGTCATCAATAAGTACTGATTATTAAGGATGAACTTCTCTTTTTTGACATAATCGAAACCTTAGAAAGGAAGTGACCTGCTCTAAGGAAAACTTGTTTTGGCCTTATAAAAAGATAAGATCAAGAGAGAGAGCTTTTCAGAATATCCCCATAACCTCCGTCGTCTCATCCTGTGGTAGACAGAGTCGGAAACTTATTTTCCGAGCTGTTCACAGTCGTGACTGATTGCGCCTTCACAAAATCCAACACGAGATATATTAAGGAAAGCATGTGCGAGTGGAAAAACCGGGAATTCGTATGCAGTGCGATCTTGAGTCTTCGAATTTACATCTTACAATCACCTAAGCATGGGAAGATGCTGACATTCATGAGAATCATGCAAACAGCAAGTGTGCTCATAAGTTGCAAAGCGAAGATGATTTACGATTGAAGACAGATGTGTCGTATGGAACGGATGGGGTTTGGGGAGGCGCGGGCCTGCAGGAGTACTCAACAGAACCTGCACAAAGAGAAGATTTGCAACTTAATCATACGTCCACAAAAGCAGCACAATTCATATGAAGCTCAAGCGGATGGCTCTGAAAGTTGAATGTTCATGTGAGGTAATGCGCAAAGTCTGCACATGAAACTCTCGAGCTTCATATTTGAGGATTAGTTTTTCGTTTATCTTCTCGCAGTCGCATCAAACATGCATTTCGCCATTAACTCGAGTGAAAACTAGCAAGTCGCTCTCTTTTTTTTTTTTTGGTAAGGTAAGAATTATCATAAAACGACCAGCAAAATGTACAAACAAGAGGGGAGACACGGTACCAACAACCACTCCACTAGACGAAGTGTCATTGGAGTAGAGGGGTACCATGGTCATCAAAGAAAATTACAAGTAGGCTAGAAATATAGAAGAATCAAGGGGACACAATTCATCCTATACTATATTGTGGCTGTCTCCACATCAAAAATGCGAGCGTCTATCCCCCAACTACGCTGCATTCTTCTATTTCTGGGAATATCCTCAACCGATTTGAAAGCCAGCGCTTTGTCCTTGACCGCCTTACTGAGGTATAGTTTCATGGAAGGAACAAAAAGATTCTGGCCACGGAAGATAATATCATTCCTGGTTTTCCAGATGATATAGCATAAACACCCAAAAGAAAAGCATACTATCTCCGAGTAGAAACCTTTGCCAGTCACAGAGTTCATAACCCATTGAAGATTATCCGACCAAGAGGAGTTGTGCCAAGGGAGGTTACACTTATCGGCCCAGAAATGGAGATGCTGCAATCAAAAAACAAGTGGTTGATTGAATCGGGCCTAGAGTTGCAAAGAGCACAGACCGAATAAGGAATACCGCCATATGACATAAGATATTCCTGAGTTGGAAGGCGCTCTTTGGTAATAAGCCAGAGGAGGAATTGATATCTAGGTGTCAGAGCCTTATTCCAGACAAAGGAGGACCAAGGAACCGGGTTGGATCTGCACCGGATTATATCCCACGCTGAAGCCATTGAAAATTTACAGGAGGAGTCCGCCACCCAAGAAAAGGAATCTTGACCAATAGAGAGGTGAGGAACCTGAATTTGCCATAAAGCTAGCTCTTGGAGTAATTGAGTCCCATCCGGGGAATACATGTCCTTCACCTTCGCTTGTCTAATGAGGTCCGATTGGAGTAAATAACTGTCAGAGAATACCAAGTTTAAGGGACCAA
>CM026411.1:25901389-25941384 GCA_014858505.1 Corymbia citriodora subsp. variegata | reverse complement strand
AAGAAAGAGAAATCAAGTTTCTCCTAAAACCAGGAACATAAAAGACATTGTTCAAAATGAGCTGAAATCCAGAATCTAAATTCAAGACAACTGTGCCTATGCGCTCCACATCAACTCCGACATCGTTTCCAACTTTAAGCTTTAACTCCTTCAGACTTGGACTCCTTAGATTTGTTAGACCCTGTAAGGTAGTAGTCACATGAACAATAGCACCAGAATCAAGCCACCAAGAATCCGGAGGAACATCAACCAAATTTGATTCAAAACAAACCAACAACTCACCTTGGTGACTTTCTTTTCTTCCTCTTAGCCAAGCTTTGAACTTATAGCAATTGGCTCTCCTGTGACCTTGCTTCTTGCAGTGAAAACACTTGAAATTCTTATCTCCATTTCTCCCATTGTTCCCATTTTTCTTGAAGTCTTGACTTTTCTTTGGACCATGAGCATTTGATCCTTTAGGCTTCCATTTTCCCCTAGAGAAACTCGACTTGGCATTAGCAATTACGTGGGCTGACTCATTCTTCTCCTTCTTCAACTTCTCCTCCTCAGTCACACACTTTGAAATTAGGGCATTAACGCTCCAAGTCTCATTCTGAGCGCTATAAGCAGTCTTAATTTGGCTGAATTCAGCTGGCAAAATATTTAAGACGTGATGCACAATATAATCTTCAGAAAGAACAATTTTATGGGTTTTGAGTTTAGACTGAATATGGACCATCTTCAGTATAAACTCTCTAACACCCACAGCAGCATCATATCTCATATTTGTTAACTCATGCAACAAATTTCCAGCTTCAGCCTTGTCCGAGACTCTATATCGTTCTCCCACTGCTTCAAGGAACTGTCTTGCATTCGTATTTTCCGGTAAACCACTAATGAGATGCTCAGCAATGGACCTCTTCATAGCAATGAGGCTCGGTCGGTTAGATTTTTCCCATCTAGCATAATGAGCCTTTTGTTCTGCACTACTTTGATCATTGGGCTTGGGAGGTTCATTCTCACGTAGTGCCAAGTCCATATCCACAATGCCTAAAGCAAACTCTATATCTTGCATTATTGTTGTTCACAGCAAAAGTAACTGTTTGTCACACATAATGCAATATGATTAATTATGGGCATTAAACAATTCCACAAAATAATTAGTATATTATAAACTCCCCTTTGGGCAGAGCGTATAATACACCATTATTTTCCACAGCATGAAGATTATAAAACAACAACAAGGAGAATTACATATAATTGTCAAGAATTTATCCCCTTTGGGCAGACAAATCCTTTAAATTATACATCTCCATAATATCAATATATAGAGACGATAAGGAGAATTATATATAATTATCAATGGCTTATTCACTTTGTGCAAATAAGACCTTTTAAATTATACATCTCCATTATCTCGACATAGAGGAGAATTACATATAACTCTAAAATTTATCCCCTTTAGGAAGATAAAATTTTGAGTTATACATCCCCATCAATTATCTCTATTATATTAATATAGAGGGGAATTACATATAATTTTCAAAAAATTTATCCCCTTTGGGCGGATAAATATTTTTCCAATTATACATCCCCATCTTTTTAAAGTGAGAATTTATCTTCATGCAATTTTCCAAATTAATATACACAATAACCCCCTTTGGGCGGGTAATTGTATATACTAATTTGCATTAATAGGAACTCCAAAAAATTTTATAATGTTCCATTTAATTAATGCCCAAAATTTATCAATATGAAGCACTTAACAATATGTGCTTCCCAAAATCATATTGCATTAAACAACAATTTTTGCCACAATTTTTTTTTTTTGAAATTTCATTTTCATTTAATATTAATTTATTATTAATCTACAGGAATTTTGGCCCAGCGGGCTCGGGCCAGAAAATTCTGGTCACCGGCCCGCGTGGGCTTCCCTCCGGAAGCCCGGATTCTGGGCGTACGCCCAGAATCTCTCAAGGCCCGACCCGCTTGGGCTTCTGGAAGAAGCCTAGATTCTGGGCTTACGCCCAGAATCCTCAAGGCTCGGCCTGCCTGGGCTTCCCACAGAAGCCGAGATTCTGGGCTTGTGCCCAGAATCTACAACAGGCCATAAAACGGGCCTAGTGGCTGGGCTTCTGCCCAGAATCCGGCAGCCCAGCCTGCCCTTGGCCCGGATTCTCTTAGGCGCAGATCTGGGCCTGCGCCCAGAATCCGACTTGGCCCGGCTGGAGGTCTTCTTCAACCTTCAGCCGGAGCCCCGAGGTCTGCAAACCGGGTCACACGACCCGGTTTCGACCCGAAACTCAATAATACTTGTTTTATACCTAATTTTAGTGATATTTTTCATGGGCTTTAATTATCACACCATTATAAAGGGATTAGAGTGATTTAAACGAAGATTAATTGAACAAATCATCAATATTGAAGCTTCAAAATTTTCGGATCTTATACCCATGGCCGAAAATCAATTTTCTCAAGTTTAAGGCCAAAAAGCTCACTTTAATGCAACTAATCAATTCTAAAGCATATATATAACAATACCCATGCATCAATTTATAACATGCTTCATTCAATTGCAAGTAATTTAAAAAAAAAAAATTCGGAACTTTTCAAGGTACAAACCCTAGAATTTCAAATTCGAAATTCTCTCTTAATTCTCAACGAAAATCTATAAATTATATATGGTTGGAAAGATCTCAATATGTAGAATAAAAACCCTAAGGTTTCAGAATCAATCGATGAAAGAGTCCGCATGAGAAAATAACGACAACATTAGGTTAAAGGGAGAAAATTTCGAATTTGTTCATAAAAGAAATTTGGGTTCTACAATCATATATGATAGGCTCTGATACCACATGTATCAATTTATAACATAAATTGATATGATCAGTGATCTGTCGGATCAACATAAATTTGGCCTCACTTGACTGAAGACGGATCAACCTGATATGATCAGTGATCTGTCGGTATGCTGATTCTTCCTCTCTATGACCTATTTCGGTTTAGCAGCTTTAATGGGATTAAGCGACTGATAGGTATAACCTACCCTTTTATAGGCTAGAGAGGGGACCTAGCAAACCATAATCAACAGCGTGTCAACTGGGCCATTCCCATTACGGGCTTCAGTTAAACACAATTGCCTACACTTTGTTGCTCAACTAGGCCCGTAATTAATAGATGCCAAAACCCAACTCAATAAGATCACTTTAGGGTTTAAAATATATTGGAATATCCATTAACCCGATTATATAAAATAGAAAATTAATTAATTAATGTAAGCCCATTATCGGAAAATTTCCAACATCACATCCCACGGCGATAAATTTGTTCTTGGCAGGAGATATGGGGAATATGGGAAGAGTGATCCAAAGATCATTGTTGTTTAAGGTTCCACCGGACGAATCATAACAATCTTTGGCCACAAATACCATTATACTAATCTCATGCTTCTCAATAGATGTACTGACTATAGTGATATTGGTACTTTTATCGAAGAGATAAGGAGTGGGAGGATTAGTTGAATCATCGCAAAAGATGAGGAAAGAATCTGACTCTTCTTTGAAGTAGCAATCGTCGCCAGTGTTGTTCATCCCAAATGGATATGAGAAGGTGAGGTTGCCACATCTATTTGCGCATCCGGGCTTTGTTGTTTGGACTATATCCGCCGTAACTATTGAGAATAGAGCCACTGATGTGCACAACAACACTACAACTCTCAAGGGAAGTCTATGGAGCAACATGGATTCACCCATACTCTTCCTGAAATGAGATGTTTTGCAACAAGACGATGAGCTTCACAGCTTGATGACAACCTTTATAAGTGACGATGGAGCTTCCAGAAAGCTGAATAGTATATGCATCATTCATAATCCCCACTAGGGTGTTAATGGGTCGGGTTAGGTCGGGTCAGACCTTGATGTTACCCAACCCGAACAAGAAGGCTCGCACAACCTGACCCAAAAGGCATGAAACACGAAAAAGGAAAATGGGTCGGGTCGGATTTTGGACCAGCAAGTCAAATCCAATCATACACATACCATCAAATAAAAACTCGTAACGTTTTCCATCATCCAATATCTAAAGCACAATAAAACATGAAACACCGATAGAAGAGCGAACGGCCAGAGCACGCAAGTCAAACCAAAGTCGTCGACGCCACTAAAGAAGGCGAACCCAACCAAAGACGACCGAAAACAACTGCAGCTCCGAGTGAGCAGAGCGAGAGGACGTCACGGGAAGCATGAATTATGCAGCAGCTCATGCTCGCTCCTCCGAGCCAGAGCGAGCGAGAGAGAGAGAGGAATTCATACGACAGCTGCACAGTCCGACAAGGAGCTGAAACTCCCCACGAAGAAGACGCGATCACGCGCTGAACCACGAAGCAGGGAGCGATGAAGGAGCGGAGATGGGCCCGGAGGGAGAATTCGGACGAGCAGCAGAGCCGGGCATAGCTGCAGAGCTCGCGATCTTATAGAGAGAGAGAGGAGAGAAAGGAGAGAGAGAGGAGACGAGACTTTTGTTTTTCTATCTCTACTCACTCGCTCTTTAACTTCCACGAACGGTCAGCAGAAGCAATGGGATTGTTCCCGCGAGGGACAGGTGGACGGCCGGGATGGGATCTTCCCCGGGAGGGGGGCGAGCGGCTGGTAGGGTGGTGCCACGTGGGCTGGGGGGCCAGCTCAGTGTGACGCGTCCGGCACGTGCGGCTCCGAGGAAAGGTGTTTTCTCTCTCGGATCCAAGAGCTTTGGCGAAGGTGGAGAAAAACGCGTCGGCGTCAACCGCGTTCGAGGCACGGTGGCCGTGGGGCCTCTCTCTCGCTCTCCACCCTTGCTCTCACTCGCCTTCTCTTTTTCCGACCCTTGATCCCTTTCTCTTCACCCTCTCTCTGCCCTCTTCGCGTTCGAAAGAAGGGTTTGGGTGAGAGTTTGTTTATTTGTTTATGGGCCGAATAATGTTCTAGGCCTAACCCCACTCAAAAGATAACTATTTACTTATTTTATAATTATGACCCGAACATTATTAAGATTCGAAATATGCATCATATTTATTTCGTATTTAAGTCATGTCTAAGTCGGGTCAAATCAGATTTTTGGACACCCCTAGTCCCCACTATATTGATTGTCTTTGCGGTGATTACATCATTAGTAATCAATTCCGGTACTTCAACATTCTATCATTCTCGTTCTTTAGGACCAACTAACAAAGAAACTCGCTGGCAGTGCAGTGGTGACAAAAGGCGATGTTATGGTGGGTGACGCGACGATGGCCACTTGGGAAATGGATAAATTAGAGAGAGAATTTCCAAGAAAATATTAATATTTCATCTTCCATTGAGATCAAACTCGAGAAAAAGAAAAAAAAAGTTAATTAGATAAAGCAGGATATTGGTAATTTGGGTCAGTTCAAATTTAGATTCGAAAATTGAAACAACACCAACCAACCCAAATATAGAAGAAGAATTAGAACAAAACTAATGAACTTGCCAAATGATATTGTAGTTGCAAGTAAGAAGTCCAAGCTTGTGGACCAGAGCCAAATTGAACGATCCATTAATGAAGTTAGACTTTCCTCCTGTACCCAAATTTGTGGAAGTTTGCTTCCAAAATAGATGGGAATTGGTTCGCTTTACCCCAAACACACCATGATCTAATCGAATAATGCCAGACCGCTTTCACTTGCCTAGCCAACAGAATAGAAAACTAAGAACAAATGTGCTTTTTTAGACTGCATGAACGGAACAAATTTCAAGGAATAAATCTTCATATATATTGGGCGAGAGGAGCAAAAAGACACTTCAACATTTAGGAGGGCGTAAATTGGCATTTCCCCCCTCGCTTTTGTTGAATTCAGTTGGCGGTTAGATTTCAAATTTCTTTTCAGGTAGGAGTAATTATGCAGTGTATAAGAAATGAGGCCAACACCACATATCCAATCATAGTATTAGATATGTTTACTCGATTCCTACATGTAGATATCTCCTCAAGACGAGATTTATATATAGAGAAAGGTTTGATATATATAGAGGCAGCAAAGAAATGTTTGGTTGGATTGGACATATATAACTCAAATATTGTTTGGGAATAGGTCTAAAAACAAGTGGTGAAGTGACTAGAATAAAATTGTATAGCCACATGACATAACTTTATTTTCACTATTGTTTACGTTAATTAGAAAAAAAGGGACTAGTCTCGCTAATAGTAACACTAATTCATTAGGCGAATACTTACATTAATTTGTGTATTGTTTACTAACAATCTAGACATACTTTGCTATAGAAGTAAATAAAAATAAATAGATCCTTTGATTTTTTTTCTTGCTGAGTAGCTATTCCTGATTTTCACTAACTCCAGGAAAAATCAAAGTAGAAATTTCTATCAATATTGCTCTTGATTTAGACTCTCCAAAGAAAAGCGACTTTCTTTGCTCTTTTAGCTTAAGCCAAAGATGCATTCAGTCCCATTCCTTGTCCAAAGCATCGGATGCAACTGACATCCTCTCTCTCCTGCTCTTCACTAAAGAAGCCTTGACATCACATTGTGACGTCGCGATCGATCCTAGGAATTTTCAAACTGACTTGCAAATAATAAAAATCATGAATAGATAGAAATTTTGTTTCTTTTCAATCTCCTACCCATGAGAAGAATCAATTTCGGTCGGTGGTGCCCACAAACTATTGCGTGCACGCCTCAAACTCCTTAAATATTTGTACAAATATCGACATTGTATTTAGATCTTTATGTGTAGACTGATGTTTTGATTTATGCTATGTACAATTAAAAAAAATAGATACTTCAATGATAAGTACTAAAGATTAATTAGATAAAGCAAGACATTGATGATTCCGGTCAATTCAGATTTGGATTTGAAAATCAAAACAGCACCAAACAACCCAAATGTAGAAGAAGAATGAGACAGAAATCTGCAATGTTTAGATATGATCATTGCTAAGTAAAAAGGACTTTGGGAGTCTGAAATCGATTTTGAGAGTTTTCTCAGACTTGCCTGCAAAGCTTCAGGTAAATGCTAAGTCAATGCGGTCAGTTTTCTTAACAATTTCTCATGTATGACAATATGTCTCATTATCCTACCAAGACTTGAAAAGTCAAGCATGTATGGAAGTGTGCAGTGGGAGATCACAACCCTAAAATTCATTAAAGCACGCACTGTCCTCAAGAAGCCTTAGAGTTTTTATAATTGCAAATTAGCAAAAAAATAAATTCCTATACCTATTATATTTGTACAAATTCAATTGTAAACCTTTTAATTGTACTAAATAAAACTTAGACTTTTTGAAAATTTACTAATTTAGTTTTTTTATCAAATTTGACGGGAAATCATTAAGGTAGATAATTTTTATAATTTTTGAGAAAAGTCGGTTTCCTTGGAGATTTCTCGTGTACGACAATATGTCTCGGAGTTATTGCCCACCAACTTAGGGTGTATCATTAATAGAGTATAAATGAGACAGGGAGCTTTCACTATTCCCCCAAGACTTGAATAGTCAAGCAAGTACTAAGCGTATGCAGTGGGAGATACAAATAGGGGTTATAGCTTTATTCTATAATAAAATTGTATCGCTACATCGCAGAACTTTTCTCTCACTATTGTTTACATTAATTAGAAAAAAGGGACTAGTTTTGCTAATAGTAACACTAATTCGTTGGGTGAATACTTAAATATAACTTAGACATACTTTTCTGTAGCAATTAATAAACCTAAATAGATTCGTCGATTTTTTTTCTCACTGAGTACTATTTCTGATTTTAACTAAGTAACTCTAGGAAAAATTGAAGTGGAAATTTCTATCACTGTTGCTTTTGATTTAGACTCTCCAAAGAAAAGCAAATTTCTTCACTCTTCGCTTAAACCAAAGGTGCATTCAGTCCTATTCCTTGTCCAAAGTATCAGATGCAACTAACATCCACTCTCTCTCTTCACTAAAGAAGCCTCGACAAGACCATCGCAATTCACATTGTGATGTCGCAATCTATCCTAGAAATTTCCAAAATGACTTGCAAATAATAAAAATTGTGAATAGATAGATATTTTGTTTCTTTTCAATCTCCTATCCATAACATGAATCAGTTTCAATGGTGCTCATAAATTATTGCATGCACATCTCGAACTCCTTAAATATTTGTAAATATATCAACATCGTATTTAAATCTTTACGTGCAGATTGATGTTTCAATCATGACATAACTTTTCTCTCACTATTGTTTACATTAATTAGAAAAAAGGGACTAGTCCTACTAATAGTAACACTAATTCATTAGGTGAATACTTAAATATAACCTAGACATACTTTGCTGTAGCATTTAATAAACCTAAATAGATCCTTCGATTTTTTTTCTCGCTGAGTACTATTTCTGATTTTAACTAAGTAACTCTAGGAAAAATTAAAATGGAAATTTCTATCACTATTGCTTTTGATTTGGACTCTTCAAAGAAAAGCAAATTTCTTCACTCTTCGCTTAAACCAAAGGTGCATTCGGTCCCATTCCTCGTCCAAAGTATCAGATGCAACTAACAACCACTCTCTCTCTCTCTTCACTAAAGAAGCCTTAACAAGACCATCGCGATTCACATTGTGATGTCACAATTTATCCTAGAAATTTTCAAAATGACTTGCAAATAATAAAAATCATGAATAGATAAATACTTTGTTTCTTTTCAATCTCCTATCCACGACATGAATCATTTTCGATGGATGGTGCTCATAAATTATTGCGTGCACGTCTCGAACTCCTTAAATATTTGTAAAAATATCAACATCGTATTTATATCTTTATGTGCAGATTGATGTTTCAATTGATGCTATGTCCAATTAAAAAAAAAAATAGGTACACTGACAGTAAGTACTAAAGATTAATTAGATAAAGCAAGAAACTGTTGGTTCGGATTTGGATTTGAAAATAAAAACAATATCAATTTGAAAATCAAAACAATAGCAAACCCAAATATAGAAGAAAATGTTAGAATGAAATCTACAGTGTTTAGATGTGATCATTGCTAAGTAAAAGGACTTCGGAGTCCGAAATTGATTTTGGAAATTTTCTCAGACTCGCCTGTAAAGTTTCGGGCAAATGCTAAGTCAATGCGGTCAATTTTCTTAGCAAGTTCTTATGCATGACAATACGTCTCATTATGACAATACGTCTCATTAGAGTGCTTTCGTTATCCTTCCAAGACTTGAAAAGTCAAGCAAGCATGCAACGTGTGTAGTAGGAGATCACAACCCTAAAATTCGTTAAAACACTCGCTGCCCTCAAGGAAGCCTTAGAGGTTTTATAATGGAAAATTAACAAAAAAATTCTAAATTTATTATACTTGTATAAATTCAATCGTAAATTTTTCAATTGTGTTAATTAAAATTCAAACCTTCTAAAAAATTATCAATTTATTTTTTCTGATTAAATTTGGCCAAAAATCGTTATTAAAGATAATTTTTATAGTTTTCAAGAAAAGGCTAAGTCAAGGGAGTCGGTTTCCTTGACAATTTCTCATTTACGACGATATGTCTCGTCCGCCCACCAACTTTGGAGAAAGGTGCATCATTGGTAGAGAGTACAAATGAGGCAGGGTGCTTGCATTATTCCGCCAAAGACTTGAAAAGTCAAGCAAGTGCTATGCGTATGCAGTGGGAGATCGCAACTGAGGGTGATTGGTTCCCAGGTATTACAATTCCGGTCTTGAAATTATGAACCGAATCAAAAGGACCAATTCTCCTTTTATGAAATTGAGGATGGATTGGTACCCCTTAAAAGCAGACCGATCGAGGTGGTTTGGTTTCTGGATGGGCAATGAAATTGGTGGCATGTTCGGTTTTTTTTTTCCATTAATGTTCAATATGAAATTGAAGATGTTCTTGAAAATCAAGGCGTTTCTAAATTAATGAGTTACGTATAACATTAAAAGTTTCATATAATCTTTTCCAATTTGTGGTAAAATTTGGTTAGAATGAGCAATTGCTTTTGTGTTTTGATTTGTTCTTGTCATCTTACTCACGTGTGTAAGTGATGGGAGTCATGCATGAGTGCATGAGTGAAGACTGAAATATAAGATAAATTAGGGTTTTTGATTCAAATTTTAAAGAAACAAAAAAAAATTGGTCCCGCTAGGGTGGGCAGTTCCACACTTGGAACTCGAAACTAAATCAAAATTTACTAGTTCTAATTTTATGGAACTGAGAACCAAACTAATGCCCTCAGACCCACCCAAAACTAACCGATGTAGTCCTATCCAGGCAATTCCTTTTGCTCACCCCATCACAACTCTAAAACAAAAGAATGCCAAGGAAGAAAAATCAATAAGAGCGAACTGGCTTGAGCTAGCGATTGTGTGCACGAAATGTGTTTTGTGGTGATGGGGTTTATAGTCCTAGTTGCGAAATCTTTGTTGAATTCTGGAAAAGAAAAAGGTGTATTTTCAGAGTGATTAATCAACTGGTTTTAAAGAGGTGAAAAATAAATATTTTCCATTGTCGTGCTACAAAAATTAAGATTTCTAGACAAGATTCCATTATATACTTCTAAATTAAGACAAGATACGTGGAACACAGGCTTGTTTTTTTTTATCTTTTATTTTGGTTGTTGGCCTAAGAGTTCTAATTAAAAATATGGATTGTGATTGATACATACTTGTGGAGAATTATCATTTAAAGGAATTTATTTTTCCCTTCATTTAGTATCCATGTTATAAATCTTTCGTTGCATTTCCATAATTTTGAGGAGAATCCCATCTTCCTACCATCGCGGTAACAAAGAAAAATGTAATCATTATTACCAAAAGTCATTTTGAAGAGACTAGGCTAATCGAAGTAGGCCCAAAATAGTCGCATATTGGACCTTAGTGTAAATGTGACATATAACACGTGTATCATACACCCTAATTAACTCTACTTAGTGCTCCATTTGTTTCGCAGAAAACATTTTCAAGAAAATATTTTCCTCATTTTCCATCATTTGATCCACTTAGGAAAATGAAATAAGAGGAATTGTCCGCAAAAAATTTGTCTTAGCGAGCTTCATATTCTGGAATATTTTGCTTTGGAGGACTTCGTTGATTGGTTTCACAGAATCGAACAAATTTTTGATCATAAGAATATTGCGGAGAATCGAAAGGTCAAGCTTGAATATATGAAGTATAAAATGCATGCTCCGATTTGGGGGGAAAATCTACCGTGTCAAAAAATTTGTGAAGGAAAGCGGTGAATTGTAACATTAGATCAAATGAAGGAGCTCAAAAAGAAGCATTTCCCAGAAACTTATGAGCAAGATGCCTTCGATGAATTCCACAATATGAAGCAAGGGGGGTTGTAAGCAGAGGAATACGCCACCAAATTTGATCATCTCGGGCTACGATGTGATGTGGTGGAGGCACAGGAGTAAACTATAGGTCGGTATTTTTGCGGTCTTCATTTGAAAACTGCCGGTGTTGTCCGATTACAACCTTATTGGACTTTTAATCAGGTCTTCTAATTATCGAAGAAGGTGGAAAAGCGACTCAAAGAGAAAAGAGAGTGAAGTCAGAAGCCATAAACCAAAGAGGGATCCTCTAATCTCGGGAGTTCGACTTTAAAACCTTCGTCAGCATCGACGGAAACCGTTGAACGAAGGGGGAGCATCTAAAACCAATTAGCCAAATGAAGCTAACAATAAATCAAGACAGTGTTTGAAATGTCATGGATTTGGTCGCATCGCCTCGGAGTGTCCTAATAGAAAGATCATGTCTCTTGTACAAGATGAGCAGCAGGGAGAGTTGCAAAACGACTCTTTGCTCCAAGAAAATTCAAGGAGTCACGAACAAATCATTTACTGAGACCAAGGAGAAGCTCGTCATTCAAAAGAGCTTGCATGCTGATCATCTGAGGATGATCATTGGCTTTGTAACAACTTACTCCATACAAGCGTGTACTGTCGTCATTGATAGTGGATGTTGTGCAAACGTTGTGTCGACCTCCTTGGAGGCAAGTTGCATCTCAAGGCCGAGGATCATCCACATCTTTACAAGCATTCTTGGCTCAAGAAAGGGAGTGAGTTAAAAGTAAATAACCGGTGCTTGATTTCATTCTCCATTGGCCAAAGATGTAAAGATGAGATTATGTTTGATGTATAACACCTATCCCTTTGTCAAAGACCGCGTCAAGATTACGTTGGGGCCTTGCAAGATGGGGAGCGTTTCCTAAGCCAACTCATGGGAAAGGAAGCAATCTTCTTTTCAAGTCTCACTTTTCCTAAGCACCGGAGGATGCTTGTGAAGCTTGTGCTCTTGTTATGGTGGAAGAAAATGAAGCAAAAGAGGAGATCCTAACCATTTTGCAGCCGTTGCTTGTGGATTTCTTTGAAGTCATGCCAGTGAAATTCCATCCAACCTTCCACCTATGAGAGAGATTCAACATTATATCGATCTAGCGCTTGGTGCATCTGTTCGATCATGAGCTCTGAGAAGCACGAAGAACTTCAAAGACAAGTTGATAAACTCTTGGCTAAGGGAGCGATACAAGAAATCTCAAGTCCTTTTGCTGTCCCGGCAATTCTAGTTCCAAAGAAAAATGGTTCTTGGCCAATGTGTGTCGATAATAGATTGGTGAACAAGATAACCATCAATTTTTTTCCTTTTCCTTGCCTTGATACTTGCTTGATCAATTTCATGGAGCTTCTGTGCTTTCCCAAGATCGATCTTGGAGGCAGCTATCGTCAAAGTTAGATGAAATTAGGAGTCGAAAGGTTGACCGCTTTCAAAACTAAGAACAGTCTTCTTGAAGGCATGCTGATGCCCCTTGACGCTTTAATGCTCCTAGTATTTTTATGCATCTTATGAATCATGTCTTTAAACCTTTCGTTGGCTAGTTTGTCGTCATGTACTTTGATGACATCATGATTTATACCATAGCAAGACGCAAGTGGAGCCTTTGGAACATCAAATTCAAGTGCTATGGGACAACGCTTGCATGCCAACCTGAAGAAGTCACTTTTGCACAAGTAGCCTGGTTTTCTTAGGCTATATTGTCTCCAAGGATGGTGTTAGAGTAGATCTTAGCAAGACGGAGGCAATAGAAAGTTGGCCAATCCTTACTTCGCTGAATGAGATGAAAACTCGAGAATGTTTTTGGAATTTTCCATTACTCAAATATCGTCAGAATGTTATGTTACACAAACAGAAGGCCAGGTACTCTATTTGGACGTAGCATCTGAACTTTGAGCACGTAGAACAAGCAGACAAAAAAAAAACGAGGAGGAAATACCCAAAAGACAAACAGCAACAGCAACAGCACCGAATAGTAGGACGAGGGCCAACATTGCCATGAATTCTCATCTTCCACTTTCAATTTCGAAGGGCACTTGGTTACTTATGCTATCATCATTTCCTGATGCATTACTTTTGAGGATGCCATCACATTTGCTTGGTCTCTCGCCAAGCAATTGCTCAGCTTCTTCAAGGTCACAGCTCTGATTCACCCATGGATGCCTGTCCATCACCTTCATTAATCCCTCCAATTCCATTGCCACTTCCTTCATGGTTGGCCGATCCTCCCCTTTCACCCTCAGGCATCGGCTTGCCAGCATCGCAACTTCCTTAATCTCTTTGGGGTTACCCTCGTTTAGCACCCTCGAGTCGATGATTTCGAACAGCCTCTCCCCCTTTATTGCAGAAGCAAAATACGAAGACAGGTTCCTCTCGCTCTCAGCCCGCTCAAAGGACAACGCCCTCAGTCCAGTCAGCAACTCAGCCAGCACCACCCCAAAGCTATAGACATCGCTCTTCTCAGTCAACTGGCTTGACTGGAGGTACTCGGGGTCCAAGTACCCGAGTGTGCCTTGCACCAGCGTGGTCAGCTGCGTCCGGTCAAGGGGGACTAGCCTGGAGGCCCCAAAATCGGCGACCTTTGCAGTGTAGTTTTCGTCCAATAATATGTTTGTGCTCTTTATGTCCCTGTGCAAAATCTGAGCAGATGCATCGGAGTGCAAGTACGAGAGCGCCCCTGCGGTCTCCCCGGCAATGCGCAGACGAGCCCTCCAGGATAATGTGGACTCGTGGCCACACTTGTGTATGTGGTCAGAAAGGGTGCCATTGGTCACGAACTCGTAGACCAACAACGGGACCTCCGTCTCGAAGCAACAACCGATTAGCTTAACCACATTGCGGTGATTAATTTGGGAGAGGATGATCAGCTCGTTGATGAACTCTTCTACCTGACTTTGGTCCAAAATCTTGGCCTTCTTGATGGCGACAACCATGTTGTTTGGTAAGATCCCTCGATATACTGTTCCGTGGCCTCCCTGGCCTAGGATTCGGCTCTCATGATAGTGGTCCGTGGCCTTCTTGAGCTCTTCGTCAGTGAATATTCTCGCTGATTCAATGGAGCCTTCGTGCTCAGAAAGAAGTCTCTGCAACATGAGGCGGCCCCCATTTTCTAGGAAGAACTTCCCTCTCTGTCGGCTGATTTTTCTTTCTCTAAGCCCCCAATATAACCAGGAGACGCCCAAAAGAATCAGTGCGAAGCTTATGCTCACACCCAGAAAAAGACATTACATTTGGTGTACAAACAAATCAGTTGTCCATCACACTAAATATGGTTCATACAACCAAGAAAAGAAAAGAAAAATTGTTATAGAAATATGCTTAACTCTTTCTTTTTCATTACTCAAACAATCTTGTGTTAACTAACTTCTCTGTCCTATTTTATATTTTCCTCCATCAACTTGAAGCTTTTTCATTGAGACAAACCTTGATAATAGCGAATTAAACCTTAACATATAATTTTGCTGAATGTATCTTATGATAATAGAAATGATTCAATGTATAAAGGGGATAAAACCTGTTTAATTCATTTCCAGCAACAAAAGAACAAGAGGTTGATTTTATTAATATAAATTGAATAACTTGTGACAATAATATATATATATATGATATCAATGTAATTCACGGACACAACTAATACAAAGAAAAATATTTACATCTGATAGATCTCGATAACTAACAGCAAAAGATGGAACAAAGACACAAGAGCAATATTCAAGAAATGTGAATAATTTATCGGATAAAAGAAGTTGTTACGATAAAAAGATTGAGCAATGTACTACTTACTAACCTAGCACGACGTCCATTGAGCGAAACCTCTTTTCATGGATGATGGGAGTACATCCCTTACCATCTTTTCTTCCATCTCCTTGGGATCCCTCTTGACATGAACAATTATACGTTCCCGGCAAATTCGTACATAAACCAATGCAAGGTTGTGAAATCACACATTCATTGATATCTGTAGGAATAAATTTCAAATATAAGAAGTAATTCCATCACCATTAAAAAAACTTGAAATGGTAAATAGAATTCTATGATTTGACAATACTTTCAATTTTGAGAGGACATTGAGTCAATTTACTTTTTCTAAGATCGCAATACATCACCGCACTTTTTGGGTAATAGGTAATTATCCTTATGCCGAGGTCTAATGAAAAGACTAGAAAAGGTACCTTGACAACCATTTTGGAGATAGGGGTTCCCTTGAAAACCCTCTAAGCAGTGGCATTGGTACCCATTTCCATTCTCAGCATCTGTGCAATTGGAGTTCTCTCGGCACATGTAGGTCGTTGGATTCTTCTTTGCATCGTCGCATGTCTCCTTTGGAATTAACCAATCGAGAACTATAGGGACCTCATCAAATGGCGGCTTGTACAGATCGTCGGTAGAGAAGCTAAAGAAGCTGTCTGCGGCAACGAAAGCGTACCCGCACGGATTGAATCCCCAGACGCCTCTATGATTGTTGTAGCTAGTGACAGAGATGTTGTAACGGTAGGCATTTCGAGGTATGCTAGTTTCGCAGCAACCAATGCCCGAGCATGACCCGTTGATCACGTCCGAGATGCTGTCGCACGAGGACAAGCACCCTGTCACATACGTGCTTCCTTGTCGGCCTGTAAAAGTCGCGTACACGTCGCATCCCACGGCGATAAATTTGTTCTTGGCATGAGATATGGGGAATATGGGAAGAGTGAACCGAGGATCATTGTTGTATGAGGTTCCACCGGACAGATCATAACAATCTTTGGCCACAAATACCATTATACTAATCTCGTGATTCTCAATAGATATATTGAGTATTTGTATATTAGTACTTTTGTCGGTTATATAAGGAGTGGGAGGATTGGTCGAATTATCACAAAATATGAGAAAATTATAATATTCTTCTTCAAAATAGCAGTCATTACCGGTGTTGTTCATTCCGAAAGGGTATGAGAAAGTGAGGTCGCAACATCTATTCGAGCATTGAGGCTTTGCTGTTTGGACTTCATCCGCCGTAACTATTGAGAATAGAGCCACCAATGAGCACAACAGCACAACTCTCAAGGGAAGTCCGTGGGGCAACATGGGTTCACCCATACTCTTCCTGAAATGAGATGTTTTGCAACAAGACGATGAGCTTCACAGCTTGATGACAACCTTTATAAGTGACGATGGAGCTTCTAGAAAGCTGAATAGTATATGCATCATTCATAGTCCCCACTATATTGATTGTCTTTGCGGTGATTACATCATTAGTAATCAATTCCGGTGCCTCAACATCTATCATTCTCGTTCTTTAGGACCAGCTAACAAAGAAACTTGCTGGCAGTGCAGTGGTGACAGAAGGCGATGTTACAGTGGGTGACGCGGCGAGGGCCATTTGGGAAAAGGATAAATTAGAGAGAGAATTTTCAAGAAAATATTAATATTTTCATTTTCCGTTGAGATCAAACTTGAGAAAATGAAAAAAGTTAATTAGATAAAGCAAGATATTGGTAATTCAGGTCAGTTCAAATTTAGATTCGAAAATTGAAACAACACCAACCAACCCAAATATAGAAGAAGAATTAGAACAAAGCTAATGAACTTGCCAAATGATATTGTAGTTGCAAGTAAGAAGTCCAAGCTTGTGGACCGGAGCCAAATTGAACGATCCTTGAATGAAGTTAAACTTTCCTCCTGTACCCAAATTTGTGGAAATTTACTTCCAAAATAGATGGAAATTGGTTCGCTTTACCCCCAAACACACCATGATCTAATCAAATAATGCCAGACTGCTTTCACTTGCCTAGCCAACAGAATAGAAAACGAAGAACAAATGTGCCTTTCTAGACTGCATGAACGGAATAAATTTCAAGGAATATTTCTTCATATAGATTGGGCGAGAGGAGCAAAAAGACACTTCAACATTCATGAGGGTGTAAATTGGCATTTCCTCCCTTGCTTTTGTTGAATTCCGTTGGGCAGTTAGATTTCAAATTTCTTTTCAGGTAGGAGTAATTATGCAGTGTATAAGAAATGAGGCGAACACCACATATCCAATCATAGTGTTAGATATGTTTACTTGATTCCTACATTTACGTATCTCCTCAAGACGAGATTTATATATGGCGTAGAGAAAGGTTTGATAAATACATACATATATGCATATAGAGGCAGCAAAGAAATGTTTGGTCGGATCGGATATATATAACTCAAATATTATTTGGGAATAGGTCTAAAAACAAGTGGCGAAGTGACTAAAATAAAATTCTATAGCCACATCATGACATAACTTTTCTCTCATTATTGTTTATATTAATTAGAAAAAAGGGACTAGTCCTGCTAATAGTAACACCAATTCATTAGGTGAATACTTAAATATAACCTAGACATACTTTGCTGTAGCAGTTAATAAACCTAAATAAATCCTTCGATTTTTTTTCTCGCTGAGTACTATTCCTGATTTTAACTAACTCTGGGAAAAATTAAAGTGGAAATTTCTATCACTATTGCTTTTGACTTAGAATCTCCAAAGAAAAGAAAATTTCTTTGCTCTTCGCTTAAACCAAAGGTGCATTCGGTCCCATTCCTTGTCTAATGTATCAGATGCAACTGACATCCACTCTCTCTCTCTTCACTAAAGAAGCCTCGACAAGACGGTTGCGATTCACATTGTGATGTTGCAATCTATCCTAGGAATTTCCAAAATGACTTGCAAATAATAGAAATCGTGAATAGATGGATATTTTGTTTCTTTTAAATCTCCTATCCACAAGATGAATCAGTTTCAATGGGTGATGCTCATAAATTATTGTGTGCACGTATCGAACTCCTTAAATATTTGTACAAATATCAACATCGTATTTAAATTTGTATGTGCAGATTGATGTTTCAATTGACGTCATGTACAATTAAAAAAAAAAAAAAAGGTACACCGATGGTAAGTACTAAAGATTAATTGGATAAAGCAAGAAACTGTTGGTTCGGATTTGGTTTTGAAAATCAAAACAATAGCAAACAACCCAAATATAGAAGAAAATATTAGAATGAAATCTGCGGTGTCTAGATATGATCATTGCTAAGTAAAAAGACTTTGGGAGTCCGAAATTGATTTTGGGAATTTTCTCAACTTGCTTGTAAAGTTTCGGGCAAATGCTAAGTCAATGCGGTCAATTTTCTTAGCAAGTTCTTATGCATGACAATACGTCTCATTAGAGTGCTTTCGTTATCCTTCCAAGACTTGAAAAGTCAAGCAAGCATGCAGCGTGTGCAGTAGGAGATCACAACCCTAAAATTTGTTAAAACACTCACTACCCTCAAGGAAGCCTTAGATGTTTTATAATGGAAAATTAACAAAAAAGTTCTAAACTTATTATAATTATATAAATTCAATTGTAAGTTTTTCAATTTTGTTAATTAAAACCCAAACCTTCTAAAAAAATTATCAATTTAGTTTTTCTGATTAAATTTGGCCAAAAATCATTATTGTAGATAATTTTTATAATTTTCAAGAAAAGGCTAAGTCAAAGCAGTCGATTTCCTTGGCAATTTCTCATGTACGACAATATGTCTCATCAGCCTACCAACTTTGGAGAAAGGTGCATCATTGATAGAGAGTACAAATGGGACAGGGTGCTTGCATTATTCCACCAAAGACTTGAAAAGTCAAGCGAGTGCCATGTGTATGCAGTAGGAGATCACAACCCTAAAATTCGTTAAAACACTCACTGCCCTCAAGGAAGCCTTAGATGTTTTATAATGGAAGATTAACAAAAAAGTTCTAAACTTATTATAATTATATAAATTCAATTGTAAGTTTTTCAATTTTGTTAATTAAAACCCAAACCTTCTAAAAAAATTATCAATTTAGTTTTTCTGATTAAATTTGGCCAAAAATCGTTATTGTAGATAATTTTTATAATTTTCAAGAAAAGGCTAAGTCAAGGCAGTCGATTTCCTTGGCAATTTCTCATGTACGACAATATGTCTCATCAGCCTACCAACTTTGGAGAAAGGTGCATCATTGATAGAGAGTACAAATGGGACAGGGTGCTTGCATTATTCCACCAAAGACTTGAAAAGTCAAGCGAGTGCCATGTGTATGCAGTAGGAGATCACAACCCTAAAATTCGTTAAAACACTCACTGCCCTCAAGGAAGCCTTAGATGTTTTATAATGGAAAATTAACAAAAAAGTTCTAAACTTATTATAATTATATAAATTCAATTGTAAGTTTTTCAATTTTGTTAATTAAAACCCAAACCTTCTAAAAAAATTATCAATTTAGTTTTTCTGATTAAATTTGGCCAAAAATCGTTATTGTAGATAATTTTTATAATTTTCAAGAAAAGGCTAAGTCAAGGCAGTCGATTTCCTTGGCAATTTCTCATGTACGACAATATGTCTCATCAGCCTACCAACTTTGGAGAAAGGTGCATCATTGATAGAGAGTACAAATGGGACAGGGTGCTTGCATTATTCCACCAAAGACTTGAAAAGTCAAGCGAGTGCCATGTGTATGCAGTAGGAGATCACAACCCTAAAATTCGTTAAAACACTCACTGCCCTCAAGGAAGCCTTAGATGTTTTATAATGGAAAATTAACAAAAAAGTTCTAAACTTATTATAATTATATAAATTCAATTGTAAGTTTTTCAATTTTGTTAATTAAAACCCAAACCTTCTAAAAAAATTATCAATTTAGTTTTTCTGATTAAATTTGGCCAAAAATCGTTATTGTAGATAATTTTTATAATTTTCAAGAAAAGGCTAAGTCAAGGCAGTCGATTTCCTTGGCAATTTCTCATGTACGACAATATGTCTCATCAGCCTACCAACTTTGGAGAAAGGTGCATCATTGATAGAGAGTACAAATGGGACAGGGTGCTTGCATTATTCCACCAAAGACTTGAAAAGTCAAGCGAGTGCCATGTGTATGCAGTAGGAGATCGCAACTGAGGCTGATTGGTTCCTAGCTATTACGATTCCCGTCTTGAAATTGCAAACCGAATCAAAAGGACCAAGTCTCCTTTTATGAAATCAAGGACTAGATGGGTGCCCCTTAAAACCAGACCTATCGAGCTGGTTTGGTTTCTAGATGGGCAATGGAACTGGTGGCATGTTCGGTCTTTTTTTTTTTTTCATTTATGTTCAATATGAAATTGAAGATGTTCTTGAAAATCAATGCGTTTCTAAAATCAGTGAGTTACATATAACTTTAAAAGTTTCATATAATTTTTTCAGAATTGTGGCAAAATTTTTGTTAGAATGAGCAATTGCTTTTGTGTTTTGATTTGTTCTTGTCATCTAACTCACGTGTGTAAGTGACAGAGTCGTGCATCTCATGCATGAGTGAAGTCTGAAATATGAGAGAGATTAGGGTTTTGAGAGGGATGGTGTTGAATGGAAGCTTGAAATTACAGATTAAGATCACAGAATAATAATAACAATAATAATAATAATAATAATAATAATAATAATAATACATAGGTTCATCATGCAAATTTATGTTTCTACCTGAGTCCACATCGTTGTGGAATTTATAGAAAGTGTCTCTAGTAAAAAGATATGCTATATGGCCTACCTTCGAGAGGCACACCATAATTCACACCTTTTTGAATGTTCATACGAAATTGGTTGATATTTAACATAGAGATAGTTTTTACAGAGTCTCTCATCGATATATTGCTACTTTATGTCTGAGAGCGAGAGAGAGTGGATGTCAATTGTATATGATGTTTTGGACGAGGAATGGGACCGAATGCATCTTGTTTTTAAGCTAAAAGAGCAAAAGAAAGTTGCGAAGTTGCTTTTCTTTGGAGAGTCTAAATCAAGTGCAAAAGCGATAGAAATTTCTACTTTAATTCCTAGAGGTACTTGGTTAAAATCAGGTATAGCTACTAAGTGAAGAAAAAAAAAACGGATCTATTTGGTTTTATTAATTGCTACAGCAAAGTAGGTCTTGGTTAATAAACAATACACAAATGAATATTTAAGTACTCACCTAGTAAATTAGTGCTACTATTAGCAAGGACGAGTTCCTTTTCTTTTCTTTTCTTTTCTTTAATTAATGGAAACAATAGTGAGAATAAAGCTATGTCATGATGTGACTATAAAATTTTATTCTAATCACTTCACTAATTGTATGTGTAAATATCATACAATCTTCAAGAGAGAGGGAGAGAGAATCAGGAAAGGCCACATTTCGGTACACACAAGTACATTGAATCCTTAATACAAGTCTCTATTCATGTTTCCAATCAATGTGGAAATTCCCACGACCGATTGTAACGTACACAACATGAATCACGTTTCTAATAAAAGAGAATATAGGATTCAAGATCGAGGAAATCATTATAGCTCATAGGCCTTCAAATCGTAGAGACATCAGTTGATCGTGCCAGTGGCTGCCTGGCTTTACAAGTCAAGGCCAATGTCATGGCGCAGGGTGTTTTGAATTGTAGATGTGACATCCTGAAATTCGAGCCCTGTTAGGGATGAGTGAACGTGAATTTCGCCAATGCATTGTTGGTTGATTCTGCTCGGACCCAATCATTTCCGAGATACTGACCTTGAGGGGAAAGGCTACTGAGGACAGAACTCGTGCGACTAAAGAACTTGACCTGGGAAAACGACTCGACCGTGAGACTTGCATAAGGACGATCCTGTAGTCATGCAGGCCGATTTTAGGGATGAATAGAAGTCGATTCGTGGACAGAAATAATGGGACGACGGGTGATTCCGTCTACTATTATCGAACCCGTGAACGACCCTATGTCGATCCTTAATAATCGTGTACTTTGAAATAAGAATCTATCCTTCGCAATTTCATGTCATCAAGGACGTCCATGTGTCGAGAAGTCTTGAACGTGGTTTGGCACGAGTCGGTTACGTGTGAATCCTCGAAGCCGCCTGTCAGTCTGAATTATACCAAAATGGCATTTGGGCAAAATTGATAAGGCATGAGAATCCAATATTGGACTTCAAATTTTCGGGAACGTCCGAGACGGACTTTTGGACGATGCTTTCTTAACAGTCGACAGTGCCGGTTGAGCCGAGTTTTTGAGAAAGGGATTTCGGATCGAGGAAACGAACCTACGAGGACGTGGGCCGGGCAAGATCAGTGTGGGCCTCACGCTCAAGGTGGGACAGCCGCCATGGAAGGCCCAAGGCAAGCAAGTGAGCCGTTGGGCCAAACCGACCCCTCACCCTTCCTAGCCCGTTGTCTAACCTTGAGCCGTTTCCAATAAATTCCCGAGCCCATTCCTATTCATTTTCAGGCCTGTTTCCTAGGCCCGCCTTTCACTTTCAGCCCAAAGACACATTGGGAAATGTGCAAGGTGGAAATGACCATTTTACCCTTGGATATTTTGAAGAAAAGTCAAAAAGGAAGAGAGAGAAGATGATGTCATGTTTTTGGGATTTGAGCCAAGCAATTAATGCCATTAATTGAGGCTTATCTTCGGCCTCACTTCACTCTCTCTCTCCTCTTCATCTTCTCCAAAACCGCACCACTTCTCTCCCTAGTTTCCCTTCCTTCCTGCAAATTTCAGCTTCTGACCTTCTACCGAAATCCGAGTTGTTCATTGCCTTCCGGTTAGAATCTTGGCTCGTGCCACCCGCCGTTGTGTTCAGAAGATAATTTCCGTTCAGATGGCGTCAGCCGATCGCCAGAATGAGTCGCCGGCCGATCCGTACGGCCGCCGGAAGCCGGCTGCTCGCCGACCGCCTACTGTTCACGCGGTACTGCACAGTTCCGCCTTTTGCTCCGTTTCTCTCCATTTCCAACCAAACCACCGCCCATCCCAGCCACAAGTGGTTCCCCCTCGACCCCCAGGTGCCGTTGATCGCTGGCCCGCCGCTCGCCGGAGCTCTGGCCAAGCTGTTTTCCTCCGGTCAGCCCCTGTCCTCCTCCTGCAGTGCTGTTTTGTGAAGTTCAGTGGGGAATCCGAATTTGTTGCTGCTGTGTTGAGCCCGGGAACACCTTGGATCATCGTGAGTGAGGTCCCCGAGTGTCGGGTTCGTCGCCGCCGCCGCGTTCGCGTCTCCGGCCCGCTTAATGGGTGAGTTTAGCTCATAATCCCTATTTAGTGCCTAAACTTGCTTAGGGTTGGGTTAATTAGTGTTAATGCTGGTTTAGGAGGATTACCTAAGATAGGTGGTTAGATAGTTGATTAATATTAGCTTAGCTTAATCTTGTTTAATTATGCTTAATTGTGTGTTATGTGCTAATTAAGCATGCTTTGCTTGATTAAATTGATTAATTGTTTTAATTAATTGATTTATTTAATTTCTGCATTTATTGATTAAATTATGTGATTTCTGAATTAAATTATTTAATTATTAAATTCGAAAAATTCACTGCTCACGATTACTGTTCACGTGCACTGTTCACGGCACTGTTTATCCGAAAGTGAAATTGTGTATAATTTCATGTGCCTTGATCATATGAAGTGAATTGGATGCGGCATTGCATAAGCATCCGCTTGAATCGTGTGATTTTCACAAAAGAAAGAAAATGGTTTGTCCAAGGGACACCGGAAATGGACTGCCTTTATGAGAAAGAAAGTGATTTGTTCGAGGGACACTGAAAATAGACCGCTTTTATGTCTGAGGGACATTGGAAATGGACTGCTTTTATGAGAAAGGTGGGGAAAATGGTTTGTCCGAGGGACATTGGAAATGAACCGTTTTTGTGAGAAAGGACTCGAGATTTTAAATGCAAGTGTATGTGCAAGTATGTGTGCATTGGCTACGATAGTCTGAATCATCGAAGGGAGGGCACGGAAGGGCACGGTTGCGCCTCTGCGTAGGAAGGGCGCCATAGCGCCGTTGCGCCTCAGAGGGCACGGAAGGGCACGATTGCGCCTCTGCGGAGGAAGGGCGCCGTAGCGCCGTAACGCCTCGGGGGGTACGGAAGGGCACGGTTGCGCCTCTACGAAGGAAGAGCGCCGTAGCGCTGTAACGCCTCGGCCTGCACGGAAGGGCACGGTTGCGCCTCTGCGGAGAAAGGGCACCGTAGCGCTGTAACGCCTCAGCCTGCATGGAAGGGCATGGTTGCACCTCTACAGAGGAAGGGCGCCGTAGTAATAGCACGGAAGGGCACGGTTACGCCTCTACGGAGGAAGGGCGCCGTTGCACCTCGGCCCAATGGAACATGTGTGGATACCAAAGGGTATGAGAAACATTGCATCACCAATTTCGATTATGCATAAGGTGATCACATCATGGTTTATGGCACGCAAACATGAATTGATAACATGCAGGGAGTGGCAATGGCCAGGTGAGATCGCTTGTGACGCGACTCGCGTGTGATTGACGAACTGCATCATCTAACGGCCATGTGCATTGCGTGTATTGTGCTAACTTATAACGTGCAGGGTATGGCATACCGAGTAAGGTTGCATGCGAACCGACTTTTGATTGTTGGTTGCATTGCTTGTATTGTATGAGGTTTTACGTGCAGGGTATGGCATGTCGGGTAAGGTTGCATGTGAATCGATTAATTGTTTATTGGTTGCCCCTGTCTATTGTTTGCTTGCGGGTTGTTGGTTGTTTGTTGTTGGGTTGAGTGAGAGGTGGTTCTAGAGAGATACCTCAGATTGAGTTGGTGTACTAACCGGGGCTTAGGGGGAAGAACTCGCTAAGATTTTATCTCAACCCGTCGTGGTTAACTTTTTTCAGGTCTTTAGAATGGTGCACCCGCAGTGGAGAATCCTAGCCTCGTTTCTCCAGTGATCGACCTGACGGAGTCCAGTCCGATGGGTCCAAGTGCAGTGGTGTTGAACCCGAGGGTTCATTCTGTATAGCTGGATTAGCTTAGTTTCTTTTTAGCCTGGCTTAGAGGATGGATCGGCCCCTTTTGTCGGGCTTGTAATTCGAAAGACGATCCTCCGTTGGTTAATCCAGTAAATTGTATAAATTAGTAGTCAAGATTTCTGCTGTTCATCCCTTTATTCCTGATTGATTGCTTGATTGTTTGTTGGATTGGGGATGGTTCGTCTTCCGCTTGCACATAATGAAAGATTAAAACAAATGGTCGTCGACGAGTCCTGGGACGTCGCTTTCAATCAACCAAGAGAGGGGGTTGTCGCATGCTCGGGGTTCGGGGCGTGACAGTAGAGATATGTTATTTAGTTAAAGTCAGCTAAATGGAAAACACAAAGATCAAAGGATTTTTCGAGTTTTATTAATTGCTACAGTAAAATATGTATTCGTTAAGTTAATTAGTCTTACTCTTAGCTGGATAACAGTGACTCGTATTAGTACATATGCATTTTTTGTTTTGTCTTTTTGTCAGCCAAATGATTTAGATAATAATCACTCCTTGTAGACTAAGAAGTCCCCTTCATCAAGGACAGTATGGGTGAAATGGATTCGAATGAATCTTGGCAATTATATTAATTGTGGATGAAATAAGGAGTGGTGAGTTGTATACAACAGCGATAATAAACATATTCTTCAGTGAAATTTCCAAACAAAAAATTTTAGCTGGCAGAAGCAAACAGGCTTTGCAAATCATGTTATAGGTTAAGGTAGGACCCTTCACATGAATCAATTTCTTGTCTCTGCTTAGAATTTCACACTCCACATGAGCCAAAACTTGTAAATAACATGATTTTGCTAGGGATCGCGTTTAATGGAAGCTTAAAATTACAGATTAAGATTGCACATGGGTTCATCGTGCAAATTTATGTTTCTACCTCAGTCAGCATCGTTGGTGGAATTTATAAAAAGTGTCTTTAGTAAAGAGATATGCTATATGGCCGCCTTTGAGGGGCACCCCAAAATTGACACCTTTTCATGAAAGTCCATATGAAATTGATTGATATTTAACAGACATAGAGACAGCTATTATATTCTGCTGTCGCTATAATGCTTCTTCATTTCTCCATTGACAGCTTCAATGATGACAGTACCATTAAGTGGAGGGGAGGAAATGTCCTATTAAAGAGACAGTCTTTGTCCACCCTTTACCTTATTATATTCGGCAAAGAAAAATTTAACTATTTTGTTATGTCCACCAAGAAAGTCGAGAAATTTATATTAATCAAACTATCTTCGTTATCAAGAATCTTACTTTTACTTTTTCTTCGTTTCATTTTGAGTTAGCTTTCTTTACACGTGGTGCAAATTGAATCCTTAATACAAGTCTCTACTCATATTTCAAATCAATTTGGAAATTTTGACAACCGATTGTAACATCACAACGTGAACCGTGTTCTGAAAAAATGCGAACCTCGGATTTGGAACCGACCAAATATTAAAAGCTCACAGGCCTTCAAATCGTGGAGTCATCAGCTGGCCATGCAAGTCGCTGCTAGGCTTTTCAAGTCAAGGTCAACGTCGGGTCGCATAGCGTTCGGATCGTGGAGATATATGAGTTGGCTATGCAAGCCGTTGCCTTGCTTTTCAGGTCAAGGTCGTCGTCAATGGCAGCATTGGACAAGGAACAGCACTGAATTTATTTTTCATTTTTTGTTTTAAGCTGAAGGAGCAAAGGAAGTTGTTTTTCTTAAAATCAAGAGCAATAGTGATAGATTTTTCACTCAAACTTTTCCTGATGTTATTTGGTTGAAATCAGGTATGGCTACAAAACGAGAATTTAAAAAAAAAAAATCAATGGATCTTACTGGTTTTATTGACTGCTACAGAAATTATTTCTAGGTCAATAGACTATACACAATTAACATTTAAGTATTAAACTAATATATTAATGTTGCTATTAGTGGGATAAGTTTCATTTTTTCTAATTAAAGCACAGAATAGTGAGAATAAAACTATGTCACGTTGTGGTTTAAAATTTCATTTTTGTCATTTTGCTACTTATATGTTAGATTCTATCATTCCAACGTAACATTGAAGCTGTAGAGTCTGATTCATTCAAAAGTTTCTTTGCTCGCCTAATAAAAAAACCCAAACCTTTTTTCTAGCTTTATACTTTATTTATAAATCTCGTCTGGAGAAATAACCTACGTATAGAAATCCAGTATGGCAACATACATAATCTTGCAATTGAATATGTGGTGTTTGTCTCATTTCTTGCACATTTCATATACCCTTACGTAAAGAGAAAAAAAAAAAAAATCAAACCACCTAGTAAAGTCAATTTAGTAAGGGACCATCAAATTCAAGGATATTTCCAAAATGCTCGATTTATTTGAGAGTCCATCACTAATATAGACGCATATTCTAGAATAGTTTTTTTCTTTTTTTGCTGCTACTCATCAGAAGAACACAAGTTACTCCGAGCCTGAGACTGGATTACTCCTGTCGCAAAATCATATGCTCTATCACGTCCCAAAAACCTTTGAAAGCAATTGATTTCTTCAATTTGTACGTGTAAAGAAATTCGCAATATTTTTTCCCCAAGAGGGCATATTTAGAATTTCTTTTATTTATTGTCAGATAAGAATATTCAAATATTCATTACGGTGAATAATTTGTTTCTCAACTTTGTAAAGTTTGATTTGGTTGCATCATTATTAGTGATTAATCTTTTTTCCTTACTTAACTTACCATGTGTAATATGTTACGTAGACATTCACGCCATAATAGTGGAATATCAACGGCCCCAAACTTTAACATCTTTATGCATTTAATCATAACAGTAATTAGTAGTTATGCATTTTATTGTATTTATTGATATAATATGGTGTGTAATGGACAGAAAATAATTTTTTCCTCTATAAAATTTAGTAATTAGGGTTTTTGTATCATCTATGTTCAAGAACATCATGTCATTTGCCTAATTAACCTCTAATATTATTTATTCAACAAATATGAGCTATGATGTTAAGTTGCACTTTATATGGTCACTGTGAACTATTCTAAATTCTAAAAATTTAAATTGTTAATAAAAAGCATGATTTTTAAATTTTAAAAGTAGGTTGGATTTTGTATAAGAATAAAGCAATGAATTATATAGTAGAAAAGACGAATAAAGACCTCAAAGATTTGAACTCAACATGTCATATCTAATATCATCGGGGATTTTGTAAAATTGGTGCCAACTAATTAAAAAGTTTAGGCTATTTGATGAAAACGTCGTTATTAATATTAAATGCTTTAGTATATATTGCCACATCCCTCAAATAACACGAGGCATAAACACAATGACCACTAAAAAATAGATTAAAAAAAAGCGCTGTAAAATCCAAAAATCATTTTTTTCAACCCAAAAAACGAGTTCTCAGGTAAGGGATTCCTTTGACTTTCAAAATGATAATCCAAATCGACAAACGCATTTCAATTATTTTTCTCTCTATCCGTCCGATTCGTAGCAGAACGGTACCCAAAAGCAAAGGACTTTTCCATTAAATCTTATATGATCGTGCCAATTTCACACGGTGACTCCATATCAATTCATATTTTTTTGTTGTTTTCTCTTTTTGTCAGCCAAACGATAATCCTAGTAGACAAGGAAGTCTTCTTGATCAAAGATGGTGAGGGTGAAATGGATTGAAATTATCTTAAATGTGGATGAATGAAGGAGTGGTGAGTTATATATCATGTCATAGTGACGAAAATAAACATATTATTTATTATAATTTCCCACAAAAATTATTAGCTAGAGGCAGCAATGGGTTTTGCAAATCATGTTATAGGCTAAGGTAGGACACTTCGCATGAATCAATTTCTTGTATCTATTTAAAATTTCATATACCACATGAGCTAAAACTTGAAAATGACAAAAGTTGTGAGGGATCACATTGAATGGAAGCTTAAAATTACAATTTAGGATCACAGAAATATTTTTTTTTTATAAAAAAAACATAGGTTCAGCCTATGAATTCATGTTTTTACCTCAATCAGTATCATCGGTGAAATTCTCATAGAAGTGTATTTAGTAAAAAGACATGCTATAGGGCACACCTTCAAGAGGCGCACCAAAATTGACACACTTTTTATGGAATTTCATTCGAGATTGTTTGGAATGTAATAGACATAGAGACAGTTTTCATAAATTCCCTTTGTCGATATATTCCTATTTTAATTCTATGATAAGAGTTGTAGGGTATATAGTTCTATGATGACACTACCATTTTTACCACTTATAGTTGGCGAAGAAAACTTTAATTATTATGCTATATCTACCAAGAAATTTGAGAAATTAATATTAATCAAACTATCATTCTTAATCAAGAACCCACTTTTAGTTTCTCCTTCTTTTTATTTTGAGTTAAGCCTGCTTCAGTACACACAAGTAAATTGAATCCTTAATACAAGTCTCTATTCGTGTTTCCAATCAATATGAAAATTTCCGTGACCGATTGTAATGTACACAACGTAAATCACATTTTTGATAAGAGCAAATGTAGGATTCGGGATCAAGGAAATCATTATAGCTCACAGACCTTCAAATAGGAGAGACATGAGCTGACCATGCTAGTGGCTGCCTGGCTTTCCAAGTCAAGGTCAATGTCATGTCGGAGGGCATTTTGGATTGTAGAGATATGAGTTGGCTTTTCAAATCAAGGTAGAAATCAAAATTGACACTATTTTTATAAAATTTATAAAAAGTTTCTTTAGTGAAAAAAACATGCCACATGCCCACCCTCCAGAGACACACCAAAATTGACACTTTTTCATGGAAGTTCATACGAAATTGGTTGATATTTTACAAAAATAGAGACATCTTTTATGGAGTTTCTTGTCAATAGCTGCAATGATGACAGTACCATTTTTACCTTATTATCTTTGGCAAAGAAAATTTTAACTAATTTGCTATATCTACCAACGAAGTTGAGAAATTAATATTAATCAAACCATCTTCTTTGTCAAGAATCTTGCTTTTATTTTTTTCTCTGTTTCATATCCATTTTAAGAGAGCTTTGTTACACATGATCAAACTGAATTCTTAAAGCGAGTCTTTATTTACATTTCAAATTAATTTAAAAATTCTTAAAATAGTTTGTAACATCCCAATATGAATCACAATCTTGCTAAAAGTGGACCCAAATCACAAGGCCTTTCAAATCATAGAGACCTTAGTTGGCCATGCAAGTCGCTGCTTGGCTTTTCAGGTTAAGATCAGTGTTGTGTTGTAGGTTCGTTCTAATCTTACAGATATGAGTTTGCTATACAAGTCGTTGCTTTGCAGGTCAAGGTCACTGTCATTGCATCTGATGCTTTGGACAGGATGCTGGATATCTCTTCTTTTCTAGCTAAAGGAGCAAATAAAAACTTGCTTTTCTCTAGAGAGTTAAAATCAAGAGCAATAGTAATTGATTTTTCACTAGGACTTTTCCTGATGTTATTTGGCCAAAATCAGGTATGGCTACAAAACAATTTTTTTTTAATAAATTAATGGATCTTTTTGGTTTTATTGACTGCTACAGCAAAGTATGTCTAGGTCAATAGACTATACACAATTAATATTTAAGTATTAACCTGATATATTAATGTTACCATTTGTGGGATAAGTTTCTTTTTTTTTTCTAATTAAAGCACAGTGTTGCGAGAATAAAGCTATATCACGATGTGGTTATAAAATTTCTTTTTAGTCACTTTGCTATTAATATGTTAGATCCTATCATTCTTATGTAACGTTGATGCTATAGAGTTCAATCCAAACTTTCTTTGCTTCCAAAAAAAAAAAAAAAAAAACCAAACCTCTTTTCTATTATACTCTGTTTATAAATTTTTTCTGGAGCAAATACCTGCATATAGAATCCAGTATGGAAACATATAAAATCCTGCAATTAGATATGTGGAGTTTGTCTCATTTTCAGCACATTTCATATGCCCTTAAAGAGAAAAAATCAAATCACCTAGTAAAGTCAATTTAGTAAATGACAACATCCGCTCTGTTAAGTGACCATCGAATTTCTCTAAATTGGTTCTTTCTTTTTTCTTCAGATAAAGTCACTCGACATTTTAATAATGCCTTAATACTTATAAGAAATATATATATATGTTACATGATAAAATTTGATTTTATGTACGAGAAATTCATCTTTTGGAATACATCAAAGTTTCATGCTATATGGCTATGTTTGATTTCTCAAAATAATATATAACTTTAAATTCAAGAAAAACAAGAATTAACATGGGCAACAATTGGAGTAAATGAGGGATAATAGGGATGATCTAGTCCCGGTCTAATTTAGTCCCACTCAAGAATTGGAAACTGAATTAGGAGGATTGATTATCATTTTTTGGAATCAAGAACCTGACCACCTAGTCCTGGGAACTGATCTCATTTGGTTCTTGGGTAATTCAACGGAACAAGTAGAGAGAGAGAGAGTTTTTCCTATTTGTGAACTGTATATGCTCTCAAAAATTCTTCGTCCAACTAAGCAAAACAGATACTTATGTATGGGGAAAGAAAAACGAGAGAGAGTGGATTATGTTGTAGTGTCATCTTCGGGTGTGTTTGATTCCCTTCAATTTGTTTCGCTAAGGTGCTCCTTTTTTCTTTACGTTTGGAGAGAGAGAGAGCTTTCCTTTTGTTGTGGGCTTTTACTCTCTCTAAGCTCAACTTATTTCGACTGGGCTATTATTCTTGCTGGGCTTATTTGAGCTTTGAGCTAATTGGGGACTTTCAATATTGGTCCGTTTCCCAATTTGAAATTAGAAGCCAAACTGCCAATTATCGATTCCAATTTTATGGAATTAGTAACCAGACTAGCACAATGAGAACTACGCATCACCAACCAATCCAATCTAGTTCGAGTGACTCCTGGTTCAATCGGTTCCAATTGCACAATCCTAAGAGATTAAGTTACCGAGAAGAAGAAGATTTAAGGTCAATATGCCATCACAATACATAGGTTCTTCCCTCAACAATCAAAATATGATTGATTTTTAGCCTGAAAATCTTATTAAAATGGTCACTTTGAGACTTGAAATCTCAATATTAGTTTAGCTTTTTGATCCATAGGATCACTTTGACTGATAAAAAGAGAGAATACTTGCTTCACCAAGAATTTGGATATCACATTATCAAAGATTTATTCTTATCCTTCAACTAACAATATGCCGAGAGAACGACAACGTTTACAAAAACACGATAGGAGAAAATATGATGGTTTTCCGGAAGTTCACCTCCATTTTATGACTGCTCTTCTTTGCCTTTTATAACTGAAGGCAAGGGCATTACATGAATTGCATGAGGCCCAAATGGCCATTACAAATGACTATTTTTCAAAAATACATCTTAGGGATGGATTCCCTTATACAAGACCGATAGTTTAAAGTGACACTAGCATAACAAACTAGGAACATTCCTACATAAAATTACAAAGCACAAAGCTCAACCAATGAGACACTGGCAAAATTCCTTTACTTATTGACAGGTTCATGGTGCACAACTAGATTAGGGTCCTTGAATGAGTCACTGTATTTATGACACATGCTATCTGGATAAAATATATGTCTATTCAGAGTGTCTAAGGGTCTTGAGAGGAATAAATTGACACTGGTTGATTATGCTTGTGCTCTTCTAGAGACTAGTAGTGTGCATCTCGAGTGGCCTCATGTGCTTGAAAATAATACCTTAGCATTACTTCTTCATATGCATTGGGCCGTAGGAATTTTGGAACAGAGCGATTACATTCGCAGAGGATGCACTGGACTTCTCTCTATTGTCCACTAATTTCTCGAAAACTGCATCCGTAGGACATTTGCAATTTCGGAATAGGACATGCACAACCTATTTAGCTTGCTGGTCGTCCAACGAACCGTTTCCAATTTTTATGAAGATAATGGTAGCATGAACTTTCAGAATTTATGGCTCTGCATTTTAGCTTTGTGGAGAACGGATATTGCCAGTTAGATAGAGGGTGAAACCACTTTAATATCTCAGCAAAGTGACAAGATGATAATTCAATTATCCTTCACAAGAAAACTAGTAGTGAGGCAGCAGATAGGGAAACTCGACTTTAGTTGTATAATTACGAAAAAACAATCTACAGAATCGCTTAAGTTCAACAACTTCAAAAGCCATCACCACCTAATAATAAAGGCATAATGCTTCAAAATTTTTAATCCACATAAGCCAAACCATGAAAATAAATTAATTTTTCTCTTGTCCCATATCGCCTAGGGAAGAGTCCTGAGCTAGTTGATAAGGTTTGGGTTCTTATCTTGTGTAATGCATTTTTGAGCGAAGCCTAGAAAACAAAGTCGTGCGGGCATTGGCCTAAAACAGACAATATTACACAGTAATAGGCCTGAGTCCTTACAAACCAGGTCGACTCTTGTTGGTTGTCAAGGGATCAACTCACGTTGCATAAAAAACAACCCCTAAATAAATAAATAAATAAATAAATTGAGCCATCAAAATCAACCCCTAAATAAAAATATTGATATTTTTTCATTGCAATTTAGGCATTTAGACATTATAAAGCATTTCCGCACCCAACAAATTTCATCTTGACCTAGCTTCATAGCTTCATCGTGCTTGAATTTGAGAAGCCAGGGAAATACTTTCAGTCGGCACCGGAACAAGCAAATATCATCGAATAGATTGTGCGCATGGTATGGGTGATAATCAAGAAGAACAATCAGTCCAGCAAACTTGCGGCCAGTCAAGAGGAGAGATTTGAGGAATGTTTTCAAGTGCAGTGAGAGTAATAAAAGAAAGAAAAATGAAAGGAGCGGGATGAATGATTGCGGTTAGTCCTAGTCCATGCATAACCATGCATTTCGCTTGCATATTTTCTTTATCATAGTTAGCAGAAATTCTGTGACGATGGATAGCGATTTGCTTTCTTGCTTAACGTATTCAGGTTCTTTAAAAATTCTCTGCAATTCATATACTGATTATTGGGTATTATATTCCCTAATTGCGCACACCCCTCATTTGTTAGTGACATAGGGTAAAAAATAAATAAAAACTGCATACAAAACATTTTTGAAATATGAGAAAAGGTATCAATTGGGCATTAGATTAATCTAACGTAATCAAGTCGCCCAATTCATTAAATCCCTAGTTCACAAAAGTAAAATGCACTCCCATATTTTACATGGATGTTTAATTGATCCATAATCAATTAGTGGTGACTCCAAATGAGGAAGGTTAATTACACATCAAATTAAGTACCAAGTTGCGATTGGTAGGACTTGAGAGAGTCCGTGCTAAGTACCACGCTTGGTAATCCATTAGCCTTCCCTCATGGTCCACCTTCAAGAAGGTCGCGACAAAATAATATCAGCATGCTAGAAATTTGTAAATATTTGAAGCTAACGGCTTGCTAGATTTGGGGTAACTGTAAAAGTTTACGGCTTTATTTGCAAGTTTGCAAATTAGAGTCAGAATTTGATCAATCCTTACGTTTTGTTAGGAATTATATAAAGTTTTCACGGTTAAATGAGAAAAGAATAGTGTTAAAACCACCAAAGCTAGAAAATCTTTAGGAGGAATAAAGAAAAAACAAGAGGAAAAGAAGCCTAGCCATACCTATTCCTCCCCCTGCCTGAATGTGGAGTAGAAAGATTTTACCACATAGCCGCCCCAAAATTCGTTGATCACGGGCTTTCACTCATTTTATTGGGACTAGGAAGTAAGGATATCTACTTGGATTGGTAAAATAGCCATCCCTATCTATGCATCTTGTCACGACCCTTCTGAACAGGTGTTGGGGATAGGAGGGGTTTAGCGGTGATGTTGAGTTGAGGGTTGATAGTCCTCAATTGGCATGGGCTCTCCCAAATTTTTACATCATGCGACATTGTGCCTTTCATTTTAATTCGATTAATGCTATGAGAACTCTAAATGAAGAGTTGTCACTAGCCTGTTGAGATTGATTAGAAACCAAATGAGATATACAAATATAAATCACTTCCTACACAACCAGAAATTTAGGGTTAAGGACTTAATAGTGGTTTATTTAACTAGTGCATTTTAGATATCTAAACTTGACTATTTGTCAACTAAGGTGTTCATGCAATCCTTTGACAAAATTGTGAATCCTAAGATTCACATCCATTAAGTGTCGATGCAATGTTTTTTGTATTTATTATGATCATTGAATATGACCTAACTATTCAACCAAGAAAGTGAATTGCAATGCAAAAATGATATAAAAGCAATTTCAAGAAATAAACAAATCAAGAATAATGAAGAAAAGTGATTAAAATAGTGAAGTGGTAAAATAACTTGATACGAGTCGGGCAAAGAATATAACATGGCCACATTTATTAAGTTCTATGACAACAACCCCCATGAGCTTAGTTAAAATCAAATTCAATTTTCCAAAGAAACTAGTTTTCCCAAATCTAAACTAGAGAAAATCATGAAACTAAAACTAATTTCAATGCTAAAATCTAACAACTCAATCGAGGCCTGTTTCTCTAACCAATTTTATCCTTTTTTTTATTTTCCGAATTTTTTTTTATTTTCTGGAAATAGAGACTCGGCCTAGGCCCTTGGGCCTAGTCCGAATTTGGACCCAGATTGGACCTCACAGGTCCAGGTCACAGAAAACAAGAAAGGCTTTACAAATGGAATGGGCTTTGTTCAAGCTCAAACCCAGAATTCTCTAAAGCCGAAGCAAGTCCAAATTTACCAAACCCAAGAGCCTAATAAACCGACTATGAACTAAACAAAGCCCAACTTAAATCCATTTGTCACTCTCGTTCCGTTTCAGCGAGGTGCTATTATCTCCGATTTCCATCCACGATCAGAGGCCTTGCAAATCGACCGCGGATTTCATATGGGCCCCGATCTGAAGTCGGGCAAGCACTCGAAGAGGCAGGATTAGCTGAATTCCCTATANAGATATACAAGTATAAATCACTTCCTACACAACCAGAAATTTAGGGTTAGGGACTTAATACTGGTTTATTTAACTAGTGCATTTTTTATATCTAAACTTGATTATTTGTCAATTAAGGTGTTCATGCAATCCTTTGACAAAATTGTGAATCCTAAGATTCACATCCATTAAGTGTTGATGCAATGTTTTTTGTATTTATTATGATCATTGAATATGACCTAACTATTCAACTAAGAAAGTGAATTGCAATACAAAAATGATATAAAAGCAATTGCAAGAAATAAACAAATCAAGAATAATGAAGAAAAGTGATTAAAATAGTGAAGTGTAGTGAGATAACCTGATACAAATTGGCAAAGAATATAACATGGCCTCATTTATTAAGTTCTATGACAACAACCCTCATGAGCTTAGCTAATATCAAATTCAATTTTCTAAAGAAACTAGTTTTCCCAAATCTAAACTAGAGAAAATCATGAAACTAAAAATAATTTTAATGCTAAAATGTAACAACTCAATCGAGGCCTGTTTCTCTAACCAATTTTATCCTCTTTTTTCCGAATTTTTTATTATTTTCTGGAAATAGAGACTCGGCCTAGGCCCTTGGGCCTAGTCCGAATTTGGACCCAGATTGGACCTCACAGGTCCAGGTCACAGAAAACAAGAAAGGCTTTACAAATGGAATGGGCTTATTTGTTCAAGCTCAAACCCTGAATTCTCTAAAGCCGAAGCAAGTCCAAATTTACCAAACCCAAGAGCTTATTAAACCGAATTAAATCCAAAGCTTAGTAATCCGACTATGAACTAAACAAAGCCCAACTTAAATCCATTTATCACTCTCGTTCCGTTTCAGCGAGGTGCTATCATCTCCGATTTCCATCCACGACCAGAGGCCTTGCAAATCGACCGCGGATTTCATATGGGCCCCGATCTGAAGTCGGGCAAGCACTCGAAGAGGCAGAATTAGCTGAATTCCCTATATTTAGCACGAAGAACAAGTTCACTGCAGTCGGTTGCGATCATGAGGTGGGCGTTATCGTTTCGATCGGTCAAGACTGCCATAACTCTTCCAGGTGTGATGAGTCTCCGAGCGACTATCCGTGGCTTAGATTAACTGAATTCCCCATATTTAGCACGGAGAACAAATTCATTGCAGTTGGTCACGATTGTTGTGACCAATCGTCGTCTATTTGCAGAGAACAAGTTCATCGTGGCGGTCTCAGCAAATAGCCGACGTGTCGCAACCGACTACGGAGAACATGTGTACTTGGTGCCGGCCAAGGGGAATTTGTCTAGTTTTGCAAATAATCGTTGGAAGACTTATCATACGCAGAAGAGTTTTTGAACGATCGAAATCGATAATGTGGTGCAGAGCACGGCTCTTTACAAAAGTTCGTAACGATTGCACGGACAACTAAAATGGAGCCCCTAAATATAAAGCACTTTGGTGGGGTTAAGATTTTTTGCTTTCCATTGTTCCTCAGCCCCTGAGTGTTATGACTTTCAATGCATTTAAAATGTGTCTCATTCCGTGGGAAAGAAAAAGTACGGTCTTCTCCTTCCGCAATCGATTTTTGATAGTCTGTGCGTGTGGCAATTCCACTTGCATCTCCGTAAAGACTTTAGTAAAGGCATGCCATTTTCTACTAGGGTTAAAGCACCAAATTCCTTGAATTAGCCCACTTGCTCAAAACAGCTTTAAACTCAATGAGACACTAGGCTCCTAACTATTAACTAAACTAGCAAGATGGTGGTACGGTGCACAGGTCAATACATCAATTTAGATTTCCGCTAGAGTTTACATGGAGTTTGACATAAATGGATCCATCTCTATCATGTAGATATGTCCTCCGATTGAAAGATGATATGAATCACAAAATTGCAATATCTATCAAATCATAATACGGGGAAGATAGGTTACCTGATTAGTGAATCAAGGCGAAGCTACGAAGATCGATGAACAAAACTTGGACGTTCAACAACAATGAAGATTGGCACCAGAGAAGGAATCTCGAACGGGAGTTGGGGTCACTTCGTTTCCGACCGAGGAACGGAGCAGGGTGAAGGCCTGATGCAGGGCGTCAGAAATGGCCAGTGACGGCGGTGATCGGTGTCTGAACTCTTCCTCGGACGTCTATTTCTCATGCCTTCTCTTCCGTCTTGGAACGAGCCGAAGGAAAGAAGAAATGGACCGGGGTCTTTTTCCTTTGTTATTTATTATTTATTTATTATCTCGCCGTCTTTACTATTGTACTTTTACAAGAAAGAAAATTTAAACGGTTGACCAAATCTTGGGTTTCAATAAGCTCTTATGGCTACTGGTGCACACATTCAATCTCAAGCTAACACGAAAATTAATTATGAAAATTTCGATAATAGCCGCACACGACATATGGGAAAAGTGAAGATTTCCGTCAAGTGGACGAAACCTATCCAAAGGAAAGGATTTGCATTTTCTACTTTATGCTTTCTTGTTTGTAGTGACTCGGATTATTTTGCATGGACCTTGTTTTGAACTCGATCTCTAATCTGAAGCCATTGGTGTTTCGTTTCCCCTTTTGTTGCGGATTGCACACAATGGATTCGATAAATGCCTTCGAAACATGCTGAAAAATAGCCTAAACAACTCTTTTGTTTCTTTTATTTTATGTTCTTTTGTAATCCTGCATCATTTGGTGGCTGATTTCAGCGAGGAATGATGGGAGGTAGATCGTTCATGTCTGGATGTCCGCTTCCAGATCCTTGTTGCATTATGTTTTCTTATGCCTGTATCATCCTTGAATCCGTGAGGATGTGACCCGCGGTGGCTGTTAATGCGGCAAAGAATATCGTTTTTGGCTTAAGAAAGAGCGATCGGGTCCACTGTGGAAGGTGGCCGAAGAAGAAAACTATGAAGGCCTTTCGATTACACGATGTTACAAAAAAGAATTAATCATGTTCAATGAATTTGGTTTTTAGTTTCATAGTAAGCTTGGGCTTGTTTCAGTTTTTAGGAGTTTCAGTTGGACACTCGGAAACCAAAACTAAGGTTTCTGTGTCCAAACGCATAGTTTCAGGTTGAAGCACTACTAGCTATTTATATTTTGGAAAATGTTTATAGTTTCGGGTCGAAGTACTACTAGCTATTTATATTTTGGAAAATGTTTTTCAATTTAAAAAAAAAATCATTTTTCTGAATTTATTTATAGTCTTCCGTTGACTTAAATATTTCCCATTGACCTAAGAGAGACGAATGCAAGAAAGTAGGGAAAATGTTTTTCCGGAAAATATTTTCTTCGAAATGAATGAATCCTTAGTTTAGTAAGATTTGGGCAGACTTTGGCTATATTCAGAAATAGGCTTAGTGAAACATCGTGAAAAGGGGTTCAAATCAGTCTTCATAAGATTGGGCTTAGAGCTAAATGTTGTTTAATAAAAACTGGGCTTCAAGAGTTTGTGTCTAAAAGTGGGCTTTGTGTAATAAAGGCCAACTTGTGTCCATAGCCCGAACCTACGAAATTTAATGGTAGCTCACATACCGACCGGGCTGAAGGGCCCGACCCGACCCGTGCCCCTTCTAATATATAATCAATAATAATGATGATAATAAATATAATCCCATAAAAGTATAATAAAATAAAAAAAGGGAAAACTTGATTAGGAAACTAAACCTTGATTAGATCGTTATATTTTGGTATTTGAATTAGTTTAGTTTCATTTAGATAGTACATACATGGTGTAGGGAAATTCATGATTCTCTCTAGTTTATTTTTTAATAGATTAGTTTATTTAGAAATAGAACTCAATTTGAACTCAACTCATGAGGGTTGTTGTCTCGAGGATGAATAACAATGCCATGTTATATTTTTTGCTTGACTCATATTTAATTACTTTACTATAATTTACTTTTTACTCGATTGTCATTATTATCCTTGATGAATTAATTGTACTTTTATATTAGCTGTGTTCGTATTCGTACTCTCCCTCACCGCCGAGGTCGAGGGTTCAAATCCCGGCATTGCTAACATGACTTAAGTGGGGGG
>CM026411.1:25847492-25901289 GCA_014858505.1 Corymbia citriodora subsp. variegata | reverse complement strand
GGGGGGGGGGGGGGGGGGGTCATGGGTGTTGGGTTCATGTGCTAACCTCTTCCGAGATTTACGTCTAAATAGCGGCTTGCGGTGAAGCCTATCGGATATCACTGGGTACCGGTGGGTCGTGTGACCCCTAATAGCATAAGCAAAAGGGGGCTCCAACGGTTCCTCGGTATAAAAAAAAATTAATTGTACTTTTATATTGCTTTTCAATGTTGTGCTTTACTTGTTTTAGTTAAATGGTTATGTTGCATTCCTTACCTGCGATCTTCATATATTATCCAACCAATAAAAAGGGTTTCAGGTCAACATTGAGTTGATGGTCGTCGCTTTCGCAACCCGAGGTAACATTCAAGCCGAGGCTTGAGCGAGTGGTTTTGTGCATGAAGTGTGCTTTACACGCATTTATGGCTGTAGATCGAAACTACGTATATTTTCTGTCTTTAGAGTCGTCAATGAGAAGGTTGTATTAAGCCAAAAATTCACATGACGTGTGTCTCGCAAAACTCTTGCATTCTGCAAATTAATAAATTGTATATTCAATCAAAGCTTGAAGAAAAATCTTACCTTACTTCACATTGCAGTAACAACGAAATTCAATGGTTACCTAAAAGTCACCTTAATGAATCAATCAGCTAATTCAACTCTGTTGGGCAGTGTTGCATGCTGCACCCACATCGCACAGTCTAATTGGCTCTATTTATCACGTGAAAAATAATCTTGACCAATATCTTTTTATTATAAACACAAATTCTCGATTTTTAGATATGGCAAATGGCTATATTAGATATTTTTGTTTTGCCCATGAAAAGAGCTGCCTTATGTAAGTGAATAACGAGCCCATGAACTACATATATTCATTGGACTTTATTTTCCTCCATCACTGATTCAAGGAAATATTTTTTATTGGTCGGTAAAAAATATGGATAGTATACTTCACAGACTTAATTAGAAGTAAGTGTAGACGATGTTTATTTTGTAATTTAGTAACCACAAGACAGGCTGGAGAAAAATATGGCCCTACCCCAATGATCTTATGGACGAGTAACATAAAGCATGAGTCACCGGTTGAATGACCTAAACGTGAAGTTCATTGCGGTTGGCAAGTGTGTGGAATTGAACACGTCATGCGTATAATCGACGCGCCAAAATTTCGTTCTAGGCAAGACCATGGAATTGCCCAAGAAAAATATTCATCCAAGTCGGACTAACTATATCCATGAGCAAACTCAAAGAAAAGATAGCTCCTAAATCTCAAAGGCATCACCGACAAACACGTAGAAGGAAGAGAATTTTTGCATCTTGTCGCTGAGTTATATATAAAAGCTTTCTAAAGCTAAAATACACGCTTACTTATATCACGACAAACCTACAGACGTACCGCTAACTTAAATATTCTCATCTCCCACCACTGAGTTCTGGCATGATATGGTCTTCCATGCTATTCGTGTACCCAGTGTTCATGATCCCACTAGTATCCATGTACGCATCAGTCTTCTCTCTCGGCAAATGAACAATCTCTTCCTGATTCACATCTGTACTACTGACACCAGAATGGTTAGCCATTGCTCTAAGTCGCTCCAATTCAATTGCTACTTCCTTCATGGTCGGTCTCTCCTCTGCTTTTATTGTCAAGCATCTTTTTGCAAGATTAGCAACTTCTCTCACCTGCTCATTGATTCCTTCATTCGCAATAACTTCCTCAACAATCTGAAACAATTTGTCATTTTTCAGTGATGAAAGAAAGTACATTGCCAGGCTCCTTTCTTCTTCCGATCGGTCGAATAAAAGTGCCTTCTTCCCTGTCAATAGCTCGACTAGCACGACCCCAAAACTATAAACATCACTCTTTTCTGTCAATTGGCTTGTGAGCAAGTATTCAGGGTCTAAATATCCCCATGTTCCTTGAACCATAGTGTATAATTGCGTTTGATCAAGTGGGATTAATTTTGAAGCTCCGAAGTCCGAGACTTTTGCAGTGTGATTAGCATCCAAAAGGATGTTTGCTGACTTGATATCTCGATGGATAATGGGAATGGAAGCTACGGAGTGCAAGTAAGAGAGGACTCCGGCAGTTTCTGAAGCAATTCTCAATCGGGTCTTCCAAGACAGCTTTGATGATTTCTTTGGATCGTGAATGTGATCAAAGAGAGTTCCATTGCTGACGAATTCGTACACCAATAAAGGCACCTCTGTTTCCAAACAACATCCCAAAAGCTTGACCACATTACGATGATTAATTTGAGAAAGCACAATAACTTCATTGATAAACTGTTCGATTTGGCTCCGGTCCACAAGCTTGGACTTCTTAATCGCAACTACCATATCATTTGGCAATGATCCTTTGTAAACGGTACCATATCCTCCTTGACCGACTATTTTGCTCTCATGATAATTGTTGGTGGCCTTTTCTAGCTCTTTAGCGCTAAAGATCTTTGCGGCTTTTGTAGTTTTGTCTGGTTCATCTAATTGTTGCTGCAAAAGCAAACCCCCATTTTGCTTGAAGTATTGTTCTCTAAGCCTAATGAGCTTCATTTTCTTGTGTCCATAATATAGAAAGCCTATACTGAATAGCAACGCTATTATGGCCCCAGCAACACCTATATACAACACCGAGTTATTCATTAACCTTATGATTAACTATACACAAATTGCCACACCATATGAATGCAGCCATACTTTGAAACTTTCTGCAAATTTATATCATGAGACTTCCTCGAAAACCATAGTAGTTTTGGGACAATTTGAGTCTAAGCTAGGACAGTCGATTTGGTTAAGCTAATCTCCCAGAAAAAGAAAAGAAAAGAAACACACACACACAAGTTCCATGGCCTATAAAGAATGTCATCAACTTAACAGTTTTAAATTGCTATGAAAGAAAATGATAAACTCAAACTAATCACAAGAATCATGTATTTTCTTTTCCCATATAGTTTTATAGGTCTTACGCAACCAGATCCGCGTCATTTAAGGCATGCAAATATAGAGATTTATTCGTTGAACAATGCATAAGTCTAAATAATTCAATGCAAGTCCTATCTCTATAACCAGTTGTATCCCTTTCGATGACATAAAAATGGCAAGGACTAGTAGCTTAGAAGAAATTTTTGAAGATGGATTAGGATAACTTCCTCTTTTACTTGTGTCATCTCCCTGGATAGATGTCAAATCACTAATGATTAACTTGCTATCTGAATATATCGTGCTAAATATGGCTTGTGCAACAAATAGAAAAGTTGTATGGGTCATGCATCACATATAAAAGAAAGACAAAACAACCCATTGAACCATTTCTATTGGTTCTTAGATGCTAATCAAAACATGAGAGAGAAAGGAACAAGTCTGACTTTAAGGAGGAAAAGAGAAAAAGAACACATGCAAATCCACAATTGAATCTATCATCTTCTTCGTTTTACCCTAACTGCTTTTGGGAAAGGGGGACTCCAGAAAAAGAAGCAATTGAGCATGCACTTGGGGAACGCAATGAGGTGGGCAGGACAAGGGGGGGTTTACGTCCCCCCAGCTTAAAACTAGTAAAGATGTTCCATACCCACCTCATGCCTCATGTAGGACAAGTTTCTTTATCTTATCACCATTCTTGTGATAATATGGAAGTTTAAAAAAAAGAAAAGAAAAAGATAAGTACAATTCATGATTGTAAGAAGATAAAAACAACGTAAAGAGGAAATGAATGAAAGAATGTGCCATAGGTAGTAAAAAGATGATAATGGCATGCCAGAATGACGTAAATATTTAGACTTAACGGTGTGCCAGGCTTGGGATTACTGTCAAAAGTTACTTTATATGGGCATGCTTGGAAGTTTGGGCCATAATTGGGTAAAGCCCTACTGTTTGAAGATGTGTTTATTATTTAACGTTCTCAAAGTTAAATGAGGAGATGATATGGGAAATGACACTTCAACTAGAAAAACTTAGGAAAGGAAAGAGCAAAAGGAAAAGAAGGCTAGCCGTATCCATTCCTCACCCTGGCCTGGACGTGAAGCATAAAAATATTACCCAATCTGGGCCACAAAATCCATTTATCATGGGTTTTCACTCATTATTTGGGGCTAGGAAGTAAGGAAGGATATCCCCTTGGATCGATGGCATGGCCATCCCTAAGCATAGGTCCCCACCAGTTTCGCCAACACAAGTCCCTTTCCCAAATGCAAATTGGAGGATGCTCTTGCGACCACCCAGCTATGCCTCCCTTTCTTTCTGACGGTCATGCTGTCAAATTGGAGGATGCTCACCTCTCACGTGATAACAAATCTCTTGTTGCCTGAGACAGGTGATCTCCCTCCAATTGAATACCGAAGCTCGCACAAATCGTAAAACTGTATGCTTTCACCCACATTACTGATACTTATACTTGCAACGGGATTTCAATATTTGGAAAAAAAATTTACATTTAAGATCCGTTTATTTCAAAAAAACAACTTTTAGGAAAGCATTTTCCAGATTTTTCGGCCTTTTTTTTTTTTATAGAAGATGAATTACTTAGGGAAAACATTTTTCATCAAGGGAAAAAAAAGTCTTCTAAAATATGAAAAAATGTTTTTTAACTTTTCAAAATGAGAAAAATATTTTCTTCACTCACTTTCTCTTATTTCACACCCATGTGAACCTTTCCATCTTCTTTTTTTTCATTTTAAAAAAATTCAATTTTTAATTATTTCTTTTTTCTCCTTTTTTCTTTATTTCTTTCTTTTGACCTCTATCTTTTTATCTTGGCTAGTCACTGGCCATAATGACAGCTGCCAACTGGCTGGCGGCAAGCCAAGCGAGCGGTGAGGGCCTCGAGCTCGTCGCTTGATGCCGATGGCAAGGGGTGAGGCCTGACACCTTGAGCTTGCCGCTCACCATCAGCGGCGAGCCAAGCGAGCCCAAAGCTTAAGGCCCATTGTTCGCCCCTAATTCCTTGAGCTCGCCGCTCGCCAAATCAGCGAGACATGTGAGCGGTTAGCTCCAGCCTCGCCAGATCGGCAAGCACAACTCTTTGGCTCGCTAATCTAGTGAGCAGCAAGCTCAAGCTCACCTTCAGCCGGCGTTTGTTGTCATTGTGGTCAATGCCTGGCTGAAGAAGAAGATGACAAAAAGAAAAAGAAGAAGAAGAAAAATAAAAGAAAAATAAAAAATAATATAAAAATTGATTTTTAAAATAAAATTACTTTTTAAAAAAAGAAAAAAATTTATTTAAAGAGAATGAACAAAGGAAAATGTTTTCCTTATCAAACAGAGAAAAATATTTTTTACTTCATTTTCAGGTTTTAACCGAACACCAAAAAAAATAAGCACATTTTCTTGAAAAATGATTTCTTGGAAAATGTTTTCTAGAAATACTACATTTTCCGTGAGATGAACAGTCCCTTGCACAAAGCCCAAGGTCACCACATCAAAAGATGCTCTAATAGTATAGACATGGAAATGAGGGAACTTAATCTATTTTTGAATTTTAAGGAAGCTTAATTGTGATGCACTTAGTAACATGTGATGTACTCAACGTATCAGATAATATCATTTATCTTCTACATAGAAACTTTAGTGAGAAGAATATACAAAATTTCATTTTGAATTTATCCAAGCAAGGACCGTGAAAGAAAAATCGGGCAAAATTGTGAATAGTTAATTTTCTCCAGCAGCAGCAAAAAATCAAATTAAATACTCTCAAAATAAGCTAAGACAATATGATTTTTAATTCAGGCACTCCAAGCAAAATAAAAGAACGTACCAACCAAAATTTCCATCAAATGTGATGGATTAATAGTGCACCCTTGTCCAATTCCACCGCCTTTCTTGCCATCACCATGATAACCATTTGGGCATGAACAATTATAACTCCCAATAACATTATAGCAAATTTTCTCACACTGGTTCATCTCTGGATCCTCACATTCATCAATATCTACAAAAATTAAACACACAATTCAAATGTATCTAATCTTCTTAGATCATACCAATATAAAAGACAAGCTAAAAATTGCCGACGTTATCAATGTACCATGACAACCATTCTCAAGGTAAGGATTGCCTCGATAACCTTCTAAGCAAGTGCACTTGTATCGATATCCGTTTTTGGTGTCGGTGTCGGTGCAATTGGTGTTCTTGGTGCACATGTAGCTCGTGCTGTTCTTCTTGGCTTCCTCACATGTTTGATTACCTACTGCCCAGTCGAGAACTACAGGGGTGGAATTAAATTTAAGCTGCTTAAGGTCGCCAACCGAAAAGTTGTAGGATCCAATTTCTGCTACGAAGGCATAACTGCAAGGATTGAAACTCAGGACATCGGAATGATTGGAAAAGCTTGTAATCGAGATCCAGTAATTGAAGATGTTCCTTGGGATGCTCGTCTCGCAGCAACCGATACCAGTACACGATTCATCGCTGACGTCCGAAACGTTGCTACACGAAGACATACACCCGAAAGAGAACTTTCCATCGTTGTCTTGGAAGGAGGCTGACGTGTCGCAGCCAATGGCAGTGAACTTGTTCTCGGTGCTGGAGAAGGGGAATTCACCTACCCATAGCGCTGGGTTGTTGCTTGAAGAATCATTGTGACCGGAAGAGTTATGGCAGTCTCGACCTATCGAAGTATTAATGCGCAGCTTGTGGTCCTCGACGGAAATACTGAGTATTTCGATGTTACTACTTTTGTTCGACCAGTAAGCTACGGGGGGCTTGGCAGAGTAATCACACTCGACTCTGAATGAGGAAGAATTGATGTGGCAGTGGGGATCATTGCTCAATCCGAAGGGGTACGGAATCGAGAGGTTTCCACAGAAACTTTTGCATCCGGGCTTAGTGATTGAATCATCAGCTTGTGCTAGGTGCTTGTGGTATAGACCCAATATAGCCCCAAGTACCGCAGCTTTCAAGAGAAGCTTATAGATGACCATGGTTCTTCCCTCAACTCCCTTCACAGACATATGATTATCTTGATGATTTAATCTGAGGGGCTGGTGAGGGTATATAAGGAGAAGTAAGATGTGTCTTTTCGTTTTCGTTTTCGTTTTCGTTTCGGATTTTTATTTTAACTCTAGTTATGGGATAAGTTCAGGTTGCAGAGTGGACCCCAGCCAGTCCAAACCACTTACATGGGACGATCCAATGATAATTCCCCACGTGACGAAGTCTTGTGCAGCGCAATGCTCGTTCCATTTTCCAAATGCATTATCCAAGAGTCCAAGAGTCCATAATTAATATTAAGAAATGATCCTAAACTATTTTATGAAAGTTGGTAATGTAAATTTGACGTACTTTTCTTCAATCTTTCTGCAGTGCTAATCGAGAAGACGAATTATTCTGAGCCAGAGACTGGACTACTTGTCACAAAATAGGCTGCTCCTACTTTTCAAATAATCTCCTAAAGAAATCTCAAATTCTGGAGTTTAAGAAAATGTCTCTCCCTCCGTGGGAAAGAAAACCTCTACTCTTCTCCATTCCCAATCGAATTCTTATACACGACTTGGCCCCACCAATTACAAAGTGATAGGAATTATCTCCATCAACTATAAACTAATAGGAATTATCTTTTTTAATCATATCTGAATAATTTAAAATCAAAGGAATGAGCCCTTAATTTAATATTCAAATACTTTACCATGTATTGCCACATGCCATAGATAAAGCATACATACAATCCCAACGAAGAAACTAAAAACAATAAGAAGCGTTGCATTTAAAATTCTTGACCTTCACTATCGTACGTCTCGGGAAATTGTTTTATTCCCAAATGGAATTTTCAAGAATAGGATTCCTTTAACAGATTAAATGATGATTGAAATAGACAAATCATCTCAACTATTGTTTTCTCTTTTCTTCCACTTTGTAGTAGAATTGCACCCATAAGCGAAGGATTTTTCCATAAAATCTTGTTTGATTGAGCCCCTTGTTTGATTGAGCCAATTCCACCCAGTGACTCCATATCAGTTCATATATTTTTTTTCTGTCATTTTGCCTTTTTGTTAGCCAAATGATTCAGATATCACTCCTAGTAAATGAAGAAGTCCCCTTCATCAAGGGCAACAAGGGTGAAATGAATTTGAATGAATCTTGGAAATTTTCTTATCTTGTCACAACGACAATAATAAACATATTCTAAATTAAAATTTCCAACAAAAAAATTTAGCTAGAGGAAGCAACAGGTTTCGCAAATCATATTATATGCTAAGGTAGGACAATTCACATGAATTAATTTTTTGTATCCGTCTAGAATATCAGTCACATGAGCCAAAACTTGAAAATAATATAAGTTTGTGAGGAATCATGATGAATGAAAGTTTGAAATTACAAATTAAGATCACACAATAATTATAAAGAAAGCATTGGTTCATCGTGCAAATTTATGTATTAACCCAGACAACACTGTTGGTGGAATTTTCTGAAAAGCGTCTTTACTAAAAAAGGCATGCTATATGGTCCATCTTCGAGAGGCACGCCAAAATTGACACCTTTTTCATGGAATCTCATACGAAATCGTTTGAAATTTAATAGACATAGAGACAGCTTTTATAAAGTCTTTTTGTCGATACATTGCTACTTTAATTATCCGATAAGAGTTGTAGGGTATCATTCTATGATGACAGTACCGATTTTACCTTATTATATTCAATGAAGAAATTTTTTTAACTATTTTGCTATATCTACCAAGTTTAGAGACTAATATTAATCAGGCTATCCTCTTTATCGAGAATCCTAGTTTTATTGTTTCTTCCTTTCGTTTCGAGTTAAGTCAGCTTTGTTATGCACGAGCCAATTGAACCTTAATGCAAGTCTGTATTCTCGTTTCAAATTAGTTTGGAAATTCCTACAACCGATTGTAACATACACAACGTGAATCACGTTCCTCAAAAAGCAAACCTTTGAGTTAGAATCGACCATATCATTAAAGCTCACAGGCCATCCGAATCGTAGAGACATTAGTTGGCCACGCAAGTTGCTGCTTAGCTTTTCAGGTCAAGGTCAACTGCGAGCCGTAGGTGTGTTTGGATCATAGAGATATGAATTGGCTATACAAGTTGTTGCTTTGCTTTTCAAGTCAAGGTGGACGGCAATTGCATCCGATGCTTCATACAAGGAATGGCACTTAATATGTCTTTGTTTTAAGCTGAAGCGGCAAAGGAAGTTGCTTTTCTTTAGAGAGTTAATATCAAGAGAAAAAGCTGATAGAGACTATACTTTAAATTTTCCAAATGTTATTTGGTTAAAACCAGGCTTGGCTACTAAACGGGAAAAGATAAAAAGGGGGGAAATCATAGGATTTTATTAACTACTACAACAAAGTATGTATAGGTTAATAGACTATACACAAATTATTATTTAGGCATTGACCTAATCAATCAATGTTACTAGTAATGGGATAAGTTTATTATTTCTAATTAATGTAAATAATAGTGAGAATAAAGATCATCACTCCTAGCATACGCCAAAATGAATTAGATCATCACTCCTAGTAGATGAAGAACTCCGCTTCATCAAGGACAGTAAGGGTGAAATGGATTTGTATGAATTTTGGAGACAATCTTAACTATGGATGAAACAATGGGTGGCGACTTAGGGCCTGTATGGTAAAAACTGATTCCGTTCCCAAGAATAATTAATTCTATTCTTTTGTTCCCGAGAGCGGATTTGGAACAAAAATGCTTTTTGTAAATTTCTTGTTCCGGGGAATAGATTTGAAGTAGAATCCATAATAAAAAGAAAAGTTGACTCTCGCTCCCGGAAACAATTCTAAGAATCAGTTTTTTTCCCTTTCATTTTTTTCTTTTCTCTTTCTCTTTCCTTTTCTTCTTCCTCCCTCAGCCTACTGCCGCCCCATCGCTGCCCACTGACTACCAGCGGCTTGGCGAGGCTTCGCCGAGCTCGCCGAGCCTCGCCAATCTGATCACAAGCCACCGCCGGCGACGACGACCGGCCACAATGGGGAAGGGAAAAATAAAAAAAGATAAAAGATAAAAGATAAAAAAAGAAAAATGTATTTAAATTATTAAAAAATTAAAAGTAAATATCTTGGACTAGAAATTCTAAGAATTTACCAAGCGCATTTTTATCTCGAGAATAAAAATTTTGGACAGTTATTAAATGCTTTCAAATGCTCAAAAATTATTCTGGGAATAGAATAAATAATAATAATTTCTGAGCAGAAATTGTTTCCAGAAATAAAAGTGTTACCATACGCATTTTTATATGTTATGTCACGACAATGCAAATTAACATATTTTACCTAAAAAAATTTCCAATTGAAAATTTTATCCAGAGGAAGCTAACAGGTTGGCCGTGCAAGTCGTTGCTTTGCTTTTCAGGTCAAGTTCAACGTCAGGCTTGTACGGATGGTCTTGTTAAGACATCTTTAGTGTAGAGAGAGAGAGTGGATTTCAATTGCATCCGATGCTTTGGACAAGGAACAGCACTGAATTTATCTTTGTTTCCAGCTGAACGAGCAACGAAAGTTGCTTTTCTTAAGAGAGTAAAAATCAAAAACAATAGTGACAGGTATTTTAGCTTAATTTTTCCTAATCTTATTTAGTCAAAATCAGCTATGGCTACTAAATGGAAAACAAGAAGATCAAAGGATTCTTTTAGTTTTAGCAATTGCTACAGCAAAATATGCATTCGTTAATAAACTAAACATATCAAATATTTAAGTGGTAACCTAATCAATTAGTGCTACCATTAGCTGGATAGTCCATATTAGTTCATATGCTTTTGTTGTTTTCTCTTTTTGTCAGTCAAATGATTCAGATAATCACTCCTTGTAGACTAAGTCCCCTTCATCAAGACAGTAAGGGCGAAATCGATTCAAATAAATCTTCACAATTATCTTAACTGTGGATGAATTAAGGAGTTTGGACCTGAGTAACTTCTTAAATTGTTTTATTTGAACTTTGGGATGTAAATCACGAGAGTATTCCCATATTGTTAGGGAAGAAAAATATACAACTTGAAATAAGGAGTGCAAGGCGTGTAGGCATCAGTACGTAAAAATAAAGAACGCAATTTAAGTTAGGCGCCCTAATTGGAGGGACTACCACCGGTGACTCTCATAAATAGAAACATATCTTGTCACATGGATCAATTTCTTGTATCTGCTTAGAATTTCACATTCCACATGAGCCAAAATTTGTAAATAACGATTTTGAGAGGGATGGTGTTGAATGGAAGCTTGAAATTACAGATTAAGATCACAGAATAATAATAATAATAATAATAATAATAATAATAATACATAGGTTCATCATGCAAATTTATGTTTCTACCTCAGTCCACATCGTTGGTGGAATTTATAGAAAGTGTCTCCAGTAAAAAGATATGCCATATGGCCTACCTTCGAGAGGCACACCATAATTGACACCCTTTTGAATGTTCATACGAAATTGGTTGATATTTAACATAGAGATAGTTTTTACAGAGTCTCTCGTCAATATATTGCTACTTTATTTCTCTGATAACAGCTTCAATAATAGCAGTACCATTAAGAAGAATTTCACCGCCTAATGTTCTCTTTGGAGGGGAGGGACTGTCTTGTTGAAGAGATAATCCTTGTCCACCCTTTACCTTAATATATTCGGCAAAGAAACCTTTAACTATTTTGCTATATCCACCAAGGAAGATGAAAAATTAATTTTAATCAAACTGTATCCTTTATCAAGAATCCTACTATTACTTTTTTCTACGTTTAATTTTGAGTAAAGTTTGCTTTGTGACACGCGGGCAAACTGAATCCTCGTCCCTATTCTGTTTCAAATTAGCTTAGAAATTTTTACGACCAACCATGGCATCACAACGTGAATCGCGTTCCTCGTAAAAGCGAACCACGAATTCCAGATCGGCCAAATCATTAAAGCTCACAGGCCTTAAGATTGTCGATTCATCAGCTGGCCATGCAAGTCGCCACTTCGCTCTTCAGGTCAACATCAACGTCGTGTCGCATGGCGTTCGGATTGTGGAGATATGAGTCGGCTATGCAAGTCGTTGCCTTGCTTTTCAGGTCTAGGTCGTCGTCAATTGCATCTGATGCTTTGGATAAGGAGCAACACTAAATATATCTTTGTTTTAAGCTGAAGGAGCAAATACAAAGTTGCATTTCTTTAGAGAGTTAAAAATCAAGAGCAATAGTGATCGATTTTTCACTTTTAACTTTCCTGATGTTATTTGGTTAAAATCGAGTATGGCTACAAAAAGAAATATTTTTTTCAAAAAATCAATGGATCTTTTTGATTTTATTAACTACTACGGAAAAGTATGTCTAGGTCAATACACTATACACAATTAATACATAAGTACTAACCTAATATATTAACGTTACTATAAGTAGGATAAGTTTCTTTTCTTTTTTTTCTAATTAAAGTACGTAATAGTGAGAATAAAGCTATGTCGCAATGTGATTATAAAATTTCATTCTAGTTACTTTGCTACTTATATGATAGATCCTATCATTCCAACGTAACATTGAAGCTATATAATCCGATCCATTCAAAACTTTCTTTGGTTGCCAAAAAAAAGAACCTTTTTTTTTTTTTTGCTGTGGTTGTACTTTATTTATAAATCTCATCTAAAAAAAAATACCTACATATAGTAATCCAGTATACTAACATCTATAATTCTACAATTAAATATGTGGGTTGGATATGTGGTGTTTGTCTCATTTGTCACACATTTCATATACCCTTACATCAAGAAAAACAAAATCAAACCACCTAGTAAAGTCAATTTAGTAAATGATCATTAAATTCAAGGATATCTTATGGCTACTCACAACATCCACCCTATTAAGTGACCATCAGAAATTCTCCTAGGTTGGTTCTTTCTTTTCTCTTTAGAGAAAATCACTCAACATTATAGCTAATGCCTCAATACTTTTATATATCAAGAAATAACATGGATAACAACAAGGGTTAATTGTGAATAAAGTTATCAAGGAGAAGAAGACTAAAGATCAATATGCCATCACAATACATATGCCTTTCCCTCAGTAATTAAAATAAGATTGACTTTTCGTCTGCAAATCTCATTAAAATTGTTACCTTGAAACTCGAAAGTCTCAATATTAGTTTAGTTTTTTGATCCGCAAGATCACTTTGATTGGTAAATGGAGAGAATACTTGTTTCATCAAGAATCAAGGTATCACATTATCAAGGATTTATTCCTATCCTTCAAATAACAATGTGCCCAGAGAACGACGAAGTCTACAAGAATATGATAGGAGAAAATATAAAAAAAATTTGAAAATTCACTACCATTTTATTAAACCTCTTCATCGCCTTTTATAACTGTAAGCAAGGGCATTACATGAATTGCATAAGGCCTTAAATAGCCAATACATATGACCATTTTTCAAAAGTACATCTTGGGAATAGATTCCCTTATATAAGATGGACAGTTTTAAAGTGACACTAGCACAATAAACTAGGAAGATTCCTGCATAAAATTACAAAGCATAAAGCTCACCCATTGACAACCCAGCTAAATTCCTTTCCTTATTGATAGGTTTATGCTTCGCAGCTAGATTAGGGTCCTTGAATGAGTTGCTGTATTTATGATGCGTGTTAGCTGAAGAAAATATACGTAAGGGTCTCTAGAGAAATAAACTAACTCTGGTTGATTATGCTCATCTTCTTCTAGAGCCTAGCAGATTGCATCTCTAGTGACCTCATGTGCTTGGAAATAGTACCTCACCATTACTTCATATGCCCTGGGCCATAGGAATTTCGGAACAGATCAATTGCATTCGCTGAGTATGCACTGGACTTCTCTCTATTGTCCACTAATTTCTCGAAACTGCATCCATAGGACCTATACAATTTTGGTATAGGACATGACAACCTATCTAGCTTGCTGGCCGTCCAGGGAGCTGTTTCCATTTTTGTTATAAAGATAATGGTAGCTTGAATTTCAGAATTGAGGGCTCTGCGTTTTAAATTTGTGGAGAATGGATATTGCCAATAGGATATAGGATGAAACTACTTTAATATCTCTGATGAGATATGATTCGAGTATCCTTCGATAAGAAAACTACTAATGAGGCGGTCAATAGGGAAACCCGACTCCAATTGTGTAGTTATGGAAAAACAACTGATAGAACTACTTAATTTCAATGGGGAAGCCACAACATTGAAAGTTACGACCACCTAATAACTAAGGCATCATGCTTCACATTAAATCAAATATTTGTATGTAATGAAAGATTTGTACCACTCGAAATTTTAGTCTGCATAAGCCAAACTTTGAAAATGACATAATTTTACCAACTCCATTAATTAAACGCTGATTAAGGTCACAAATAGGTTCATCATGATGATTTTATGCCGTTGCCTCAATCAACATCATTGATGGACCGACCAAAAAAAAAAAATTCATTGAAGGAATTTTTTGAAAGCTTCTATAGGGATAATAAACATGCTACATGATCTACCTTTTGAGAGGCATGCATTATAATCTAACACCTTTTTTTGTGGAATTCGATACCAAACATTTGTTGATAATGAACATCGCCATACATAGATAGCTTGTGTAATTTCTCTTGTCGATGATATATAATACCATTTTTATTTTCTTATAATCGATATCAAAAACTTTTACTTGCTTTCTACAACAATGAATTCGAAGATTTAACATTAATCAAAGTATTTTCTTCATAAAGATTCCCACTTCTCCTTCTTCTTTTTTTAGACGTGACAGATAGAAAGCGCCATTTATCGAAAGAGAAGCATTGGTAGAGAGTTCATTCATTATTTGCAAGTCACTTTGAAAATTCTTACAATCGATTGCGACGTCATGGTGTGAATCATGATGGTCTTGTCAAGGCTTCTTTAGTGAAGAGCGGGAGAAAGTGGACGTCAGTTGCATTTGATGCTTTGTACAAAGAATGGGACTGAATGCATCTTTGTTTTAGGCTAAAAGAGCAAAGAAAGTTGCTTTTCTTTGGAGAATCTAAATCAAGAGCAACAGCGTTAAAATTTTCTATGATTTTACCTAGAGTTACTTGGTTAAAATCGGGTATGGCTACTAAGCAAGAAAAAAAAAATGAAAGAATCTATTTAGTTTTATTAACTGCCACAGCAAAGTATGTCTAGGTTAGTAAACATACACAAATTAATATTTAAGTATTCACCTAATAAATTAGTGTTACCATTAGCAGGACAAGTCCCTTTTTTCTAATTAATGTAGACAAGAGTGAGAATAAAGCTCATGAAAAGTACTAAAAAAATCATAAATCTTTTGCATTGACACTAATTCAGTCATAAATCTTTTCATTGAAACAATTTTGTCCTAAACATTTTTTATATTGATACCAATTTAGTTGATTCGGTCAATTTAGGCCAAAAATCGCTAACGTGAATACTAACCGTCTTATATGACACAGCTGGTACTAATGCCGACATTTTTTAAATGATTTTAATATTTTTTTTGAAAATTTGAGATTTTTATTAATTTCTTTTCTTTTCTTTATTTCTTTTCCTCTCTTTTCTTTTTTTTTTCACTGTGGCCAGCAAGTGTCATCCAAGTTTGTTGACCATTGGGCGAGGTCGCAAAGCCCTCGCTAGTGGCCAGTGAGGGCCGTGGCCCTCACCCGGCCTCACCTAGATCCGGACAACCCATAATGCGGGGTCGCTAGAGGCTTGTGCTGCTCAGTAGCTTGGTGGCCACGATTCCATCGTTGCTTGGCTCCTCAGACCATTCGAAGTTGGAGCGACCGTGGTTTGGCTGGAGGAGTAAGGAAACAGAGAGAAAAAAGAACTGGCGTGAAAGAAGCAAAAGCGAAAGGAAAACTGAAACCAAACTTGGGCGGGGATGTGAGCGTCGATGGTGAAGAGGAAGCGGCTGAAATCTCCAGAAATGTCACAGTCCTGCAGAGTCCATGCCCCAACTCTAGAACCTCGTACACAAAGATCCTCTCCTGCGGCCACATGCGCCTCGCCTGCATCCGGACAAGGACCTTGACGCTCACTAGTTGCTGATGAGGGCTTTGCAGCCCTTGCCCAAAAGCTAGCAAGCTCTGCGGACCTCGTCAGCCACAATGGAAAGAAAAGGAAAGGAAGGAAAAGAAAAAGGAAAAGAAAAGGCAAATATATTTACAAACTAAAAGAATTATCAACATCAATACCAATCATACCACATCGGACAACCGATGTCCATGTCAACAATTTCTAACTTAAATTTACTAGAGGGATTGAATTAGTACTAATGTGAAAAGATTTAGAACTAAATTAATTCAATTAAAATGTTTAAAATTGAATTGATATTGATGTAATAGGCTTTTGACTTTTTTTTCACTTTTCCCATAAAGCTATGTTTGCAATGTGGCCATAGAATTTTCTTCTAGTCACTTCACTACTTGTATGTTGGATCCTATTCCCAAATAATATTGGACAAGTAAGACCCAAAAAGATCACTAATTCTAACACAATGTGAGATTTTGTGAATTTAGTGTCAACTATTCTAGAAATTTAAGTTATTAGATGGAAATGTTATTTTTTTCATTTAAATACATTATCATATATTACCACATTTCATAGATAACGGAAGGCATAAGTACAATCACAACGAGAAAACTAAGAACAATAAGATGTGTTCCATTTAAGCTCTTGACCTTCATTTTCTTAGATGTCAAAAGATCTTCCTTTTTGCCGAGGAGTTCTCCGGAATGGGACTGCTTTGCCGCTTGAAATGACCAACCAAATGGGAAAACCACTACGACTATTTCTCTCTTTTATTCCAAATCATAGTAGAATCGTACCCAAAAGCAAAGGACTTTTCCATTAAATTTTGTTTGATTGAGCCAATTTCACGTAGTGACTCCATGTCAGTTCACCTTTTTTTTCCCCTCTTTTTGTCAGCCAAATAATTCAGATCATCACTCCTTATAGACTAAGAAGTCCCCTTCATCAAGGACAGTAGGAGTGAAATAGAATTTTCAGAAAAGCTTCTTTCTTAAAATGACTTGCTATGGGGTCCACCTTCGAGAGGCACACCACATGGGACTCCTTTATTAATGAAATTTAATACGAAATTGGTTGATATTTGACAGGCATAGACACGGCTTTAATAAAGTCTCTTGTCGATACAATTGCCACTTTAATTCTCCAATCAAAGTTGTGGTTTATAGTTCTTGTGCACAAATGATGACAATAAGACTTTTATTTTGCAATATTCGGGGAAGAAAAGTTTACTATTTTGCTATGTCTATCTCGAAAGTTGAAAATTCGATATTGATTAAACTAGTTTCTTTATCAAGAATCATACTTTTACTTTTCCTTTCATTGAGTAGAGGTGGCCACGTTGTTCCGACATTACAATGTGAATGTCTTGTCAAGGTTTCTTTAGTGAAGAGTGAGAGAGAGTGGATGTAAGTTGTATATGATGTTTTGGATGAGGAATGGGACCGAATGCATCTTGTTTTTAAGCTAAAAGAGCAAAAGAAAGTTACTTTTCTTTGGAGAGTCTAAATCAAGTGCAAAAGCGATAGAAATTTCTACTTTAATTCCTAGAGTTACTTGGTTAAAATCAGGTATAGCTACTAAGCAAAGAAAAAAAAGGATCTATTTGGTTTTATTAACTGCTATAGCAAAGTAGGTCTAGGCTAATAAACAATACACAGATTAATATTTAAGTACTCACCTAATAAATTAGTGCTACTATTAGCAAGGATGAGTTCCTTTTCTTTCTTTAATTATTGTAAGCAATAGTGAGAATAAAGCTATGTCGTGACCTGGCTATAAAATTTTATTCTAATCAATTCACTAATTATATGTGTAAATATCATATAATCTTTAAGAGAGAGGGAGAGAATCAGGAAAGGCCCCATCTCAATACACACAAGTAAATTGAATCCTTAATACAAGTCTCGATTCATGTTTCCAATCAATGTGGAAATTCCCACAACCTATTATAACGTACACAACATGAATCACGTTTTTGATAAAAGCGAATCTAAAATTCAGGATCAAGGAAATCATTATAGCTCACTGGCCTTCAAATCGTAGAGACATCAGCTAACCATGCTAGTGGCTACCTGGCTTTTCAAGTCAAGGCCAATGTCATGTCGTAGGGCGTTTTGAATTGTAGAGATATGAGTTGGCTTTTCAAATCAAGGTAGATGTCAAAATTGACACTATTTTTATAAAATTTATAAAAAGTTTCTTTAGTGAAAAGATATGCCACATGCCCACCCTCCAGAGGCACACCAAAATTGACACTTTCTCATGGAAGTTCATACGAAATTGGTTGATATTTAACAGAAATAGAGACATCTTTTATGGAGTTTCTTGTCAATAGCTTCAATGATGATAGTACCATGTTTACCTTATTATCTTCGGCAAAGAAAACTTTAACTAATTTGCTATATCTACCAAGGAAGTTGAGAAATTAATATTAATCAAATTATCTTCTTTGTCAAGAATCCTGCTTTTATTTTTTTCTCCGTTTCATATCCAGTTTAAGAGAGCTTTGTTACACACGATCAAATTGAATTCTTAAAGCAAGTCTTTATTTACATTTCAAATTAATTTGAAAATTCTTAAAATGGTTAACATCCCAACGTGAATCACGATCCTGCTAAAAGTGGACCCAAATCATAAGGTCCTAGGCCTTTCAAATCGTAGAGACCTCAGTTGGGCCATGCAAGTCACTACTTGGCTTTTCAGGTCCAGGTCAATGTCGTGTTGCAAGTTCGTTCTAATCTTATACATATGAGTTTGCTATACAAGTCGTTGCTTTGCAGGTCAAGGTCGCCGTCATTGCATTTGCTTTAGACAGGATGCTGGGTATCTCTTCTTTTCTAGCTGAAGGAGCAAATAAAAAGTTGCTTTTTTCTAGAGAGTTAAAATCAAGAGCAATAGTGACTAATTTTTCACTAGAACTTTTCCTGATGTTATTTGGCCAAAATTAGGTATGGCTACAAAACGAAATTTAAAAAAAAAATTAATGGATCTTTTTGGTTTTATTGACTGCTACAGCAAAGTATGTCTAGGTCAATAGGCTATACATAATTAATATTTAAGTATTAACCTGATATATTAATGTTACCATTAGTGGAATAAGTTTCTTTTCTTTCTAATTAAAGTACAGTGTTGCGAGAATAAAGCTATATCACGATGTGGTCATAAAATTTCTTTCTAGTCACTTTGCTACTTATATGTTAGATCCTATCATTCTTATGTAACGTTGATGCTATAGAGTTCAATCCAAACTTTCTTTGCTTCCAAAAAAAAAAAAAACCGAACCTCTTTTCTATTGTACTATGTTTATAAAATTTGTATGGAGCAAATACCTGCATATAGAATCCAGTATGGAAACATATAAAATCCTGCAATTGGATATGTGGTGTTTGTCTCATTTTCTACGCATTTCATTTACCCTTAAAGAGAAAAAATCTAATCACCTAGTAAAGTCAATTTAGTAGAGGACAACATCCACTTTGTTAAGTGACCATCGAATTTCTCTAAATTGGTTCTTTCTTTTCTCTTCAGATAAAGTCATTCAACATTTTAATAATGCCTTAATACTTATAAGAAATATATATATGTTAAATGATAAAATTTGATTTGATGTACGACAAATTCATCTTTTGGAAGACATCAAAGTTTCATGCTATATAGCTATGTTTGATTTTTCAAAATAATATATAACTTTAAATTCAATAAAAACATTAATTAACATGGCAACAATTGGAGTTAATGAGGGATAATAGGGATGATCTAGTCCCGGTCTAATTTAGTCCCACTCAACAATTGGAAACTGAATTAGGAGGATTGGTTATCATTTTTTGGAATTAGGAGCCTGACCACCTAGTCCTGGGAACTGATCTCATTTGGTTCTTGGGTAGTTCAATGGAACAAGTGGAGAGAGTTTTTTCTATTTGTGCAAACTGTATATGCTCTCAAAATTCTTGGTCCAACTAAACAAAAAAGATACTTATGTATGGGGAAAGAAAAACAAGAGAGAGTGGAATCTGTTGTAGTGTCGTCTCCGAGTGTGTTTGATTCCCTTCAATTTGCTTCGCTAAGGTGCTCCTTTTTTCTTTACGTTTGGAGAGAGAGAGCTTTCCTTTTGTTGTGGGCTTTTACTCTCTCTAAGCTCAACTTTTTTCTCTTTAGACTGGGCTATTATTCTTGCTGGGCTCATTTGACCTTTGAGCTAATTGGGGACTTTCAATATTGGTCTGTTTCCCATTTTGAAATTAGAAACCAAATTGGCAATTATCGATTCCAATTTTATGGAATCAGTAACCAGACTAGCACACATGAGAACTACGTATGACCAACCAATCCGATCCAGTTCGAGTGGCTCCCGGTTCAATCAGTTCCAGTTGCACAATCCTAAGAGATTAAGTTACTAAGAAGAAGAAGATTTAAGGTCAATATGCCATCACAATACATAGGCCCTTCCCTCAACAATCAAAATATGATTGATTTTTAGCCTGAAAATCTCATTAAAATGGTCACTTTGAGACTTGAAATCTCAATATTAGTTTAGCTTTTTGATCGATAGGATCACTTTGACTGATAAAAAGAGAGAATACTTGCTTCACCAAGAATTAGGATATCACATTATTAAAGATTTATTCCTATCCTTCAAATAACAATATGCCTAGAGAACGACGAAGTTTATAAAAACACGATAGGAGAAAATATGATGGTTTTCCGGAAGTTCACCCACTGCTCTTCTCCGCCTTTTATAACTAAAGGCAAGGGCATTACATGAATTGCATGAGGCCCAATGGCCCTTACAAATGACTATTTTTCAAAAATACATCTTGGGGATGGATTCCCTTATACAAGTTTAATAGTTTTAAAGTGACACTAGCATAATAAACTAGGAACATTCCTACATAAAATTACGAAGCACAAAGCTCAACCATTGACACTTTGGCAAAATTCCTTCACTTATTGACAGGGATGGTGCACAACTAGATTAGGGTCCATGAATGGGTCACTGTATTTATGACACATGCTATCTGGATAAAATATATATCTATTCAGAGTGTCTAAGGGTCTTGAGAGGAATAAATTGACGTCGGTTGATTATGCTCGTGTTCTTCTAGAGACTAGTAATGTGCATCTCTAGTGGCCTCATGTGCTTGAAAATAATACCTTAGCATTACTTCTTCATATGCACTTGGTCGTAGGAATTTTGGAACAGAGCGATTGCATTCGCAAAGGATGCACTGGACTTCTCTGTATTGTCCACTAATTTCTTGAAAACTGCATCCGTAGGACATTTGCAATTTCGGAATAGGACATGCACAACTAATTTAGCTTGCTAGTCATCCAGCGAACCATTTCCAATTTTTATGAAGATAATGGTAGCATAAACTTTCAGAATTTATGGCTCTGCATTTTAGCTTTGTAAAGAACAGATATTGCCAGTTAGATAGAGGGTGAAACCACTTTAATATCTCAGCAAAGTGACAAGATGATGATTCGATCATCCTTCACAAGAAAACTAGTGGTGAGGTGGCAGATAGGGAAACTCGACTCCAGTTGTATAATTACGAAAAAACAATTGACAGAATCGCTTAAGTTCAACAGCATCAAAAACTGCGACCACCTAGTAATAAAGTCGTGACGCTTCAAAAAATTTAATCTGCATAAGCCAAATCTTGAAAATAAATTAATTTTTCTCTTGTCCCATATCGCCTAGGAGGAGTCCTGAGCTAGTTAATAAGGTTTGGGTTCTGTATTTTGTATAATGCGTTTTTGGGCAAAGCCCAAAAAACAAAGCCATGCGGGTCTTGACCTAAAATGGACAATATTACACAGTAATAAGCCTGAGTCCTTACAAACCAGGTCGGCCCTTGCTGGTAGTCAAGGGATCAACTCACGTTGCATAAAAAACAACCCCTGAATAAAAAAAAATTAAGCATCAAAATCAACCCCTAAATAAAAATATTGATATTTTTGCATTGCAATTTAGGCATTTAGACATTATAAAGCATTTCCGCATCCAACAAATTTCATCTTGACCTAGCTTCATCGTGCTTGAATTTGAGAAGCCAGGGAAATACTTTCAGTCGGCACCGGAACAGGCAAATATCATCGAATAGATTGTGCGCATGGTATGGGTGATAATCAAGAAGAACAATCAGTCCAGCAAACTTGCGGCCAGCCAAGAGGAGAGAATTGAGGAATGTTTTCAAGTGCAGTGAGAGAAATAAAAGAAAGAAAAATAAAAGGAGCGGGATGAATGATTGCGGTTAGTCCTAGTCCATGCATAACCATGCATTTTGCCTGCATATTTTCTCTATCATAGTTTGCAGAAATTCTGTGACGATGGATAGCGATTTGCTTTCTTGCTTAACGTATTCAGGTTCTTTAAAAATTCTCTGCAATTCATTTACTGATTATTGGGTATTATATTCCCTAATTGCGCACACCCCTCATATGTTAGTGACATGGTAAAAAATAAATAAAAACTGCATACAAAACATTTTTGAAATAACAAGAAAACGTATCAAAGGGCGTTAGATTAATCTAACGTAATCAAGTCGCCAAATTCATTAAATCCCTAGTTCACAAAAGTAAAATGCACTCCCACATTTAACATGAATATTTAATTGATCCATAACCAATTAGTGGCGACTCCAAAAGAAGAAGGTTAATTACACTTCGAATTAAGTACCAAGTTGCGATTGGTAGGGCTTGAGAAAGTCCGTGCTAAGTACCACGCTTAGTAATCCATTAGCCTTCCCTCATGGTCCACCTTCAAGAAGGTCGTGACAAAATAATATCAGTGTGCTAGAATTTTGCAAATCTTTGAAGCTAACGGCTTGCCAGATTTGCGGTAATTGTAAAAGTTTAGTGCTTTATATTGCAAGTTTGCAAATTCGAGTCAGAATTTGATCAATCCTTACGTTTTGTTAGGAATTATATAAAGTTTTCACGGTTAAATGAGAAAAGAATAGTGTTAAAACCACCAAAGCTAGAAAATCTTTAGGAGGAATAAAGAAAAAACAAGAGGAAAAGAAGCCTAGTCATGCCTATTCCTCCCCCTGCCTGAATGGGGAGTAGAAAGATTTTACCACATAGCCGCCCCAAAATTCGTTGATCACGGGCTTTCACTCATTTTGTTGGGACTAGGAAGTAAGGATATCTACTTGGATTGGTATAATAGCCATCCCTATGTATGCATCTTGTCACGGCCCTCCTGAATAGGTGTTGGGGATAGGAGGGGTTTAGAGGTAATGTTGAGTTGAGGGTTGATAGTCCTCAATCAGCATGGGCTCTCCCAAATTTTTACATCATGCGACATTGTGATTTTCATTTTAATTCGATTAATGTTATAAGAACTCTAAATGAAGAGTTGTCACTAGCTTGTTGAGATTGGTTAGAAACCAAATGAGATATACAAGTATAAATCACTTCCTACACAACCAGAAATTTAGGGTTAGGGACTTAATACTGGTTTATTTAACTAGTGCATTTTTTATATCTAAACTTGATTATTTGTCAATTAAGGTGTTCATGCAATCCTTTGACAAAATTGTGAATCCTAAGATTCACATCCATTAAGTGTTGATGCAATGTTTTTTGTATTTATTATGATCATTGAATATGACCTAACTATTCAACTAAGAAAGTGAATTGCAATACAAAAATGATATAAAAGCAATTGCAAGAAATAAACAAATCAAGAATAATGAAGAAAAGTGATTAAAATAGTGAAGTGTAGTGAGATAACCTGATACAAATTGGCAAAGAATATAACATGGCCTCATTTATTAAGTTCTATGACAACAACCCTCATGAGCTTAGCTAATATCAAATTCAATTTTCTAAAGAAACTAGTTTTCCCAAATCTAAACTAGAGAAAATCATGAAACTAAAAATAATTTTAATGCTAAAATGTAACAACTCAATCGAGGCCTGTTTCTCTAACCAATTTTATCCTCTTTTTTCCGAATTTTTTATTATTTTCTGGAAATAGAGACTCGGCCTAGGCCCTTGGGCCTAGTCCGAATTTGGACCCAGATTGGACCTCACAGGTCCAGGTCACAGAAAACAAGAAAGGCTTTACAAATGGAATGGGCTTTGTTCAAGCTCAAACCCAGAATTCTCTAAAGCCGAAGCAAGTCCAAATTTACCAAACCCAAGAGCCTAATAAACCGACTATGAACTAAACAAAGCCCAACTTAAATCCATTTGTCACTCTCGTTCCGTTTCAGCGAGGTGCTATTATCTCCGATTTCCATCCACGATCAGAGGCCTTGCAAATCGACCGCGGATTTCATATGGGCCCCGATCTGAAGTCGGGCAAGCACTCGAAGAGGCAGGATTAGCTGAATTCCCTATATTTAGCACGAAGAACAAGTTCACTGCAGTCGGTTGCGATCATGAGGTGGGCGTTATCGTTTCGATCGGTCAAGACTGCCATAACTCTTCCAGGTGTGATGAGTCTCCGAGCGACTATCCGTGGCTTAGATTAATTGAATTCCCCATATTTAGCACGGAGAACAAATTCATTGCAGTTGGTCACGATTGTTGTGACCAATCGTCGTCTATTTGCAGAGAACAAGTTCATCGTGGCGGTCTCAGCAAATAGCCGACGTGTCGCAATCGACTACGGAGAACATGTGTACTTGGTGCTGGATAGGGGGAATTAGTCTAGTTTTGCAGATAATCGCTTGAAAACTTATCATACCTAGAAGAGTTCTTGAATGATCAAAATCGATAATGTGGTGCAGAGCACAGCTCTTCACGAAAGTTCATAACGATTGCACGAACAACTAAAATGGAGCCCCTAAATTTAAAGCACTTTGGTGGGTTAAGATTTTTTGCTTTCCATTGTTCCTCAACCCCTAGTTAATTAGGTCATAAATGGTAATGCTTTCGGGAACAACTGATTCTGTTTTTTTGTTCTTGGGAGTGGATTTTTTGTTCTTGGGAATAGAAATGTGTTTAGTGAATTTTTTTTCCTGGGAATAGATTTGAAACGGAATCCAGAATAAAAAAAAAGTTATTTCTTGTTTTTGAGAACATCTTCAAGAATCAGTTTTTTTTCCCTTTCTTTTTTTTCTTTTCTCTTTCTCTTTCATTTTCTTCTTCCTCCCTTAGCCTACTGCCGCCCCATCGCCGCCCACTAGCCATTGTTGCCGGTGCCGGCCACTGCCGGCGAGTGGCTAAGCGAGGTCCGGCAAGCTTGCCAAAGGGGTGGAGGCGGCAGTGACGTTGCAGTGGATGGAGAAGTGCTCGTTCAAGTAGCACCCATCTCCGATGCCGAAGGGGTAAGGCACGGCGACGTATCCGCAAGTTTCTTGGCAGTTGGAAGATACAGCTTGAGAAGATGATAATGATGATGATATTAGTAATAACTGTCCGACCACGAACATCATCCTCGTTATCTCCAAAAGATTCCACTTTGAACCCATGGCTCTCTCTCTCTCTGTCTCTCTCTGTCTCTCTGTCTCTCTCTCTCTTTCTCTCTCCCTGTGAATTCGTTTTGTGGTGGAGAATGCATCTGCGTGTGGTTCTTATAACAAAGGCAAAGTAACAGCCTTGAAGTTTCTCATATTCTTGTCTATGGGAGCATTGACTTAAATTCCCGCTAACTACACCTTGTCCCAGAAGTTTGGGATATGTCCAATTTCACGTCCTACTATTAAATCTTCTTCTAATTTTGCCCTCAGGATATTCATTGGTAGTTCCAATTCTATCCCAAAATGTTGCCCCAAGTAAAAAAAAAAAAAAAACAAATGGTTAGAAGTTCCCATTCGGCTTTGTGGTACTCGTTTACTCCCAGTTAATTAAATTTAGTACGATACTCAAATTCCTTTACAATCAAATTGTAATAGCTGGAGCATCATATAATATCTGATGATGTTCATATAAAATCCACACGTGTCATCACTATGAAAAAGAAATTTTGACGAATTGCATTGGCAAACGAGGAAAAGATAAAAGATAACACAAAATGAGAAGGGAAATGCCAATTACACCCTAAAAACATTGCAATGTTGTGTTGCTGCTTTTACCTAGTATGTATGAAAATTTACTCCTCGAAATTTTTCCCGTTTGCTCATAAAGTCTAAAAAGTAAGTCCCTTAAATTGCCTACCTACAACAACAAATAGGAGAAGTTTCGATGGCGGTATGAAAGTTGTTTTTGTTTTAATTCTATTGCCTAGGACAAGTGAGAGTTGTTTCTAATTTATTTATTTAGACAATAGCGATTTTAGGTAAAGCGATCCGATTTCGTCTCTTCAAGGACCAAATTGTCACAAATTTGGGAACAAGAGGACGGTTTGGCTTTCCCATCCAACATGAGTGGCAAATTGACAATTCCTTATAAAAGAACGAAAAACGTAAACCGGCTCGGACACGGCACTTTCTCATGTTTTTGACTTCTCTGAAATCGTCCACTGAGGCGGCCAGGTTGCCCGAGGCAATTGGTCAAAGATTCCGTAAGAAGTCAAAGCTCTCCTCCTCCTCTCTCTCTCTCATTCTCTGCTAGAGGAGGATAATGGGCCATGCTGGGAGCATGGCCCAGCCCGCTTGGGACAGCACCAAGCCGAGACAATTTCAATCAGGTACGAGCCCTGTCTTGGGCCTGTGGGTAAGGCCCATGGGCCCCAACAGGTTGGCCCAGGCTCCACCACTTTTTTTTTTTTGTTGGCCAGGCCACATGGCCCAACCTTAAAGAAATTTTGGACATTTTTTTAAGTAGTTTTTCTTATCCCTAATATCAAGTTTTAAAATATCCAAGAGCATGATTCGTGCTTGAAAGAAGATAAAAAAGATGTAAAAAGTAAAGGAATATAAGAATGTGTCACAAGTAATTAGATGATGACAACATTATGTCAGAATTGCATAAACATTTAGAAATTATGGCGTGTTGGATTTAGAATAATCATCAAAATTAGTGTGTTAATTTGACATGTTTGAATGTTCTAGAAGTTGGGTTAATCTGTACCATATGTGTGGAATTAAGGCATTTTCGTGGTCAAACGAGGAAATAATACAGGATATAACACTTAAGCTAAAATATCTTTAAGATTTGTTGTGATATAGGAAGGCGGCTAACGAACACATAATTATGTGCTATAACTATATGATTAATAGCACTATAGATGATGCAACTACAAGTCATTTGGTATAGATATTAATATTTGCAATGTGATCTCTATTGACGGAAAATGTATCCACATTTATCCAAAACACAAGTTCACCAAGTCAAAAGATGCTCTAAGTCAAAAGATGCTCTAACAGTTGAAAAATGGACATGGGTGAATTTAATTTATTTTTGCATGCTAAGAAAATTCAATTGTGTTGTAATTAGTAACACATGATGGGTTTACTGCATCAGATAATCTCATTTATCTTTTCCATGGAAACTTCAGTAACTAGAATATACCAAGTAAAATGTGAGTAGTTAATTTCTCCTAAACCACAAAGAAATTATTATATATTCTTGAAATAAGCTAGTATAGAAGGTTTTCGTGAGTGAGGAACTCTTAAGTAAAATGAAACAACTTACCAACAAAAATCTTCATGAAATGGATTAACAATGCATCCTTATCTATCTCCACTACCCTTCTTGTTACCACCATAATAGCCCTTTGGGCAAGAACATGTATCACCACCCTCTTCAATATTATGGCAAATCCCTCAACTGGGTTTTTCTCTGGATTCAAACATTCAGCAATACCAATACAAACTAAACCTGCACATCAAATGTATCTAGTTTTCTCAGGCCACACGAATACAAAGGACAGGTTCAAGAATGTTGATGTGTCAACTTACTAGAACCTTCTAAACAATATCGCTTGTACCCAAATCCTTTTTTAGCATTAGTGCAAATGGTGTTCTGGGTGCACATGTTGCTCTGGCTGTTCTTTTTGGCATCCTTGTATGTTAGAATCCCTATCACCTAGTCGAGAGCTAGAACCCAACTCTTTAAATTTAACCTGCAAAAGATCACCAACCCAGAAGTCGTACGCATGATTGGAAAATTTCTCGATGGAGATGTAGTCGAAGGAGTCCCTAGGGATGCTCATCTTGCAGAAACCGATATTCGAACACGACCTGTTTACTGACGTAGGAGGTGCCTCTACATGAAGACATGCACTCGAGAGAGAGTTTCCGCCGACAGTCTACGAAGGAGGCTGATGTATCTACAATTGATCGCAGTGAACTTGTTCTTGATGCTGGATATGGGACATTTAGCTAGGATGAGTTCCAGATAATTGTTCAAAGACCCATTGAGAAGAACAAGCTATTCTTGTCAAAAAATGAGCTGTTCTTACTTTTCAAATAATCTCAAGAGATTAATATAGGATTTTAGAGTTTAAGGAAAGGGATAAGTGCATTAGAAGTCATAGAACTTGTCATAAAAGTACAATTGAGTCCTAGAACTTTAAAAATGCAACTAAGTCCTAAAACTTATAACGAAATTTCAATCGAATCTTAAAACTTTTAAAAAGTACAATCAAGTCATAAAACTTATCATAAAAGTATATTTGAGTCCTAAAATTTTAAAAAAATGCTATCGATAAAAGGACTTGATTTAATTAATTTGACAAATTTTAGGATTTAATTACATTTTTTGAAAATGTTAAGACTTTCAATGTACTTATCCCTTGAGAAAATGTGTCTCATTTTGTGGGAAAGAAAAAGTATGGTCTTCTCCTTCCGCAATAGATTTTTCATAGTGTGCGTGTGGCAATTCCACTTACATCTCCGTAAAGACTTTAGTAAAGGCATGCCATTTTCTACTAGGGTTAAAGCACCAAATTCCTTGAATTAGCCTACTTGCTCAAAACAGTTTTAAACTCAATGAGACACTAGGCTCCTAACTATTAACTAAACTAGCAAGATGGTGGTACGGTGCACAGGTCAATGAATCTTTACATAAATTTAGATTTCCGCTAGAGTTTACATGGAGTTTGACATAAATGGATCCGTCTCTATCACGTAGATATGTCCTCCAATTGAAAGATGATATGAATCACAAAATTGCAATATCTGTCAAATTATAATGTAGGGACATGTGACATTTCGAGCATGGAAAATAATCCAAGTCACTATGAACAAGAAAGCATAAAGTAGAAAATGCAAATCCTTTCCTTTCGATAGGTTTCATCCACTTGACAGAAATCTTCACTTTTCGCATATGTCGCGTGTAGCTATTATCGAAATTTACATGATTAAGTTTCGTGTTAGCTTGAGATTGAATGTGTGCATTAGTAGCCATAAGAGCTTATTGAAACCCAAGATTTGGTCAACCGTTTAAATTTTCTTTCTTGTAAAAGTACAATAGTAAAGATGGCGAGATAATAAATATATAATAAATAACAAAGGAAAAAGACCCCAGTCCTTTTCTTCTTTCCTTCGGCTCGTTCCAGGACGGAAGAGAAGGCGTGAGAAATAGACATCCGAGAAAGAGTTCAGACACCGATCACCGTCGTCACCGGCCATTTCTGACGCCGTGCATCAAGCCTTTACCCTGCTCCGCTCCTCGGTCGGAAACGAAGTGACTCAACTCCTGTTCGAGATTCCTTCGCTGGTGCCAATCTTCCTTGTTGTTGAACGTCCAAGTTTCGTTCATCGATCTTCGTAGCTTCACCTTGCTTCACTAATCAGGTAACCTATCTTCCCCGTAATACCCTGTTTTGAGGGAGGAGTAATAGAACCGAGAGAACATGTCCTAGATTAGGATCGAATTTGATTCAACTCAAATCCAAGGCCGTGCTTGTATACGTCTTCAATCAACCTTGTTTTGAACTCGATCTCTAATCTGAAGCCATTGATGTTTCGTTTCCCCTTTCATTGCAGATTGCACCCAACACATTCGATAAATGCCTTTGAAACATGCTGAAAAATAGCCTATGATTTCGCCTGAATCCGAAGACGTGTCGACATAGATTGATTATTATCACTCACTTTATTAGTGTTTAGATTTGATTTCGGACATATATCGTCATTCGCCAAGGCTGAATCTAAACAGCTCTTTTGTTTCTTTTATTCTATGTTCTTGTGTGATCCCGCATCATTTGGTGGCTGATTTCAGCGAGGAATGATGGGAGGTCCTTGTTGCGTTATGTTTTCTTATGCCTGTATCATCCTTGAATCCGTGAGGTTGTGACAAGCGGTGGCTGTTAATGCGGCCAAGAATATCGTTTTTGGCTTAAGAAAAAGCAATCGTGGTCCACTGTGGAAGGTGGCCGAAGAAGAAAACTATGAAGGTCTTTCGATTACACGATGTTACAAAAAAGAATTAATTAGGTTTAATGAATTTGGGTTTTAGTTTCTTAGTAAGCTTGGGCTCGTTTCAGTTTTTAGGAGTTTTAGTTGGACACTTGGAAACCAGCACTGAGGTTTCTGTGTCCAAATGCATAGTTTTGGATCCAAGCACCACTAGTTATTTATATTTTAAAAAATATTTTTCGAATTTTTTAAAGAAGAAATCATTTTCCTGAGTTTATTTATAGACTTCTGTTGACTTGAAAAATATTTCTCATTAACCTAAGAGAGACGAATGCAAGAAAGTAGGGAAAATATTTTTCCAGAAAATATTTTCTGCGAAATAAATGAATCTTTAGTTTAGTTAGATTTGGGCTGACTTATTCAGAAATAGGCTTAGTGAAACATAGTGAAAAGGGGTTCAAATCAGTTTTCATAAGATTGGTCTTAGGGCTAAATGTTGTTATTCTAAAAACTGGGCTTCAAGAGTTTGTGTCTAAAAGTGGGCTTTGTGTAATAAAGCCCAACTTGTGTCCATAGCCCAAACTTACGAAATTTAATGGTAGCTCACTACCGACCGGGCTGAATGGCCCGACCCGACCCGTGCCCCTTCTAATATATAATAAAAAATAATGATAATAATAAATATAATCCCATAAAAATATAATAAAATAAAAAAGAGAAAACTTGATTAGGAAAATAAACCTTGATTAGATTGTTAGATTTTGGTATTTGAATTAGTCTAGTTTCATTTAGAGAGTACATACATGGTGTAGGGAAATTCATGATTCTCTCTACTTTAGTTTTAAATAGATTAGTTTATTTAGAAATAGAACTCAATTTGAACTAAACTCATGAGGGTTGTTGTCTCGAGGATTAAAAACAATGCCATGTTATATTTTTTGCTTGACTTGTATTTAATTACTTTACTATAATTTACTTTTTACCCAATTGTCATTATTATCCTTGATGAATTAATTGTACTTTTATATTGCTTTTCAATGTTGTGCTTACTTGTTTTAGTTCAATGGTTATGTTACTTTTTTTTAATTATCATTATATAAACAAAAACATTGTATGGACACTTAGTGGACAAAACCTTAGAATTCATCATTTAGTAAAAAGACTACTTGGACATTTTAGCTATAAAATGATAAAATTTAGGTATCGAAAGAGCACGACTAACATAACCAGTACAATCAAGTGCCAAGTCCTAGATTTTTAGTCATGAGGTATACTCTCATATCTCATTTGATTTCTAACCAATCCAAATAAATTAGTGCAACTCCTTATATAGAATTCTCATAAGATTAATCGAATTAAAATGAAAATCCCAACGTCGCACAAGATAAAAGTTTGAGAGAATCATATTCTTCCCCCATTCAACATCACCTTTAAACCCATCTTTTTCCCGACTACATAGTGCAAGGAAGGTCGCGATAGAGTTGTTGCATTCCTTACCTGCAATCTTCATATATTATCCAACCAACAAAAAGGGTTTCAGGTCAACATTGAGTCGATGGTCGTCGCTTTTGCAGCCCGAGGTAATATTCGAGCCAAGGCTTGAGCGAGTGGTTTTGTGCACGAAGCGTGCTTTACACAGGGAATGCATTTATGGTTGTAGATCGAAGCTACGTATATTTTCCGTCTTTAGAGTTGTCAATGAGAAGGTTTCATAAAGCCAAAAATTCACATGACGTGTGTCTCGCAAAACTCTTGCATTGTGCAAACTAATAAATTGTATATTCAATAAGAGCTCGAAGAAAAATCTTACCTTACTTCACATTCCAGTAACAACGAAATACAACGGTTACCTAAAAGTCACTTTAATGAATCAATCAGCTAATTCAACTCTGCTGAGTAGTGTTGCATGCCACACCCACATCGCACGGTCTAATTGGCTCTATTTATCACATGAAAAATAGTCTTGACCAATATTTTCTTTTTATTGTAAACACAAATTCTTGATTTTTAGATATGGCAAATGGCTATATTTGATACTTTTGTTTTGCCCATGAAAAGAGCTGCCTTATGTAAGTGAATAATGAGCCCATGAACTACATATATTCATTGGACTTTATTTTCCTCCATCACTGATTCAAGGAAATATTTTTATTGGTCGGTTAAAAATATGGATAGTATACTTCACAGACTTAATTAGAAGTAAGTGTAGACGATGTTTATTTTGTAATTTAGTAACCACAAGACAGGCTGGAGAAAAATATGGCCCTACCCCAATGATCTTATGGACGAGTAACATAAAGCATGAGTCTCCGGATGAATGACCTAAACGTGAAGTTCATTGCGGTTAGCAAGTGTGTGGAATTGAACACGTCATGCGTATAATCGACGCGCCAAAATTTCGTACTAGGCAAGACCATAGAATTGCCCAAGAAAAATATTCATCCAAGTCGGACAAACTATATCCATGAGCAAACTCAAAGAAAAGATAGCTCCTAAATCTCAAAGGCATCACCGACAAACACGTAGAAGGAAGAGAGAATTTTTGCATCTTGTCGCTGAGTTATACATAAAAGATTTTCAAAGCTACAATACACGCTTGTCGCTGAGTTATATATAAAAGCTTTCTAAAGCTAAAATACACGCTTACTTATATCATAACAAACCTACATACGTACCGCAAACTTAAATATTCTCATCTCCCACTACTGACTTCTGGCATGATATGGTCTTCCATGCTATTCGTGTACCCAGTGTTCATGATCCCACTAGTATCCATGTACGCATCAGTCTTCTCTCTCGGCAAGTGAACCATCTCTTCCTGATTCACATCATTACTACTGACACCAGAATGGTTAGCCATTGCTCTAAGTCTCTCCAATTCAATTGCTACTTCCTTCATGGTCGGTCTCTCCTCTGCTTTTATTGTCAAGCATCTTTTTGCAAGATTAGCAATTTCTCTCACCTGCTCATTGATTCCTTCATTCACAACAACTTCCTCAACAATCTGAAACAATTTGTCATTTTTCAGTGATGAAAGAAAGAACATTGCCAGGCTCCTTTCTTCTTCCGATCGGTCAAATGAAAGTGCCTTCTTCCCTGTCAATAGCTCAACTAGCACAACCCCAAAACTGTAAACATCACTCTTTTCTGTCAATTGGCTTGTGAGCAAGTATTCAGGGTCTAAGTATCCCCACGTTCCTTGAACCATAGTGAATAATTGCGTTTGATCAAGTGGGATTAATTTTGAAGCTCCGAAGTCAGAGACTTTCGCAGTGTGATTAGCATCCAAAAGGATGTTTGCTGACTTGATATCTCGATGGATGATGGGAATGGAAGCTACGGAGTGCAAGTAAGAGAGGACTCCAGCTGTTTCTGAAGCAATTCTCAATCGGGTCTTCCAAGACAGCTTTGATGATTTCTTTGGATCATGAATGTGATCGAAGAGAGTTCCATTGTTGATGAATTCGTACACCAATAAAGGCACCTCTGTTTCCAAACAACATCCCAAAAGCTTGACCACATTACGATGATTAATTTGAGAAAGCACAATGACTTCATTGATGAACTGTTCGATTTGACTCCGGTCCACAAGCTTGGACTTCTTAATCGCAACTACCGTATCATTTGGCAATGATCCTTTGTAAACAGTACCATATCCTCCTTGGCCGACTATTTTGCTCTCATGATAATTGTTGGTGGCCTTTTCTAGCTCTTTAGCGCTAAAGATCTTTGCGGCTTTTGTGGTTTTGTCTGGTTCATCTAATTGTTGCTGCAAAAGCAAACCTCCATTTTGCTTGAAGTATTGTTCTCTGAGCCTAATGAGCTTCATTTTCTTGTGTCCATAATATAGAAAGCCTATACTGAATAGCAACGCTATTATGGCCCCAGCAACACCTATATACAACACCAGTTTATTCATTAACCTTATGATTAACTGTACACAAATCGTCGTACCATATGAATGCAGCCATACTTTGAAACTTTCTGCAAATTTATATCATGAGGCTTCCTCGAAAACCATAGTAGTTTTGGAACAATTCAAGTCTAAACTAGGACAGTCGATTTGGTTATGCTAATCTCCCAAAAAATAAAGAAAAAAGAAACACACACACAAGTTCCATGGCCTATAAAGAATGTCATCAATTAAACAGTTTTAAATCGCTATGAAAGAACATGATAAACTCAAACTAATCACAAGAATCATGTATTTTCTTTTCCCATATAGTTTTATACGTCTTATGCAACCAAATCCACGTCATTTAAGGCATGCAACTATAGAGATTTATTCGTTGAACAATGCATAAGTCTAAATAATTCAATGCAAGTCCTATCTCTATAACCAGTTGTATCCCTTTCGATGACATAAAAATGGCAAGGACTAGTAGCATAGAAGAAATTTTTGAAGATGGATTAGTATAACTTCCTCTTTTACTTGTGTCATCTCCCTGGATAAATGTCAAATCACTAATGATTAACTTGCTATTTGAATATACCGTGCTAAATATGGCTTGTGTAACAAGTAGAAAAGTTGTATGGGTCATGCATCACATATAAAAGAAAGACAAAACAACCCATTGAGCCATTTCTATTGGTTCTTAGATGCTAATCAAAACATGAGAGAGAAAGGAACAAATCTGACTTTAAGGAGGAAAAGAGAAAAAGAACACATGCAAATCCACAATTGAATCTATCACCTTCTTCGTCTTACCCTTATTGCTTTCGGGAAAAGGGGACTCCAGAAAAAGAAGCAATTGGGCATGTACTTGGAGAACGCAATCAGGTGGGCAGGACAGGGAGGGGAGAGGGGGGGTGTTGTTTACGTCCCCCGCCCCAGCTTAAAACTAGTAAAGATGTTCCAAACCCACCTCATGCCTCATGTAGGACAAGTTTCTTTATCTTATCACCATTCTTGTGATAATATGAAAGTTAAAAAAAGAAGAAGAAGAGATAAGTACAATTCATGATTGTAAGAAGATAAAAACAACGTAAAGAGGAAATGAATGAAAGAATGTGCCATAGGCAGTAAAAAGATGATAATGGCATGCCGGAATGATGTAAACATTTAGACTTAACAGTGCGCCAGGCTTGGGATTACTGTCAAAGTTACTTTATATGGGCACGCTTGGAAGTTTGGGCCATAATTGGGTAAAGCCCTACTGTTTGAAGCTGTGTTTATTATTTAATGTTCTCAAAGTTAAATGAGGAGATAATATAGGAAATGACACTTCAACTAGAAAAACTTAGGAAAAGAAAGAGCAAAAGGAAAAGAAGGCTAGCCGTATCCATTCCTCACCCTGGCCTGGACGTGAAGCATAAAAATATTACCGGTTCCTGGTTCTTTTGCACACTCCTAGTTTTCACTCATTTGGGGCTAGGAAGTAAGGAAGGATATCCCCTTGGATCGATGGTATGGCCATCCCTAAGTGTACGTCCCCACCAGTTTCCGCAACACAAGTCCCTTTCCCAAATGCAAATTGGAGGATGCTCTTGCGACCACCCAGCTGTGCCTCCCTTTCTTTCTGACGGTTATGCTGTCAAATTGGAGGATGATCACCTCTCACGTGATAACAAATCTCTTGTTGCCTGAGACAGGTGACCTCCCTCCAATTGAATACCGAAGCTCGCACAAATGGTAAAACTATATGCTTTCACACACAGTACTGATATTTATACTTGCAACGGGATTTCAATATTTGAAAAAAGTTTTTACATTTAGGCTTTGTTTATTTCACGGAAAACAACTTTTAGAAAAGCATTTTCCAGATTTTCTGGCATTCTTTTTATAGAAAATGAATTACTTAGGGAAAACATTTTTCATCAAGGGAAAAAAAGTCTTCTAAACTATGGGAAAATGTTTTCCACTTTTCAAAATGAGGAAAATATTTTCTTCACTCACTTTCTCTTATTTCACGCCCATGTGAACCTTTCCATCTTCTTTTTTTTTTAATTTTAAAAAAATTCAATTTTTAATTTTTTTTCTCTTTTCTTTCTTTTTACCTCTACTTTCTATCTTGGCTAGTCGTCGGCCATGACGACAGCTACTGATTGGCCGGTGGCGAGCTAGGCGAGCGGTGAGAGCCTCAAGCTTGTCGCTCGCTATCGATGGCGAGGGGTGAGGCTTGATGCCTTGAGCTTGCCGCTCGCCATCGGCGGCAAGCCAAGTGAGCGGCGGAGCTTGAGGCCCATTGTTCGCCTCTGATGCCTCAAGCTCGCCGCTCCCTAGATCAGCAAGATAGGCGAGTAGCAAGCTCTAGCCTTGCCAGATTAGCGAGCACAACTCTTTGGCTTGCTAATCTAGTGAGCGACGAGCTCAAGCTCGCCTTCAGTTGGCGTCAATTGTCACTGTGGTCAATGCATGGCTGAAGAAGAAGATGACAAAAAGGAAAAGAAGAAAAAAAGAAAAGAAAAGAAGAATAAAAAATAATATAAAAATTGATTTTTTAAAAGAAAATTAAAAAATTTATTTGAAAATAATGAACAAAACAAAAGGTTTTCCTTATCAAACAAAGGAAAATATTTTTCTCTTCATTTTCAAGTTTTAGCCAAACACCAAAATAAGCATATTTTCTTGAAAATGATTTCCTAGAAAATATTTTCTAGAGATACTACATTTTCCATATGAAACGAACGGAGGCTTACACAAAGCCCAAGCACATCAAAAGATGCTCTAAGAGTATAGATATGGAAATGAGGGAACATGATCTATTTTTGAATTTTAAGGAAGCTTAATAGCGATGCACTTAATAACCTGTGATGTACTCAATGTATTAGATAATATCATTTATCTTCTACATAGAAACTTCAGTGAGAAGAATATCCAAAATTTCATTTTGAATTTATCCAAGCAAGGACCGTGAAAGAAAAATCGGGCGAAACTGTGAATAGTTAATTTTCTCCAGCGGCAGCAAAAAATCAAATTAAATACTCTGAAAATAAGCTAAGACAATATGATTTTTAATTCGGGCACTCCAAGCAAAATAAAAGAACGTACCAACCAAAATCTCCATCAAATGTGATGGATTAATAGTGCACCCTTGTCCAATTCCACCACCCTTCTTGCCATCACCATGATAACCATTTGGGCATGAACAAGTATAATTCCCAATAACATTATGGCAAGTTTTCTCACATTGGTTCATCTTTGGATCCTCACATTCATCAATATCTACAAAAATTAAACACAGTTCAAATGTATCTAATCTTCTTAGATCATACCAATATAAAAGACAAGCTAAAAATTGCTGATGTTATCAATGTACCATGACAACCATTTTCAAGGTAAGGATTGCCTCGATAACCTTCTGAGCAAGTGCACTTGTACCCATATCCGTTTTTGGCATCTGTGCAAGTGGTGTTCTTAGTGCACATGTAGCTCGTGCTGTTCTTCTTGGCTTCCTCACATGTTTGATTAACTATTGCCCAGTCGAGAACTAGAGGGACGGAGTTTAATTTAAGCTGCTTAAGGTCGCCAACCGAAAAGTTGTAGGATCCAATTTCTGCTACGAAGACATAACTGCAAGGATTGAAACTCAGGACATCGGAGTGATTGGAAAAGCTCGTAATCGTGATCAAGTAATTGAAGGTGTTCCTTGGGATGTTCGTCTCACAACAACCGATACCAGAACACGATTCATCGCTGACGTCCAAAACGCTGCTACACGAAGACATACACCCGAAAGAGAACTTTTCATCGCCGTCTCGGAAGGAGGCTGACGTGTCGCAACCAATGGCAGTGAACTTGTTCTTGGTGCTGGAGAAGGGGAATTCGGCTACCTTTAGCCATGGGTAGCTGCTTGAAGAATCATCGTGACCGGAAAAGTTATAGCAGTCTCGACCTATCAAAGTATTAATGCGCATCTCGTGGTCCTCGACGGAAATGTTGAGTATTTCGATGTTACTACTTTTGTTCCAGAAGTAAGCTACGGGGGGCTTGGTAGAGTTATCACAGTCGACTCTGAATGCAGAAGAATTGATGCGGCAGTGGGGATCGCTATCGCTCAATCCGAAGGGGTACGGAATTGAGAGGTTTCCACAGGAACTTTGGCATCCGGGCTTGGTGATTGAATCATCAGCTTGTGCTAGGTGCTTGTGGTATAGACCCAATAAAGCCCCAAGAACCGCAGCTTTCAAGAGAAGCTTATAGATGACCATGGTTCTTCCCTCAACTCCCTTCACAGACATATGATTATCTTGATGATTTAATCTGAGGGGTTGGTGAGGGTATATAAGAAGAAGTAAGATGTGTCTTTTCGTTTTCGTTTTCATTTTGGATTTTTATTTTCTCTCTAGTTATGGGATAAGTTCAAGTTGCGGAGTGGACCTCAGCTAGTCCTAACCACTTATATGGGACGATCCACTGATAATTCCCCGCGTGACGAAGTCTTGTGCAGCGCAATGCTCGTTCCATTTTCCAAATGCATTATCCGAGAGTCCATCATTAATATTAAGAAATGGTCCTAAACTATTTTATGAAAGTTGGCAATGTAAATTTGACCTACTTTTCTTCAATCTTTCTACAGTGCTCATCGAGAAGACAAGTTATTCTGAGCCAGAGACTGGACTACTTGTCACAAAATAGGCTGCTCCCACTTTTCAAATAATCTCCTAAAGAAATCTCGGATTTTGGAGTTTAAGAAAATGTCTCTCCCTCCGTGGGAAAGAAAACCTCTACTCTTCTCCATTCCCAATCGAATTCTTATACACGACTTGGCCCCACCAATTACAAAGTGATAGGAATTATCTCCATCAACTATAAACTAATATGAATTATCTTTTTTAATCATATCTGAATAATTTGAAATCAAAGGAATGAGCCCTTAATTTTTAATATTCAAATACTTTACCATGTATTGCCACATCCCATAGATAAAGCATACATACAATCCCAACGAAGAAACTAAAAACAATAAGAAGCGTTGCATTTAAAATTGTCGACCTTCACTGTCGTACATGTCAGAAAATCATTTATTTTCTTCCAAAATGGAATTTTTAAGAATAGGATTCCTTTAACAGATGAAATGATCATCGAAATAGACAAATCATCTCAACTATTATTTTCTCTTTTCTTCCAATTTGTAGTAGAATTGCACCCATAAGCAAATGATTTTTCCATAAAATCTTGTCTAATTGAGCCAATTTCACCTAGTGACTCCATATCAGTTCATATATTTTTTTTTCTGTCGTTTTGTCTTTTTGTCAGCCAAATGATTGAGATCATCACTCCTAGTAAATGAAGAAGTCCGCTTCATCAAGGGCAACAAGGGTGAAATGAATTTGAATGAATCTTGGAAATTTTCTTATCTTGTCACAACGACAATAATAAATATATTCTACATTAAAATTTCCAACAAAAAAATTTAGCTAGAGGAAGCAACAGGCTTTGCAAACCATATTATATGCTAAGGTAGGACAATTCACATGAATCAATTTCTTGTATCCGTCTAGAATATCACGGTCACATGAGCCAAAACTTGAAAATAACATAAGTTTGTGAGGAATCATGATGAATGACAGTTTGAAATTACAAATTAAGATCACACAATAATTATAAAGAAAGCATTGGTTCATCGTGCAAATTTATGTATTAACCCAGTTAACATCGTTGGTGGAATTTTCTGAAAAGCGTCTTTACTAAAAAAGACATGCTATATGGTCCATCTTGGAGAGGCATGCCAAAATTGACCCTTTTTCATGGAATTTCGTACGAAATCATTTGAAAATTAACAGACATAGAGACAGCTTTTATAAAGTCTCTTTGTCGATACATTGCTACTTTAATTCTCCGATAAGAGTTGTAGGGCATTGTTCCATGATGACAATACCAATTTTACCATATTATTCGGTGAAAAAACTTTTAAACTATTTTGCTATATCTACCAAGTTGAGAAATTAATATTTATGAAGCTATCCTCTTTATCAAGAATCCTAGTTTTACTTTTTCTTCCTTTCATTTTGAGTCAAGTCACGTTATGCACGAGCAAATTGAACCTTAATGTAAATCTCTATTCACGTTTCAAACTAGTTTGGAAATTCCTACAACCGATTGCAACATACACAACATGAATCACGTTCCTCAAAAAGCGAACCTCAGAATCAGAATCGACGATATCATTAAAGCTCACAGGCCATCCGAATCGTAAAGACATTAGTTGGCCACGCAAGTTGCTGCTTAGCTTTTCAGGTCAAGGTCAATAGCATGTCGCAGGTGTGTTTGGATCGTAGAGATATGAGTTGGCTATACAAGTTGTTGCTTTGCTTTTCAAGTCAAGGTCGACGTCAATTGCATCCAATGCTTCATACAAGGAATGACACTTAATATGTCTTTGTTTTAAGCTGAAGCAGCAAAGGAAGTTGCTTTTCTTTAGAGAGTTAATATCAATAGAAAAAGGTGATAGAGACTATACTTTAAATTTTCCAAATATTATTTGGTTAAAACCAGGCTTGGCTACTAAACGGGAAAAGATAAAAGGGGGAAAATCATAGGATTTTATTAACTGTTACAACAAAGTATGTATAGGTTAATAGACTATACATAAATTATTATTTAAGCATTGACCTAATCAATCAATGTTACTAGTAATGGGATAAGTTTCTTATTTCTAATTAATGTAAATAATAGTGAGAATAAAGATCATCACTCCTAGCAGACGCCAAAATGAATCAGAACATCACTCCTAGCAGATGAAGAAGTCCTCTTCGTCAAGGACAGTAAGGATGAAACGGATTTGTATGAATCTTGGAGACAATCTTAATTGTGGATGAAACAATGGGTGGCAACTTTCATATTATGTCACGGCAACGCAAATTTACATATTTTACATAAAAAAAATTTCCAATCGAAAATTTTATCCAGAGGAAGCAAACAGGTTGGCCGTGCAAGTCGCTGATTAGCTTTTCAAGTCAAGTTCAACGTCAAGCTTGTACGGATGGTCGTGTCAAGACTTCTTTAGTGTAGAGAGAGAGAGAGTGGATTTCAATTGCATCCGATGCTTTGGACAAGGAACAGCACTGAATGTATCTTTGTTTCCAGCTGAACGAGCTAGGGGTGTGCATGGTCCGGGTGGGCGGTTCCCACCCTAGAACTGGGAACCGCCCACTAAGGACCGGTTCCAAAAAATTGGATCCGGGAACCGCCCGTTGGTTCCATGGATCCACCCAAGAACCGGACCGCCGGTCCGGTCCGGTTCCCGGGTGGATCTATGGAACCGGTCTCACAAGTGGGTGAAAAAAAAAACTCCACTGGACATGTATCAAAAAGATGGTCTATTTAGAGATTTCACAAATATTCTCGCGCTTTTTTCTTTACCTCTCTCGTAAGTTGCCTCGAATAGAACAATAAAAATTATAAACATGGGGCTTCAAAATTTTAATTTTTCTTCAATTAAAAAAATTATTTTTTATAATAAAAATTAATATATATTATTATTATAATATCGGTCCGGTCCGGATGGGTGGGCGGGCGGATCCGCCCATGGAACCGAGAACTAGACCGGTACCCATCGGTTCCAATTTATTGGAACCGGGAACCGGACTGGTCCCTTTAGGAACCACCGGTTCCGGGCCGGTCCGGTCCGGTTCCGGGCGGTCCGGACGGTTCCCGGTTCTTTTGCACACCCCTAGAACGAGCAACGAAAGTTGCTTTTCTTAAGAGAGTACAAATCAAAAACAATAGTGACGGGTATTTTAGCTTAAATTTTCCTAATCTTATTTAGTCAAAATCAGCTATGGCTACTAAATGGAAAACAAAAAGATCAAAGGATTCTTTTAGTTTTAGCAATTGCTACAGAAAAATATGCATTCGTTAATAAACTAAAAACATCAAATATTTAAGTGGTAATCTAATCAATTAGTGCTACTGTTAGCTGGATAACATTGACTCCATATTAGTTCATATGCTTTTGTTGTTTTCTCTTTTTGTCAGCCAAATGATTCAGATAATCACTCCTTGTAGACTAAGTCCCCTTCATCAAGACAGTAAGGGTGAAATGGATTCAAATGAATCTTGGCAATTATCTTAACTGTGGATGAATTAAGGAGTTTGGACCTGAGTAACTCCTTAAATTGCTTTGTCTGAACTTTGGGACATTAATCACGAAGGTATTCCCATTTTGTTAGGAAAGAAAAATATACAATTTGGAATAAGGTGTGCAAAGCGTGCGGGCATCAGTACGTAAAAATAAGAACGCAGCCTAAGCTAGGCGCCTTAATTGGAGGGACTACCACCGGTGGTTCTCGTAAATGGAAACATATCTTGTCACATGGATCAATTTCTTGTATTTGCTTAGAATTTCACATTCCACATGAGCCAAAATTTGTAAATAACGATTTTGAGAGGGATGGTGTTGAACGGAAGCTTGAAATTACATATTAAGATCACAGAATAATAATAATAATAATAATAATAATACATAGGTTCATCATGCAAATTTATGTTTCTACCTCAGTCCACATCGTTGGTGGAATTTATAGAAAGTGTCTCTAGTAAAAAGATATGCTATATGGCCTACCTTCGAGAGGCACACCATAATTGACACCTTTTTGAATGTTCATATGAAATTGGTTGATATTTAACATAGAGATAGTTTTTACAGAGTCTCTCGTCGGTATATTGCTACTTTATTCCTCTGATAACAGCTTCAATAAATAACAGTACCATTAAGAAGAATTTCATCGCCTAATGTTCTCTTTGGAGGGGAGGGACTGTCTTGTTAAAGTGATAGTCCTTGTCCACCCTTTACCTTAATATATTCGGCAAAGAAAACTTTAACTATTTTGCTATATCCACCAAGGAAGTTGAGAAATTAATTTTAATCAAATTATATTCTTTATCAAGAATCCTACTTTTACTTTTTTCTTCATTTAATTTCGAGTTAAGTTAGCTTAATCCTTGTCCTTATTCTGTTTCAAATCAGTTTAGAAATTTTTACGACCAATCGTGGCAACACAATGTGAATCGCGTTCCTGAGAAAAGTGAACCACAAATTCCAGATCGGCCGAATCATTAAAGCTCACAGGCCTTAAGATCGTCGAGACATAAGCTGGCCATGCAAGTCGCCACTTGGCTCTTCAGGTCAAGATCAAATTTGTGTCGCATGGCGTTCGCATCGTGGAGGTATGAGCCGGCTATGCAAGTCGTTGCCTTGCTTTTCAGGTCTAGGTCGTCGTCAATTGCATCTGATGCTTTGGATAAGGAGCAACACTAAATATATCTTTGTTTGAAGCTGAAGGAGCAAATACAAAGTTGCATTTCTTTAGACAATTACAATCAAGAGCAATAGTGATTGATTTTTCACTTTTAACTTTCCTGATGTTATTTGGTTAAAATCGGGCATGGCTACAAAAAGAAATATTTAAAAAAAAAAATCTATGGATCTTTTTGGTTTTATTAACTACTACAGAAAAGTATGTCTAGGTCAATAAACTATACACAATTAATATCTAAGTATTAACCTAATATATTAATGTTACTATAAGTGGGATAAGTTTCTTTTTTTTTTCTAATTAATGTATGTCTAGTTACTTTGCTACTTATATGATACATCCTATCATTCAAACGTAACATTGAAGCTATATAATCCGATCCATTCAAAACTTCCTTTGGTTGCCAAAAAAAAAAAACCCTTTTTTTCTGTGGTTGTACTTTATTTATAAATCTCATCTAGAGAAAATACCTACATATGGTAATCCAGTATACTAACATATATAATCCTACAATTGGATATGTGGATTATATATGTGGTGTTTGTCTCATTTCTTGCACATTTCCATTTACCCTTACATCAAGAAAAAAAAAATCAAACCACCTAGTAAAGTCAATTTAGTAAATGACCATCAAATTCAAGGATATCTTATGGCTACTCACAACATCCACCCTATTAAGTGACCGTCAGAAATTCTCCTAGGTTGGTTCTTTCTTTTCTCTTCAGAGAAAATCACTCAACATTATAGCTAATGCCTCAATACTTATTTTATATATATCAAGAAATAACATGGATAACAACGAGGGTTAATGGCGAATAAAGTTACCAAGGAGAAGAAGACTAAAGATCAATATGCCTTCACAATACATATGCCCTTCCCTCAGTAATCAAAATAGGATTGACTTTTAGTCTGCAAATCTCATTAAAATGGTCACCTTGAAACTCGAAAGTCTCAATATTAGTTTACTCGAAAGTCTCAATATTAGTTTATCTTTTTGACCAGCAAGATCACTTTGACTGGTAAATGGAGAGAATACTTGTTTCATCAAGAATCAGGGTATCACATTAACAAAGATTTATTCCTATCCTTCAAATAACAATATGCCCAGAGAACGACGAAGTCTACAAGAATATGATAGGAGAAAATATAAAAGTTTTTTGAAAGCTTACTACCATTTTATTAAACCTCTTCATCGCCTTTTATAAGGGAAAGTAAGGGCATTACATGAATTGCATAAGGCCTTAAATAGCCAATTCATATGACCATTTTTCAAAAGTACATCTTGGGAATAGATTCCCTTGTATAAGATGGACAGTTTTAAAATGACACTAGCACAATAAACTAGGAAGATTCCTGCATATAATAACAAAGTCTAAAGCTCACCCAACCCAGCAAAATTCCTTCCCTTATTGATAGTTTCATGCTTCGCAGCTAGATTAGGGCCCTTGAATGAGTTGCTGTATTTATGATGTGTGTTAGCTGGAGAAAATATGCATTAAGGGTCTCTAGAGAAATAAACTGACTGGTTGATTATGCTCGTCTTCTTCTAGAGCCTAGTAGATTGCATCTCTAGTGGCCTCATGTGCTTGGAAGTACCTCACCATTACTTCATATGCACTGGGCCATAGGAATTTCAGAACAGATCGATTGCATTCGTTGAGTATGCACTGGACTTCTCTCTATTGTCCACTAATTTCTCGAAACTGCATCCATAGGACCTATACAATTTTGGTATAGGACATGACAACCTATCTAGCTTGCTGGCCGTCCAGGGAGCTGTTTCCATTTTTGTTATAAAGATAATGGTAGCTTGAACTTCAGAATTGAAGGCTCTGCGCGTAGGATATAGGATGAAACTGCGTTTTAGATTTGTGGAGAACGGATATTGCCAGTAGGACATAGGATGAAACTACTTTAATATCTCTGATGAGATATGATTCAAGTATCCTTTGATAAGAAAACTAGTAATGAGGCAGTCGATAGGGAAACTCGATTCCAATTGTGTAGTTATGGAAAAACAACTGATAGAACTACTTAATTTCAACGGGGAAGCCACAACATTGAAAGTTACGACCACTCCTAACAACTAAGGCACGACACTTCACATTAAATCAAATATTTGTATGTAATGAAAGATTTGTACTACTCGAAATTTTAGTCTGCATAAGCTAAACCTTGAAAATGACATAATTTTACCAACTCCATTAATTAAACGCTGATTAAGGTCACAAATAGGTTCATCATGATGATTATATGCTGTTGCCTCAATCAACATCATTGATGGACCGACCAAAAAAAAATCATTGATGGAATTTTTTGAAAGCTTCTATAGGGATAATAAACATGCTACATGATCTACCTTTTGAGAGGCGTGCATTATAATCTAACACCTTTTTTTGTGGAATTCAACACCAAACATTTGTTGATAATGAATATCGCCATACATAGATAGCTTGTGTAATTTCTCTTGTCGATGGTATATAATACCATTTTTATTTTCTTATAATCAATATCAAAAACTTTTACTTGCTTTCTACCATAATGAATTCGAAGATTTAATATTAATTAAAGTGTTTTCTTCATAAAGATTCCCACTTCTCCTTCTTCTTTTTTTCAGACGTGATAGATAGAAAACGCCATTTATCGAAAGAGAAGCAATGGTAGAGAGTTCATTCATTATTTGCAAGTCACTTTGAAAATTCCTATAATCGATTGCGACGTCACAGTGTGAATCACGATGGTCTTGTCAAGGCTTCTTTAGTGAAGAGCAGGAGAAAGTGGATGTCAGTTGCGTCTGATGCTTTGTACAAAGAATGAGACTGAATGCATCTTTGTTTTAGGCTAAAAGAGCAAAGAAAGTTGCTTTTCTTTGGAGAATCTAAATCAAGAGCAACAGCATTAAAATTTTCTACTTTGATTTTACCTAGAGTTACTTGGTTAAAATTGGGTATGGCCACTAAGCGAGAAAAAAAAAATGAAAGAATCTATTTAGTTTTATTAACTGCTACAGCAAAGTATGTCTAGGTTAGTAAATATACACAAATTAATATTTAAGTATTCACCTAATAAATTAGTGTTACCATTAGCAGGACAAGTCCCCTTTTTCTAATTAATGTAGACAAGAGTAAGAATAAAGCTCAGAGAAAGTACTAAAAAAATCATAAATCTTTTGCATTGACACTAATTCAGTCATAAATATTTCCATTGAAACAATTTTGTCTTAAACATTTTTTATATTGATACAAATTCAATTGATTCGGTCAATTTAGGTCAGAAGTCGCTAACGTGGATGCTAACCGTCTTATATGACACAGCAGGTACTAACGCCGACATTTTTTAAATGATTTTAATATATTTTTTTGAAAATTTGAAATTTTTATTAATTTTCTTCTTTTCTTTTTTTCCTTTTCCTCTCTTTTCTTTCTTTCTTTCTTTCTTTTTCACTGTGGCCAGCAAGTGTCATCCAATTTTGTTGACCACTGGGAGAGGTCGCAAAGCCCTCGCTAGTGACCAGTGAGGGTCATGGCCCTCACCCGGCCTCACCCAAATCCGGACAACCCAAAATGCGGGGTCGCTAGAGGCTTGTGCTGCCCAGTAGCTCGGTGGCCACGATTCCATCGTTGCTTGGCTCCTCAGACCATTCGAAGTTGGAGCAACCGTGGTTTGCCTGGAGGAGTAAGGAAACAGAGAGAAAGAAGAACCGGCGTGAAAGAAGCAAAAGCGAAAGGAAAACTGAAACCAAACTTGGGCGGGGATGTGAGCGTCGATGGTGAAGAGGAAGCGGCTGAAATCTCCCGAAATGCCGCAGTCCTGCAGAGTCCATGCTCCAACTCTAGAACCTCGTACACGAAGATCCTCTCCCGCGACCACCTGCACCTCACCTGCATCCGGGCAAGGGCCTTGAAGCTCCACGGACCTCGTCAGCCGCGATGGAAAGAAAAGTAAAGGAAGGAAAAGAAAAAGGAAAAAAAAAGGCAAATATATTTAAAAACTAAAAAAATTATCAACATCAATACCAATCGTGCCACATCGGATAACCGACGTCTACGTCAGCAATTTCTAATTCAAATTTGCTAGATGGATTGAATTAGTACTAATTTGAAAAGATTTATAATTAAATTAGTTCAATTAAAATGTTTAAAATTGAATTGATATCGATGTAATAGGCTTAGGACTTTTTTTTCACTTTTCTAATAAAGCTATGTTGCAATGTGGCCTAGTCACTTCACTACTTGTATGTTGGATCTTATTCCCAAATAATATTGGACAAGAAAGACCCAAAAAGATCACTAATTCTAACACAATGTGAGATTTTGTGAATTTAGTGTCACCTTTTCCAAAAATTTAAGTTATTAGATGGAAATGTTATTTTTTTCATTTAAATACTATATCATATATTACCACATTTCATAAATAACGGAAGGCATAAGTACAATCACAACGAGAAAACCAAGAACAATAAGATGTGTTCCATTTAAGCTCTTGACCTTCATTTTCTTAGATGTCAAAAGATCTTCATTTTTTCCGAAAAGGAGTTCTCCGGAATGGGAATGCTTTGCCGCTTGAAATAACCAACCAAATAGAAAAACCATTACGACTATTTCTCTCTTTTATTCCAAATCATAGTAGAATTGTACCCAAAAGCAAAGGACTTTTCCATTAAATTTTGTTTGATTGAGCCAATTTCACTTAGTGACTCCACGTCAGTTCACCTTTTTTCTTTTTCCCTCTTTTTGTCGGCCAAATGATTCAGATCATCACTCCTTATAGACTAAGAAGTCCTCTTCATCAAGGACAGTAAGAGTGAAATGGAATTTTCAGAAAAGCTTCGAGAGGCACACAACATGGGACCCCTTTATTAATGGAATTTCATACGAAATTGGTTGATATCTGACAGGCATAGAGACGGCTTTAACAAAGTCTCTTGTCGATATAATTGCTACTTTAATTCTCCAATAAAAGTTGTGGCTTATAGTTCTTGTGCACAAATGATGACAATAAGACTTTTATTTTGCAATATTCGGGGAAGAAAAGTTTTAACTATTTTGCTATGTCTATCCTGAAAGTTGAGGATTTGATATTGATCAAACTATCTTCTTTATCAAGAATCCTACTTTTACTTTTCCTTTCATTTTGAGTAGAGGTGGCCACGTTGCGACATTACAATGTGAATGTCTTGTCAAGGCTTCTTTAGTGAAGAGCGAGAGAGAGTGGATGTCAGTTGTATATGATGTTTTGGACAAGGAATGGGACCGAATGCTTCTTGTTTTTAAGCTAAAAGAGCAAAAGAAAGTTGCTTTTCTTTGGAGAGTCTAAATCAAGTGCAAAAGCAATAGAAATTTCTACTTTAATTCCTAGAGTTAATTGGTTAAAATCAGGTATAGCTACTAAACGAAGAAAAAAAGGATCTATTTGGTTTTATTAACTGCTACAGCAAAGTAGGTCTAGGTTAATAAACAATACACAGATTAATATTTAAGTACTCACCTAATAAATTAGTGCTACTATTAGCAAGGACGAGTTCCTTTTCTTTTCTTTAATTAATGTAAACAATAGTGAGAATAAAGCTATGTCATGACGTGGCTATACAATTTTATTCTAATCACTTCACTAATTGTATGTGTAAATATCGTACAATCTTCAAGAGAGAGGAAGAGAGAATCAAGAAAGGCCACATTTCGGTACACACAAGTAAATTGAATCTTTAATACAAGTCTCTATTCATGTTTCCAATCAATGTGGAAATTCCCACGATCAATTATAACGTACACAACGTGAATCACGTTTATGATAAAAGCGAATCTAGGATTCAGGATCAAGCAAATCATTATAGCTCATAGGCCTTCAAATCATAGAGACATCAGCTGACCATGCCAGTGGCTGCCTGGCTTTTCAAGTCAAGGCCAATGTCATGTTGTAGGGCGTTTTGAATTGTGGAGATATGAGTTGGCTTTTCAAATCAAGGTAGACGTCAAAATTGATACTATTTTTATAAAATTTATAAAAAGTTTCTTTAGTGAAAAGATATGCCACATGCCCACCCTCCAGAGGCACACCAAAATTGACACTTTCTCATGGAAGTTCATACGAAATTGGTTGATATTTAACAGAAATAGAGACATCTTTTTTGGAGTTTCTTGTCGATAGCTTCAATGATGAAAGTACCATGTTTACCTTATTATCTTCGGCAAAGAAAACTTTAACTAATTTGCTATATATTCCAAGGGAGTTGAGAAATTAATATTAATCAAATTATCTTCTTTGTCAAGAATCCTGCTTTTATTTTTTTCTCCGTTTCATATCCAGTTTAGGAGAGCTTTGTTACACACGATCAAACTAAATTCTTAAAGCAAGTCTTTATTTACATTTCAAATTAATTTAAAAATTCTTAAAATGGTTTGTAACATCCCAATGTGAATCATGATCTTGCTAAAAGCGGACCCAAATCATAAGCTCGCAAGCCTTTCAAATCGTAGAGACCTCAGTTGGCCATGCAAGTCCCTGCTTGGCTTTTCAGGTCAAGGTTAGTGTCGTGTTGCCAATTCGTTCTAATCTTACAGATATGAGTTTGTTATACAAGTCGTCGCTTTGTAGTTCAAGGTCGCCGTCATTGCATCTGATGCTTTGGACAGGACGATGGATATCTCTTCTTTTCTAGCTGAAGGAGCAAATAAAAAGTTGCTTTTATCTAGAGAGTTAAAATCAAGAGCAATAGTGATTGATTTTTCACTATAACTTTTCTTGGTGTTATTTGGCCTAAATCAGGTAGGGCTACAAAACGAAATTTAAAAAAAAAAATTAATGGATCTTTTTGGTTTTATTGACTACTACAGTAAAATATGTCTAGGTCAATAGACTATACACAATTAATATTTAAGTATTAACCTGATATATTAATGTTACCATTAGTGGGATAAGTTTCTTTTTTTTTCTAATTAAAGTACAGTGTTGCAAGAATAAAGCTATATCACGATGTGGTTATAAAATTTATTTCTAGTCACTTTGCTATTTATATGTTAGATCCTATCATTCGTATGTAATGTTGATGCTATAGAGTTCAGTCCAAACTTTCTTTGCTTCCAAAAAAAAAAAGCCAAATCTCTTTTCTATTGTACTCTGTTTATAAATTTTGTCTGGAGCAAATACCTGCATATAGAATCCAGTATGGAAACATATAAAATCCTGCAATTGGATATGTGGTGTTTCTCTCATTTTCTGCACATTTCATATACCCTTAAAGAGAAAAAAATCAAATCACCTAGTAAAGTCAATTTAGTAAATGACAACATCCACTCTGTTAAGTGACCATCGAATTTCTCTAAATTGGTTCTTTCTTTTCTCTTTAGATAAAGTCACTCAATATTTTAATAATGCCTTAATACTTATAAGAAATATATATATATATATATGTTACATGACTAATACTTATAAGAAATATATATATGTTACATGACAAAATTTGATTTGATGTACGACAAATTCATCTTTTGGAATACATCAAAGTTTCATGCTATATGGCTATGCTTGATTTCTCAAAATAATATATAACTTTAACTCTTTTTCTTACTTCTCACCCAAAGTCCACCACTCACCATCGGCCTCGCCCGCCGCCGCAGGTTGCCCACCATTGGTTGCCGGCCGCCATCCCTTCCATTGTCACTGTCACTTCAAAAAGTGAAATTTTATTCATTATCAAACGAATTTCTATTCCAAGACTAGAAATTTTATGTCGTTATGAAATGTATTTTTTTCTCAGAAACTCACCCAAAAATAGAAATAGAAAAATTTATTTCTTTTTCAAAAATCAATTTCGAGCTAGAAATCTTATCATTCACACCCTAAGAAGTCCCCTTCATCAAGGACGGTAAGGGTGAAATGGATTCGAATGAATCTTGACAATTATGTTAACTGTGTATGAAATAAGGAGTGATGACTTGTATATCTTGTCACGACTGTAAAAAACATAATCTTCAGTGAAATTTTGAAACAAAAATTTTAGCTGGAGGAAGCAAACAAGTTTTGCAAATTGTGCTATAGGTTAAGGTAGGATACTTCACATGAATCAATTTCTTATATATGCTAAGAATTTCACAGTCCACATGAGACAAAACGTACAAATAACATACTTTTTGCGAGGCATTGTTTTGACTGGAAGCTTAAAATTACAGATTAAGATCACAGAATGATGATGATGATGAAACATAAGTTCAGCATGCAAATTTATGTTTCTATATCAGTCAACATCGTTGGTGGAATTTATAACAAACTGTCTTTAGTAAAAAGATATGCTATAAGGCCCACCACCTTCGAGAGGCCCACCAAAGTTGATGCTTTTTTCGTGAAAGTTCATACGAAATTGGTTGATATTTGACGGACACAGATATAACTTTTATAGAGTATCTTGTTGATATATTGCTACTTTATAACTCCTAGAACAGCTTCAACCATGACAGTACTATTAAGAAGAATTTCACTGCTTAATGTTATCTTTTAAAGGGAGGGGATATCCTATTAAAGAGATAAGTCCTTTTCCACCTTTATTATGTTGGGCAAAGAGAACTACTATTTGGTTATATCTACCAAGGAGGTTGAGAAACTAGTATTCATAAAACTATCTTCTTTATCAAGAATCTTACTTATACCTTTTTCTTACATTACATTTTGAGTTAAGTTAGCTTTGTTACACACAAGCAAAATGAATTCCTTGTGGAAATCTCTGTTCACATTGAAAATTCCTACAATGGATTGTAACATCAAGATAGGAATCGCATGCCTAATGGAAAGCGAACCTCGACTTCCGGATAGGCCAAATCATTAAAGCGCACAAACCTTCAAACCATGGATACATCAGCTGGCCTTGCAAGTCATTGCCTGGCTTTTTAGGCCAACGTCTTGTCGCAGGATGTCCTTATCTCAGACATATGATTTGGGTATGAAGTCGTTGCCTTGCTTTTCTGGTCAAGGTCGACGTCAAAATTGTCACATTTTTCATAAAATTTATAAAAAAGTGTTTTCAGTAAAATAATGTGCATGCCCCTCCTTCGAGAGGCACACCAAAATTGACACTTCTCCATATAAGATTGGTTAATATTTGACAGACATAGAGACATAAAGATGTCTCTGGTCGATATATTGCTACTTTATTTCTCCAACAACAGCTTCAATGACAACGGTACCATTTTTACCTTATTATATTCAGCAGAGAATACTTTAACAGATTTGCTCTACCTAACAAGGAAGTTGAGAAATTAATATTGATCAAACTATCTTCCTTGTCAAGAATCCTACTTTTGCCTTTTCGCTGTTTCATACCGAGTTTAAGAGAGTTTGGTTACACACAAGCAAATTGAATCTTTAGTGCAAGTCTCTATTCAACGTTTCAAATCAATTTAGAAATTCATACAGTGATTTGTAACATCACAACGTGAATCACGAACATGATAAAAGCGGACTCAAATCATTAAAGCTCACAGGCCGTTCAAATCATAAAGACATCTAGACCTAAGTTTGTTCTTAAATACTTCATTTGAATTCTGGGAGGTAAAATTTGGATGTATTCCCATTTTGTTAGGGAAGAAAAAGATACTATTTGGAATAAGGGATGTGAGGCGTACGGATATTGATATGTTAAAATAAGGAAAGCGACTAGGCTAAGGACTACTAATGGTGAACTTCATGAGTGGAAATATCCATGAAAGAGGATAGGCCGATGTAAACGATCTTAACTTTACTTCACTGTGAGTTCATAACCCTCCAATAAAGCTCGAGATGAGGTCTTCATTTCACACTAGCAAATTGAGTCCTTAGTGTAAGTCTCTATTCACGTTTAAAATCAATTTAGAAATTCTTACAATAATCTGTAACATCACAACGTGAATCACGAACATGGTAAAAGTGGAACCAAATCATTAAAGCTCATAGAACATTCAAACCGTATAGACATTAGCTGGCAATGCAAGTCGCTGCTTGGCTTTTCAGGTCGACGTCAGTGTCGCGTTGCGGGGGCGTTCAAATCGTATGGATGTGAGTTGTCTATACAAGTCGTTGCTTTGCAGGTCAAGGTCGTCGTCAATTGCATCTGATGCTTTGGACAGGACACTGAATGTCTCTTCGTTTCCAGCTACAGGAGCAAATAAAAAGCTGCTTTCCTCTAGAGAGTTAAAATCAAGAGCATTAGTGATAGATTTTTCACTTGAACTTTTCCTGATGTTATTTTGGCTAAAATCAGGTATGGCTACAAAACAAAATAAAAATAATAATGATGGATCTTTTTGGTTTGATTGACTACTACAGCAAAGTATGTCTAGGTCAATAGACTATACACAATTAAAATATAAGTATTAACATGATATATTAATGTTACCATTAGTGGGATAAGTTCCTTTTTTTCTAATTAAAGTACAGTATTGCAAGAATAAAGTTATGTCACGACGTGGTTATAAAATTTCTTTCTAGTCACTTTGCTA
>CM026411.1:25806120-25840339 GCA_014858505.1 Corymbia citriodora subsp. variegata | reverse complement strand
TGCCGTCTGGCTTGCCTCTGCCATCTGACTTCGCCGACCTAACCCCTTGCCGTGTGCCCTTCTCCTGCTTTGCTTCCTGCTGACCTCTGCTGCTGCTTCCTTTTCATTCATTTTTTTTATTTCTCTTTTGCAGGTGGCCGTTGCCGCACGAGAAGGAGAAGGGAGGAAGGAGGGAAAACCAAGCGGGCCAAGCTACAAAAGAAGAGAAAAGGAAAAGTGGGCCAAGCCCGCGCGGGGAAGGGAAAGAAGAAGACAAAGAGGGCCGAGCAAGCCCAGCCCAGGCCCGGATCCACTTTTTTTTTTTTAATTAAAAAAAAAATCGAGTGTCAACAGCTGCCCCTCTTTGAAAGGGAGCTCGAAGAGGTTCATTTCAAAGACTAGGTGACACCCGAAATTTGCAAACGAGCAATGAAGGTGCGAATTTATTCCATTCATTTTTTATGGTTTTTTTTTTGGTTGTCTTTTTGTTTTTGTTTTTTTTTTTTTAATTGAGATCTCGGCTCGTGCGAACGAGTTTCGACCAAATTAGTGAAGTCTTACCGTGTAAGAACGGGCTTCGACTAGGTTAGTGGAGTCTTACCATGTAACAACGAGTTTCGACTGGGTTAGTAAAGTCCTACCGTGTAATAACGGGCTTCGACTTGAAGGGAGGTCTTACCGTGTAATAACAGGCTTCGACCGAGATGGCAAAGTCTTACCGTGTAATAACGGGCTTCGACTTGGAGAGAGGTCTTACCGTGTAATAACGGGCTTCGACTTGAAATGGCAAAGTCTTACCGTGTAATAACGGACTTCGACTTGAAGTGAGGTCTTACCGTGTAATAACGGGCTTCGACTTGAAATGGCAAAGTCTTACCGTGTAATAACGGGCTTCGACTTAAAGAGGGGTCTTACCGTGTAATAACGAGTTTCGACCGAGATGGCAAAGTCTTACCGTGTAATAACGGGCTTCGACTTGAAAGGAGGTCTTACCGTGTAATAACGGGCTTCGATCGAGAATACATGGTTTAAGGAGGACCCATGAACCTTTTGGAAATTGCATGGTTTTAGGCTGACCATGAACCATTTGAGATTGTACGGCTTCACTAAGTGAACCTGTCAAATTCAACTTGAGCAAATGTCATTAAAGACAATATCAGAAACATGCATTGGCAATATTGTAGCATTATTTGCACAGGCAAGTCGGGCCAAGTCCAATCACAATGAAACATTTAATGTCTTTTAGTATCATGTACCACAAAATTGTCATCAAGCTTGGAAAGTATCATTAATCACCAAATCCCTTTAAGAGAAAAATTATGTCGGAATGATCCTATTCATGAAAGAGGTTCATTAAGCATGCCAAGCAAGAACTCTTAGTTAGAAAGGGCTTATCACATGCTTTCAAGAAGGGGCTATCTGATCCCATCAATTCATGTGGGAAGTGATTTGATCACTCAATTTACCTCGCATTTCTAATGTCGAAGGATTTGAGAATCATTCGCAATAAATACATCTTGACCAATTCAAAAGGTCTTTCAAAAGGACCATAATGTGGGTTTGGTCATGGTTTTAGCAATGGATAAGCATCATTGGTCATGAAATGAAATAATTATCTGCCAACATCTTCACCAGGTTTACAAGTCAAGTAACCTCAAGATGAGATAAAACAACCTTGCCCCCACTCCTTCGAGCAGTTGCTTCTTTGGAAAGTTCTTATTCTTGCTTGAATCATCCCAATTTGAAGAGATTTCGGGAAGGGTTGTAGTGTTGGTTTGGTTAAGGCTCAAAAGGTTCAGAACTTTTCACAAAAAGGGATTTGAAAGTTGGTGATTATCATGGCACCGTTGTCATATTACTCGATCTTCTCGAAAGCACTTGACTTTTGAAATCTGAATTGTCTCGAAAGTCCCTTGACTAATCAAATAAGAGCTTTGTCCTTCTCAATTTTTCTTTGCATTTGCAATGACGATTTTCTTTTGCAAGCATTTTGAATTTGGCAATTTTTCACATAGGAGTTTTTTTTTTTTTTTTTTTGCCCCCTAATGCAAATCTTTCCCTGTTTTTTTCACGGGCATTGGCCTTGCTTTTACCAGGCACACTGCTTTTTCATGCCCCTTAATTTTCATTGGACTTTTGCTCTTTTGAACTTTTTGAGCTTTTAGGACTTTCGAGATGCTTTCCGCCTTTTTATGTAAATGCCAATGGCCTTGGTCAATCATGTGCATTGCCCCAATACGGGAAGATAATCACCACTTGGGTTTCAGAAATGAACAATCAGGCTCAACTTGGTTTAAGCAATGGATATCAGTGTTTGGGTAGAGAAATGAATGCTCCTCTTCACCTTGGGATGTTTCAAGCTTTAATAAGAATTCACCTAAAAATACCACAAAAAGATTAATGCAAGTGAAAGCAATGAAGTCTTTCTCATCTTTTCACCATATGATGTCAACCAAAACTTCCAAATTTGCCCCATTGTGGGGTGGTTCTTGACAGGGATATTTTTTGATTTCTTCGCATTTACAAGCTCAAATAGGCTAACTATGGTCACCTGTGGTGTGTAAGATAGAGAGGAGAAATGCCTCTTTTCATTTTGGTCCATGTACTAATTGCGAATGATTCCTTTGTCCTTAAACGACATAGGTTTTTTTCGCTCGATCTCACAGTGTTTGAAGGACGTGTTTAGAAATGGATTGCCCTTCATCATCCTAAGTATTTCCTGCTTGGCATGATTAAACATCTCAATTTCATTTAGTCGAGATCATCTGAGTAGATTAATCTCCATGAGGAGTTTTGATTCAAAATGAGTAATCCTCCAAGCAAACATACAATTTTGAGATCAAAAACAATGCTCAGAACTTTTATGAAATTTTTTTTCAATTTTTTTTTTAATCTTTTTACATGCTCCAAGTAAAATGCTGAAAATTTTTTTATTTTGAACATTCTCAATTTTGTCTTCCTTTTGGTTTTGAGAAGAAGGGTACTTACCTGCCATGAGGCGACGCGACAATCTCGCATTTATACCTTGAGTGCTAACATCGCCCTTTTGGATATTTGGCAACTTCAGATCTTCACTTGCATTTCGGGCGGTGGCCAGCGACGACCGGCGGCTGGAGCAGCAGTGGTGGCTGGTTTGGCTAAAACCAGAACCAAGTGAGAGGGGAGAGAAAGAGAAGCGGCCAATGGAGAGGGGGAAATGGTGCAAAAAAAAAAATGAAAGTTGCAAAAAGTTGGTTTTCGCCTTTTTTTTTTTTATGCGGCCACTGCCGCTTTCGGGATTCGAACTCCCGATCGGACCAGGCGGATTACTTCCCGGATACCACTCGGCTACAAGCGCCGACGGTGTCCAAAGCTGCTTTCTTTTTCCATTTAAGGCCAAAATCTTTATTTCTCCCTCGAAAAAAAGAAAAAAAAAAAAGGTTATGTGACCAGCGACTCCTCTTGAAGATCATCGGGGTCCTGCAAATCAAAAACACATACACAAAATATGCATGAAGTGCGTGATATGCATGTTGTGAACAATGCATGATCTAAGTGACTCGGATTGTATCAAGAAGAGCTTTGAAGCCTCTGATTTCATTCATGGAAAGTATTTTTCTTTGAATCCGCATTTACGGTTTTTGGCATCCTAAGTCTATAGTGATCGTTTGTTCAACCGTCAAAGATTTAAGTTCTTCATGATGAACCCGGTCTCTCTTTATGTCTTTTTGAATATCATAATCATCATGTTCAGGCTCACAAGAATCTTCATTATACAAATTCGAGTCACACCTATCATGATCATGCTGAGTGAGATGCTGGAGATGCAAATGAGGGGGTTATTAGAATTGTTCAATGAAGAAATTTTTTTTTTTTTTTCGAATGATCACTTAAGAGAAAATGTTTGAACCATGAGATTGTCCTCATATCATCGGACTCTTTTACCTCACAGATTTTGAAAACTAGGAGTCGTGAGGAAGTCCAGGCCTCAAAGCGTCATCACAGGACTGGTTTGGCACTTCCTCACGTCTTTAATAAAACATGCATGCATTTGTATTAACATGGTAAGGCCGTTTTACCATAGTTATAATCTCGGATCACGGCTCACAATCCAAGATCTTGATTACATAAAGGAAATAACAAAAGTAGCGAAACGACTCATCCCATGCAAGGGAGAACATAAAGGAAATGACATGAAAATTAAACAAAGCAGTCGGTCAGCATCACTACTCCGATGGCTGGAAGGGAGTCATGGAAGGGCCTGCCTCTTCATCCTCAGTAGCGGCACACACAAGATTAGGATTAAACAGATCAGCTATGCTTGAGATGGCCCATTCTTCTTCTTCACCAAATATCACGTTCACATCTTCAACATGAGTAGGTAAAGGATTTTGCTGAACATTGGGTTGCTCTCTAAATGATAAAATCCCTTTGTCAAGTAAGTTCTGCACTTTGTATTTCAACGGAATGCAATGGTCTGTATCATGGCCTTTTTCTCCCATATGGTACTCGCATGATTTTGCTGGATCGTACCCGAAATACCTCCTAGAATTGTCACGAGGGATTTCTTTAGCCACCAACCTTCTTTCCAACAGCATGGGCAACAACTTAGATAGTGGCCTAGGTAGAGGAGTAAACTGCCTTGGAGTCGACTTGTTTGGCTCATAATTCTGATATTTCGCACGTGGTGCAGAGGGACTTTGTGCACTTGTAGACGGCTTTGGCCTGACTGGAGCTTGTACATAGGCTACCTCAGCTTCATTCTCCTTCCTATTGGTGAACTTTCGGTTTGATCCCTCAGTTATACGGCCATCATGTATGGCTCCCTCAATTCTTTCACCCACAGCAACCAGGCGAGAGAAATTTTCACAATCCAATCCGATCATCCTGTTGTAAAAGTCAGCAGGAAGCGTATTGATGAACAGCTCCACCATCTCTTTATCCTCTAGCGGGGGTCGAACTTGTGCAGCCAATGTGCGCCACCTTTGAGCAAAAGATCTAAAAGATTCGTGTCTTTTCTTTTCAGTGTGAGCCAGTATGCTACGTGTCGGAGCAATCTCAGCATTATACTTATACTGCATTACAAATGCTTCCGCTACATCCTCCCACTTCTCCAATTTCTCAGATTCGAGCAAGATATACCATTGCAACGCCATCCCAGTTAAACTTTCCTGAAATGTGCGAATCAGCAAAGGGACATTTTGAGCATAACGACCCATCCTATTCAAATAATACTTCAAATGGATTCTAGGATCCCCAGTGCCATCGTACTTAGTGAACTCCGGGATTTTGAACTTGTCTGGGAAGTCTATCTTAGTGTATTGGGATAGATCTTCCACCATGCTAGCCTCATATCCTTGCAAGGCCTTGAGTTTCTCCTCCAGTTTAGCAAACCTCTTGCTATTCTCCTCCTCAATTCGGGCGGAGATGGCTTCCGAGATGGGGTCTAATTCTACCACCATAGGGGTTTGATGCGCCACTTCTTCCGTCGACTTCCCTCTACTATTGGCATTACTGGCTTGCGGAGTTGCGGGTGTGTCTCGATTGGAGGCGGCAACCACCAAGCTTGACTTGATCTCACTTGCAAATTGTGCGAATTGTGCGGCTAACTCTGTGATCTTGTTATCAAGCGCAGTGATCCGAGCGTTTTGTTCTTCAGAACTCATTTTCGTGGATCTGGATCGGGTGCGGATAGGCGAATGCCTCGAAGCCGTGACGGTGGTACCTGGTTCAATAAATGAGTAAACACACATGAGCACGAGATGTAAGATGATGTCGGTCCATGACAATGATCTAATCGTCCCGTTTCATTCATTTTATGGAAGAAAAGAGCCTCCTAAACAACATGACTAAAAAATAAAACACCCTGACATCAGAATTAGGCAAAGACAATAACAAGACTCCCTAATCAATAAAATAAAATAAGATAAAATAAAACTAACCTAAACAACATTCTAAGAAAACCAAAATAGACTCAAGCGATTTTTTTGTTTTTTGTTTTTTTTTGTTTTTTTTTTGTGTGTACAAACGGGGAAACAACAGCTCTCTTATAACTGTCTGACTAGCCCTAGCCGACTTGGATGCACGCTCCCTTTTTTTTTTTTTTTTGGACAGAAATAATACGGAGCTCAGGTCCTCCTATTGCATACAAACCTAAAACTCGCAAACAACCTAATTGTCATGGACCAGCTGAAAAGAATAATGATAATAAATGTAAGTAAATTGCAAGTGTGAAAGTTTAGGAGACTTACTTCACCCAATGAAAATTAGAATCAATCACACAGACATGCGCATGAGACGTGGGTCAATTACTACTCTAGACGGCTCAAATGAAGCCACGGGATTACCGGACTGAACCGACATGATCGCGGTTGGGTCGGGGTTCCCATGACTCCGGCTTTGTCAAAGAGTCGACCCGTGCTGCGTGTTTGCGAGCCAGGGTGGAAGCTCTCGACGTCAGAAGAAGTTCGGAATTGAAATGAGCGACTCGTACTACATGATGGTAGTCGGAGTGGCATCCATCTCAATACCATCCTAAGTGATCCTAATGCGGCCCAGGTCCGGCGGCAGGTTGTGTGTGCTAAAGTGTAGTGCAATGTAAGGGAGACATGCACAACAATTTATATAACAACCAACACTTCAAAAAAAAATTTAACTACACTTATTTACATTCGCCACCCTACAAAACAAAAATATTAGCAAACACTCCACCCCTTATTACTCCAATCCTGCACCAACATTTAACACGAGGTTAGTGGACTTACCTCACCTTCTCGAATGCGCTGCCAAAGAAACACGTTAGATCACACACAATCAAGCAAATTAGGCCTAAGTCCTCTAAGGTTTGGAACCAGTCCCCAGCGGAGTCGCCAAGCTGTCGCGACTTAAAATTTCTGAAAATAATAATAGGTTTAGGGGTATTGTTAATTTTGGGCCGGCGGGCCATCATTAACTCGGACTCTCCCAAGTCCATACCCCGCGCGACGTTGGGATATCGTGAAAGTCTTCTAACAAGGAGTCGCCACTAGCCTATTGTGGTCGGCTAGAAACCAAGCGAGGCATGAGAGCGGGCCTCACTTTCTACGCAACCAGAGAATCTAGGGTCGGGGACTTGATTACGCTAGTCACACGACTAACGCCCTTTCGGTACCTAACTCGATTGTGTATTAATCAAAGTCATGAGAACACATTCGAGAGAACTAAGGTTTATTCTAACCGTTCTACAGTAAGGAAATAACATCCAAAAATCGTGACAAAACAAGGCACAGGAGAGAAGCCCTATTGCAGAACTCTAAAGGCTTATTCAATTTTTTATTTTTTTTTCTCTAAGGGTTTTCTGGATTTTTATAATTTTTTCTGATTTTTCTGAATTTTTCTGAATTTTTTAATATTTTTAATATTTTTAATATTTTCGAATTTTCTGAAATTAAAGAAAACAAGATTTTAAGATTTTTTTTGACATTTTTTGAATTTTCTGAAATTTAAAAAAAACATTTATTAATGTTTCTTTTGGAATTTTCTAATTTTTTTGGAATTTTTGAATATTCGAAAAAAAAGAAATAAAGTAAAATAAATTAAAACTAAACTTTTAAAACCTTTCTGAAATTACAAAAAAAACATTTTTTTTAATTTCTAATGATTTTTCGAATTTTTTTTAATTTTTAATTTTTTTATATTTATTTTTTTCGAATTTTTTTGGATTTTTTAATTAATTAAAAAGTGATTCGGACCGGGTCGGATGACCCGGCCCTACTAAACCGACCCGGACCCTATCGGTCCGGGCTGGGCTAAAGAAACTGAACTGGCCGAAGGGCCCGGTAAAATTTTTTTAAAAAAAACGGCCCATAATTAACAAAAACAGAAATTAAAACAGCCCATTTCTATTTCTATTTTTAGCCCAATCAACAAACGGCCCAAATTTCATCCTAGGCCCACTCGAAGTTCAGCCCAGCCCCTGCCATTTTTTTCTTTTCTTTTCTTTTCTCTTTTTTTTATTTTTTATTTTTGGTCTTCTTCTTCATTTCTTCTTCTGCATGTTTCCCCCCCATACACGCCCGACGTCTTCATCTTCCCGCAACAGCAGCACACCTGCCCGAAGACTGCAACTTCTCCTTTCTTTTCTTTTTTTCCCCTTTTTTATTTTTATTAAACCAACGCCCCCCGATGCAACCCACACTCCGGCGGACGACCACCACCGACCGGTCGTCCACTCCAGCCGGCGTTAACCACCTCCGACCATGAAATCCGGCGAACGTTTTTGTCGCAAAAAAAAAAAAAACTTCGTCGATTCCAAAACACATGAATATTTAACATAAACCATACCTGAAAACAGCATAAACAGCGGGGACTAACATGGCTTAACAAGAATTACAGCTTTTGAGCTAAAACGAAAATTGCGTGTCGGTTCTCTTTGGGGCATTTCATCGAACGGTCAACGGGCACTACAGAAAGAGAGCCACGGACTCAAAGGAAGCAGGTTAAAACGCACAGCAACATCGACCAGGGATCGCCGGGGCCGAAGCTCGCATGAGTTGGTCGGCGGCGAGCTCCGGCCTAGCCTTTTCCAAACGGGATGCCAGAAGTTCAAAGAGCCTATCTCGTTCGGGGAAAAGCTTCAGCGGGTAATGGCCGGCGGATGGGTCTCCGGCGACGGCTAACCGTTCCCTCGAGCTCGCCTTATCCTCTGGTTTGCTCTCTCTCGGTTTTCTCTTCTCCTTCTTCTCAGTTTCTCTTCTGTTGTTTTTTTTTTTTTTTGGTCTTTCGGTTTCTTTTTCTCTCTCGGGTTAAGCTTCGAACCCCGCTCTCAGATCTGTTTTTTTCAGAATAGCTCTCGGCCCTCTCTTGCTCCCTCCAGCTCACGCTCTCTCGGGCTCCCCCGTCCGTCTCCCCCCAGAACTCCTTTCTCTCGGTTCTCGGTTTCTTTTTCTCCTCCCCCCCCCCCCCCCGATTTTTCTCTGAAGAACCTCCCTTGAGCAGCTCCTCCGAAACCCGCCCTTATCCTCGGCAACACCGCTGCTGCCGTCTGGCTTGCCTCTGCCATCTGACTTCGCCGACCTAACCCCTTGCCGTGTGCCCTTCTCCTGCTTTGCTTCCTGCTGACCTCTGCTGCTGCTTCCTTTTCATTCATTTTTTTATTTCTCTTTTGCAGGTGGCCGTTGCCGCACGAGAAGGAGAAGGGAGGAAGGAGGGAAAACCAAGCGGGCCGGGCTACGAAAGAAGAGAAAAGGAAAAGTGGGCCAAGCCCGCGCGGGAAGGGAAAGAAGAAGACAAAGAGGGCCGGGCAAGCCCAGCCCAGGCCCGGATCCACTTTTTTTTTTTAATTAAAAAAAAAATCGAGTGTCAACAGGAAGTAAGGCACATTCACATGCCTCATTTGATTTCCAACCAACGCCAATAAACCAATGACGACTCCTCATTTTCTCATTTGAAATTATTAACGAACACTCCAATGTTGCACAAGACATAAGCTTATGAAAGCTTAGGCCATGGGCTGGTCTATTAGATAATATCCCTAAGCCTATTCCCTTTCTCAAGGGGTTGGTTGCGATGGTTGGTATGCCAATCAAAATAAGGTTGGTAATTTCAAATGAAAATTAGTAAATTCAAAGGTCCTTGGAAGCATAAGTATAAATATCGACATATTATTAAAACAGTTGGTCATCCTAAAAGTGTAAAGAAATGTTGGTATTTCTTAGATCAAAGTAAGATAAAATCTTGGTAAATTATTGTGACGATTTTTGCTTCACTGGTCAAATTCACAAATAATTGATTTGAGATTTAGCAAAGAAAATTACTTAAAAGAAGAATCAATTGCAATGAATTTATGATTAATCAATTGTAAAAAGAATAACTGACCAATGTCTTCCCTTTATCGGATAAATTTAGGATATTCACGATGACCAACCAGCTGAGCAACCCAATTAGTTGCACTTGCTCTAATGTGATAATAACCATGATATCCAAATATATGCTACGCCGCCATAATTACAAAGAAGTAGGAGGATCTTAACACTAATTCTTGGTTTTACATATGGCAAATGGCCGCATTCGATGCTATTTGATGCATGTAATAAATTGATTAGCTTTTTACCGGTTGACTTTTGTTTTATTGTGCCCAAGTGAAAGCATACCCTTTTTTTAATTGGTCGATTATTGATATGGGCATTAACTACGTGGAAACTTGACTACAAATAGATATAGATGATGTCATAATTGTACCTCCATAAGACAAACATAACCGTACCCCATTGAAGGAATGGATGAGTAACATATGGGCAAAAGTCAAACGTGAAACTCATTTCGGTTGGTGGTGTGTGTAATTGAACATATATCATGCGTCTAATCAACATGTGAAAGTTTCATTGTGTTGACACCTAAATTTTGATTAATCATTCGTAATTTAATGCACAAAAATTTAGGGATTAATTTTAACCCCTAAACAAAAAACATTAGGATTAAATTGCATAGCATATAGTTTTAGGAGCATTTATTATTGCATTCGCATTGGACATGTGACAAATGGGCTTCAATTGATTGTTCTAAGCTTTAATTTAACAAATTGGACTAAGCTCGCGGTGAAAGAGAATTTGGCCAGGCCCGTTAAGGAGTGACAGTTGGAATATGAGAATATTCTTGGAAATATGAGAATGTTCTCGAGAATATTCGCATTATTCTTTCAATATTTAGGGAATGTGTCGGATGAAATATTCCCGTTAAAGGGTGGCGAGTTGGAATATAAGAATATTCCCGGGAATATGAGAATGTTCCCGAGAATATTTTCATTATTCTTTCAATATTCAAGGAAAGCGTCGGATGAAATATTGGAAAAATATTGCACGTGGGATACAAGAGCTGAATAGGCAACGTGCAGATTTATCATCTTTCCTTAAATAACTCAGTCCTCTCACCTATAAAAAGGGGGCCACATACACTGAAAAAAGACACAAGAAAAAAGACAGAAAAGGAGAGAGCCACGAAAGAGAGAAAAAAAGATAGAGAAGAGAATGTCTCAAAAAGGTCGTTCTCCACAGTGAGAAAAGAAAGAAAAGAGAGAGGCACGAGAGAAAAGATAGAGGCGGCCACATTGAGAAGAACGGAGAACATCCAGAGGGGTCCTGCCTCGCGCCTGCCATCCCATCATCGAGCTCTTGCTGAATTCGTACCCAACCGAGGAGTATTGCTTTCTACCTTTGCAGGTTGTCTAGAGAATTATTCTTGGCTGAGTCCCATCGAAGAATTGAGTGCAGTGCCAAGAATTCCAAGGAGTTGACTCGTTGCCATCACCACTCCGAAGGTCGACGAGAAACTAGCAGCCCGCATCGCATCCACTCATCATTATTGCATCCAATTTTAATTTCACATGTCTTTGATTTCGTCCAATGAGCACTAAGTCTCCACCGTGAGTCCCCCACTGTGCCGTGAAGTCCATCCGCAGTGTACAAATAGTACACGAAGTCCTCCTTGCTTGTAAACATTGATTACCGTGACTAGTGAGCTAGCCGCGATTTGTTGCCCCGTGCCATCGTGTTCCGACGAAACCACCACCGGGAACCACACCGATCCACCATTCACAGATTAGGGAAGAACATTGACTTTGCATGCCAGCATCATCCAGCGAATTCACAAGTGTCCTTGAAGTGAATTCTTGGAGAGGCTGCCCACCGTGAGCATCACCAATCGCCGGTCATACGTTCATCACCCGCCGGCCACGCTATTGTGTTCCGTCGAGGCCACCGTCGAAAACCGTCTCGGATCGTTTGTGAGAACCAGAGAAAGACCATCAAAGTAATTTCCTAATCCGTTCGCTTATTTGAATATAAAATTGCCTAATTAGCAATATGTGATTTCTTTTGAGATATTTGGGATATTCCCATTGAGTGATGTCGTTGTGTCGTGATAAAAATCTCAATAATCAAAAATATTGAGCCGCGAGACGTTGGATCAGGTTTTTGATTGTTTTGATTTTCTATCTTGGGTGGCGGAAAATTGTATGCTTTATATGATTCAGTTGCTTTATGTGTTGATATGCCTTTACTCGAATTGATTTGACTTATTAAAAAACCTAAAAAAATATAGTGGAGTTAGATGTGCTTCTTATTAGAATATTTTAGGATAGTTTTCATGTTTACATATAGGTCTTTTTTATTTCGAATTTTGATCATAAAAAAGAAAAAAAAAACATAAAAATTGCCATGCTCATATCACGTGGAATTAGGTCATCTTCCGTGTGTCATTTGGTCATTGCATGTTTAGGGCCATTTGAATGCGTGACATACAAGGATAGTTGCGTTGAATATTTTCTAGTGTTAGATTAAGTTAAATAATTAATGTTGCGTGACATATAGTTTGCATATTAAGTTGCACATTGCATGCTAGTAAATTTAGACACTTTCGTACGTCATTACATGCATTGCACGTTAGTCTTAGGCCTCATTAAATAAGAGAAAATCCAAAATTCGAGTTATTGTGTATTAATTAGAAATCACTTTTAGGTTGATGTGATTTTCTAACTAATATTGTAGATCCTTTCGTTGCTTCGAGGTAAGTATTTCTTCTTTATGCTTACAATTTATTTATTACTTTGCTTTATTGAGTGTTAAATAATGATTGCGCACTCGCATGATCACATTGCATGTTAGGGATTAAATTAAAATCAATCTAAATTGCCTGCAAATCATTTTTTTAAATAAAAGAGAAAAGGTACCGAAAGGGCGTTAAGGAAATCTAACGTAATCAAGTCCCCGATCCCATAGTTTCTGGTTCGTAGGAGTAAAGTAACTCTCCCGCTACTTTACTTGGGTTTCTAATCGACCCACCAAAAATAGATTAGTGGCAACTCCTAAGTAAAAATCATTGGCATGTTAAAAAAAAAAAAAACTTAAACCCTAAGTCGCGAATTGGTATGGGCCTGAAAGAGCCCGAACTAAGTTTAGGCTTAGTAATCCATTAGCCAAACCCTAGGTGGTGCACCCGAGGTGAGGTCACGACACATTGTATCACTGGTAAGGCAAAATCATGGAATCGCTCGGTTAATAATATACATCCAAGTTGTACATGTTCCATCCTCGAGCACATAGAAATCTGCACTTCCATGTCATTTTAACTTCGGTACACTCAAGGACAACATAGCTCCCAAATCTGATTAGCTCCACCAACAAATAATAAGAGTAAACCATTTTCACATAATGTCACTGATTCGAATCCAAAAGCTTTTTAAAGCTAAATCATGCTGCATTGAGAAAGACACTTATTAAAGATAAAATACACGCTTAACAACCATTTAATGAAATGGACAACAAGCAACCCAGATGCTCCTGCCTTTGAAGTTTGAACGTGAAAGAACCAGATGAACCAGTGCAGTCACTGGAGACCTAGTGCAACTAAAACATCCAACACAACATACCCAGACAAATATCCATAACCTATTATTGTCATCTCCTGCTACTAACTAGTGGCAGCACATGGTTTTTCATGCTATCCATGTACCTAGTGTTCATGATCACAATACTATCCATATACACATTAGGCTTCTCTCCTAGTAAGCTTCTCTCCTAGTAAATAAACTGTTTCTTCTAGATTCACATCGATACTATTGACCCATGGATGCTTAGCCATTGCTCTGAGTCCCTCCAATTCCATTGCTACTTCCTTCATGGTCGGCCTCTCCTCTCTTTTTATTTTCAAGCATCTCTTGGCAAGATTGGCAACTTCTCTCACTTGCTCATTGCTTCCTTCGTTTGCAATAACTTCCTCAACAATCTGGAACAATTTGTCATTTTTCAATGATGAAAAAAAGTATGTTACCAAGCTCTGCTCTTGTTTTGGTCCGTCAAAAGAAAGCACTTCTTCCCTGTCAATAGCTCAACTAGCATAACCCCGAAACTGTAAACATCACTCTTTTCTGTCAATTGGTTTGTGTGAAAGTATACGGTGTCTAAGTATCCTAATGTTCCCCGAAACATAGTCGACAGTTATGTTTGATCAACCAGGTCTCTCAAGATAGCTTCAATGATTTGTTTGGGTTGTGGACGTGGTCAAAGAGAGTTCCATTGTTGATGTACTCATACACCATTAAAGGCACCTCGATTTCCAAACAACATCCTAGAAGCTTTACCACGTTACGACTATTACTTTGAGAAAGCAAAATGACTTCATTGATGAACTGTTTGATTTGGCTTTGGACCATGAACTTGGACTTCTTAATCGCAACTATCATATTATTTGGCAATGACCCTTTGTAAACATTACCATATCCTCCTTGCCCAACTATCTTGTTCTCGTCATAATTGTTGGTGGCCTTCTCTATCTCTTCAGAGCTGAAGATTTTCGCAGCTTTTATGGTTCTATCCCATTCATGTAATTGTTGCTGCAAAAGCAAGCCGCCATTTTGCTTGAAATATTGTTCTTTGAGCTTATTAAGCTTCCTTTGTTTGTATCCAAAATATAGAAAGCCTATACTGAAAAGCAGCACTATTATGCCCACAGCAACACCTGTATACAACACTGATTTTTCAGAATAATTAGCCACATGATAATCTGCACAACAAATGATTGCACCATGTAAAAGCGGCCACGCATTCACACTTTATGAAGAATTATATCGCGAGGTTTCCTCGGAAAACTTCGTAGTTTTGGGACAAATTGAGTCTGAACCAGGACAATGGATTTGGTTGAGCTAATCTACAAAAAAGGAAGAAAAGCGCAATCATCCCGCTCTGCAAAAAATAGGTTTAATTCGATAAGAAAGATGTCACAAAGTATAAACTCAAACTAACTGCAAGGATACTTATCTTTTCCTATGGTCCCACAGTATACTTGCTTACAGCTTTTTGGGTCTTACGCAACCAAATTCACGCCATCTAATTTATACGTTTATAGACTCTTTCATTGAACTATGCATGATTTCAAATAACTCAATACAGGTCCCATCTCTGTTTTCAGCTTGATCCCTTCTGATGACATGAAAATGGCAAGGACTCGTACCCTTGAGGAAAATTTTTAAAATGGATTAGCATTTGGTGCAAAGGTTGCTTATATCTTCCTCTTTTACTTGTATCGTCACCTTCAATAAATTTTGTCATGAAACTAGCAATCAATTAGCTATCTAAATGATATCATGATATATATGGCTTGTGAAGAAATTAAAAGAGTTGTGCAAGCTGGGTCACACATAAAAGAAAGACGGAATAGCCATTTAACCAAATCTATCAGTTCTTACATGCTAATCAAAACTAAAATGAGAAAGGAACAGGTTTGACTTTTAGGAGGAAAAAAAAATGATTGGGACTTTCTAATGAGATTAAAAAAACATGCCAGTCCACATTTCAATAATGTAGAGCAAGTTTTTTTATCCCATCATCGTCCTTGCAATTGCAAGTATGCGGATTTAACTATTATTGTAAGAAGATAAAACTGATGTAAAGAGTAAAGGAGTAAAAATGGTGTCATAGGTAATAAAGAGAGAATATTGATGTGCTAGAATTTTGTAAATATTTCAAGCCAACAGCGTGCCAAATTTGGGTAATTGTCAAAGTTAGTGCTTTATATTGCCAAGATTGAAAGTTCGAGTCAGAATTTGATCAATCCCCTGTGCGGAATTAAGCTGTGTTCATTATATAAAGTTTTCATGATTAGATGCGTAAAGAATATTGGTAAAAACACTACAGCTAGTTAGGAGGAATAAAGAGAACAGGAGGAAAAGAGGGCTAGCCATATCCATTCCTTCCCCAGCCTGGATGTGGAGCAGAAGAATTTTGCCACGTCCCTGCCCCAAAATCCGTTGAACACGGGCTTTCGCTCATTTTATTTGAGATTAGGAAGTGAGGATATCTAGTTGGATTGGTAAAATAGCGATCCCTATGTGTACGTCTCCACCCGTTTTCGCCAACACAAGGGCGTTAACTTCGCCAGATGTCGTGGCTACGAGCAACAGAGGCGGTGATGATTGGAGCTTGCGGGCAGGAAGGGAGAGACAAGAGAGAAATTAAGATTATGATCTAGGGCGTGTGATTATTAATCACTTAAGATAAGATCACATATTTCATGATTTAGCTGTAGCTTTGTTTTGTCGTTCTGTCATCGGTCCTCTCTGTCCACCTCAAGTTTTGTGTAGCCAAACTTGAGGAAAGATTTAGCCAGTTCGAGAGCACATTCCTATTTTTCATCTTCCTTTTTTCATGGCTTTCTATTCCTTTTTTTTTTTTTTGAATTGTTTTTACTAGATCATTTTCTCTGTTTCATGTAGAGCCTCTTATGCCGTTCAAGATCCGGTGATTTTATTTGGTCTGGTGTAGAGCAACCAACGAAAAGAAACTATTAGGACATTTTCTACTTAATTTTGATGAATGTAGCTCGTAAAACGAAAGGAGAAAAAAAAAACACGACACATGTTTTCCTTTATTTTACGATATTCTATAAAGACTTCTTTTGTTGGTTGCAATTGAGAACAAAGAGTGTCATTAAATACATTATGTTTTAAATTTTGAAATGTTGTACCTGCGTTCATGACATTTTGTCATAGTTGAGTGTGGCATACTATTAAAATTGTTAAAAAAATATGAATTTTCATAAATTACAATTACAACGTTATAGAAAAGATTTACAACATCACGTCATGAGTGGGAAACTTTATAAAATGTCAATTTTTTTGTTGATGACCATTGCTTCATTTTATCATAATCAAGTGTACGATATAAATTTCATTTTTTATTTTATTTTATGGGGTACAAACATTTCAGCATTTACCAAGGGTAAAATGTTGCATGAAATTTTTTTATTTTATGAGGTTGTGAACAAAATGCAAAATTGAGTTCAAATAAAAAACTGATTATACTGCAAGATTGTTCATTGAGGAAAGATGAGATGAAGATTGAGATTCAAGAGATGTAGTCAGAAAGAACGAAGAATGGTTTTAATTTTCATTTCATTCTCCGGGAATTGTCTTAATTTCTTTATAAAAAGCTGTTGAATAGACTGTAAACATTCCATGGCTGATTTTTCTTGAAATTGTGGTATTGGCTCAGGATACACCATCATTTTTGAAGTAATAACAGTACCGTTATGTTAGCACTGCCCATAATTAAAATACGACTTGATTCAGAAAGTCTACTGACCAAATCATTGACATGCTCCAAGTCTTCTACACACACAGAGATATATATAAAAGCGGCAATTTTTTGACTTGTGTGGTTTACCAGATCAATATTTTGACTAATTCAATCCCACGACCTTGCGACTCCGCGCTATAAGCGGCAATGAAGATCACGCAACAACAAGTCATACTGTACCAATGTCAACATTCGCAACCTGTTCTCAATCGATAAAAGATGTATTCTCAAATACTCAAAGCCCAAGGTCACCAAGTCAAAAGATGCCGGAGAGTTCAGAAATTGACAAAAGTGAAATCAATCTGCTTTTAAATTTTAAGAGAGCTCTATCGTGATGTAGTTAGTAACAAGTGACGTACTTAATGCATTAAATGATCTTATTTATCTTCTGCATAGAGAACTTCAGAGTGAAGGACATAGAAAATTTCATTTTGGATTTTTTCAAGCAAGGGCAACGGTGGAAGAAAAATCGGGTGAAAATGTAAATGGTTAATTTTCTCCTACACCACAGACAAATTAAATTATATATTCTTGAAATCAGCTAAGATAATAGTATATTTTTTGAGTAAGGAAGTTCAAATAAAATGAAAGAACTCACGAATCAAAATCTTCATCAAATTTGATGGATTAGCAATGCATTCAAGTCCATCTCCACCGTCTTTCTTGCCATCATTATGATAACCCTTTAGGCATGAACATGTATAATTTCCCTCAATATTATCGCACTTTCCCTCACATGGGTCATTCATCAATACCTACATAAATTAACTACACATATCAAATGTATTTAATCTTCTCAGATCATACAAATACAAATAATAAGTTAAAGAATGTCGATGTTGTCTACTTACCACGACAACCATTCTTGAGATAAGGATTGCCTTCGTAATCTTCTAAACAATTGCACTCGTAACCAGATCTATTCTCAACCGGTCAAAATGTTAACATGCAACTCATGGTGCTGGATAGAAATGTCAAGTATTTGGAAGCCACTACTCTTTTTATTTATGTAAGGTACGGGAGGATCGGTGGAGTCATCATAAATGACTCTAAATGAGGGATGATTGATGCGGCATTTGGGATCACTATCATTCGATCTGGAATTTCGAGGTTTCCACGAAAACTTCGGCATCCAGGCTTGGTCATTGAATTATTAGCTTCTGCTATGTGATTGCGGTATGGACGCAATATGATGATCCCAAGCACAACCTTCAAGAGAAGCTCATGGATGACCACGGTTCTTCCCTCAACTCTCTTCATATATTTTTGTTTTTCGGGATTCGCGGGTTTATAAGGAGAAGTAAGGTGGGGTCTAAGATCAAGTTGTGGAGTTAACGTCAAGTGGTCATAGCCACTTGCATGAGACGATTCAACGATAATTCCTTGTAAGACGAAGTCTTGAGCAATACGGTGCACGTCTCTATAGAAAGTTCATAACGTAAATTTGACATATTTTTCCTGGATCTTTCTTTGCTACTCATAGAGAAGACAAGCTATATTCTAAGCCGGAGACTCTTATCATAAAAAGAGCTGCTCTTACTTTTCAAATATTCTCTGAAAATTTAATCTAAGATTCTAGAGTCCAAGAAAATGTCTCCTCGTTAGTGGGAATAAGAAAAAGTTTGGTCCTCTCCTTTCCCTATCGATTTTTTATAAAATATATTTTGAGGATGTTATTTCTGTGCATGGAAATTTTTCTTTTCTTTTTGGAGCATTTTTATCAATGCAAAAAGTAAAAGTCGATAGGGAAATGACAAGACTAGACGCTTTCTATGTTTGAGTGTTGACACCTAAATCTTAACTAAGTATTAAGATTAAATTGCATAGAAAACTAGGATTCAATTTGACCCTAATAAAAAAATATTTTTGCATCACCTAAGTACTAATATTATTTACATTTACTAAGTTTTATTTTCCTATTTATTTTCCCTTATTTTCGAGTAAAAAAAAAGAGAGGAGGGAGGCCCACGGGGGCTGGGCCTTTGCGCCCAGCCCCTTTTTTTATTCTCATGGGTTCGGGCCCATTTGGCCCCCCTCACCCTCACCCTCGCGGCCCGGCCCTCTCCACTTCTTCTTCTTCTTCTTCCCTTCTTCGTCTTCCCTGCACGCGAGAAGCAGGAGAGCAGAGCGGAAGAGGGAGGCTAGGGTAGCCGGCGATGGATGGGGACTCCTCGCACGCGCCATCAATGCCGTTGAGTGGAGCAGCGCGAAGACCGGCGGATGACCCGGATGGATAGGATGCGTCTTCAATGCAGAGCAGGGGGCGGCTGAAGGGACGCCGGTTCGGCCGAGGGAGAGCCCGGCTGATGCACCAAGGACCGCCGGTCGGAGCACCTCCGTCGACCGGGCTCCTCGCCTATAAAAAGGGCGGCCGTGAGCTCGGTTGGAGGGGGGCGAAAAAGGGAGAGATCTGAGGGCGGAGAGAGCTGCGAGAGAAACAGATCTAAGAGAAAGAGAGAAACCGGAGGCAGCGAGGCTTAGGCATTCTGACTTCTCTGGAGAGACATCCAGGGAGGGTGGAATTCCGAGCGACCGCCAGCCGAGTGACCGGATCTGAGGGGGGCGGATCTGCAGAAGGGAGAGAAAAGGGAGACAGATCTGCAAAGGGAGAGAGGCGCGGGACCGAGCCTCGCCGCCGCGTCCGTAAGCTGCCTGCCTGGCCCGACGCCACCACCGCTCAACCACCCCCTGACGCCGCTTGTTCACCAGCTCCCACCGTCGGCCGCACCCAAAACCGTTGTCGTTCTGTCCCACGACGACCCAGCTGCAGATCTCGGCCCAACCTCTCGTCGACCGAGCCAGCCGTCGCCCCTGCTCCCGCCAGTCGTCGTTCTGTCGGCTGGTCTCGTGATGACTGCCGCCGTTCGCCGTGGCCGGGCCGTGACTTGCTCGGCCGCCCCATCAGCTTCGCGGATGGACTGCGGCGAAGAGGGGGCGCGGGAGTTGGGTCATGACCGGGTCGGGCACGAGGACCCGGTGGACCCGCTAGCGTTTGGTTTTTTGGGCTGAAATGGGTTAGGCATGTTGGGCCCTTCTGTTTTCTTGGGCCGGACTTGGTTTTTTGGACTTGACTGTTTTTCTTTTATTTTCAGGTAATTCCCTTGGGCCAGGAGAGTCAGGCCCATGAGCTGGATTCAGCCCAGCCGAGGGGCCCAATGCTTGGGAGCCTGAGCTGGTCCAGACCTGGGCCGGATCCAGGAGATCCGACCCGGGTCCGGTCTGTTTATAATGATAATATTATTATTATTATTATAATATTTTCGAAAAAAATAATAAAAAAATATTTTTTTTCAGAAAAATCAGAAAATCCGAAAAATAGTTTATAATTTCCAAAAAAATCAGAAAATCCAAATAGTTTATCATTTTCAGAAAAACAGCAAAAATCCAAAAAAATATTTCACATTTTCTAGAAAAACCAAAAATATCTAGAAATATTTTATATTTTCCAAAAAAACAGAAAAAGCCAAAAAAAAATGTTTGTTTCAACAATGCATGGAAAATCCTTGAAAAATTCAAAAATACCAAACCCAAAGGGTTTAAACAAGATTAGGTAACGAAATGGCATTAGTGATTAACTAGTATAATCAAGTCTCCAATCCTACTTTCTTTGGTTACACAGGAATAAAATATTTCTCCCAATATTTTACTTGGTTTCCAATCAACCCATCACAAACTGATTAATAATGACTCATTTTTAAATGAAATTGAATTGCAGGTTAAAAACTCGAACTTTAAGTCATGAATTAGTGGGCTTGGGAGAGCCCTGGCTAAAACCCTAATGAAGGAAAGCATTTAGCTGTGCCATTAGTCTCTCGGGACGCAAGAGGGAGGTTGCAACAACCATTTTTTTGTGGACTTAAGCCATTTTGTCTTGTTTAAATGTTTTCCTAATTTGGGTGTTTTTTTGTGCAAGTATACTAATTTTGTTGAAATAAATTTTTGTGTGTAAGTTATTGTACATGCTTTAAATGTTTTAGCACACTATGGCACACACAACCTGCCGCCGGACCTGGGCCGCCACAGGATATTTTAGGATGTTGTTAAGAAATATATAGCCTTGAGCGCGAGATTGCAATATAGAAGTTGCCTAGGGAACTTGAGCTCGTTGATGGACCAGGTAAAAGACACATGATAAAGTACTTTCAATGTACAAAAAGTTCTTTTTTTATTATAAATAAACTTAGCTATTGATAAGCATAACATAATACATATTACAAGACCAATGGAATTGAGTTGGAGAGCCGCTAAACACAAGTAGACGAAAGAAATCAGTTGAAGTAGTATGAAGTACAATTGTTTAAATAATCACATCTACATTCTCCCTAGTAAAAGCCATATAAACATATTCCTTATGCTCATTGATTTATATAGACCAGTAAAAGTGCGCACACCTCGCATTCATACAGAAATCGACATTAGAAATATGTTTTGTTTAAATCACCTTGTTGCAATATATTTGGATTATCGATCAATGAAAAGTAATTATTGATACAATACGAAGAACTGGGAAACACAAATACGTGGAAAGAGATCAATATCTCAAGATTGAAGTACATGGCTCATAAATCATGGACACAATATTTCTGTAATGACTAATTTGGAGTATTTTGGTAAGGGGCTATTTTCTTGATATGATAGTAAACCCCAGTGAAAAGCTAAAGCAAATTAACAAGAAATCAGGAAGAGATAATATATTCATCACTGATACTAGACATTTACATCAAAGGGTTCATGAATCTATTATATTGTTTCTGGCACTTCATCATCATTATTCTGCAACTCAAATATAAAGGCAAATAAAGAGATTGCGATGTCTCATATCTTCATCTCGGCGATAAAAGTGACTGATCCTCCTCCATTGAAGTCAGCTCTATTCCTGCTTCCGATTGCTTCAACATGGGAATCGTACTCGATACACAAGATTCAGTTCTAATGCAATCGATCTCTTCTTCATTTTGCCGAACGACTGTGGGATTTCGTAGTGATTGTAATTGCTCCAATTCCATTGCCACTTCCTTCATTGTAGGCCTGTACCTTCCATGAAGTCCTAAGCATCTTTTCGCCAAGTTGGACACAACAATAATTTCTTCGTTCTTGCCATGGTCCAAGACCTCCTTATCAAGAACATCAAACAAGCGATTCTCTTCCATTGAAATGATGAAATACGAGGCTAGATTTCTATCCTCTTCTGCCCTTAGTTGAGAAATTGGCTTTTCTCCGGTTAGTAGCTCAACAAGGACAACCCCAAAGCTGTAGACATCGCTCTTGTCCGTAAATTGACTTGTTTGATAGTACTCAGGGTCCAAGTATCCAAAGGTTCCTCGCACCATTGTGGTCAAGTGTGTTTGGTCAATGGTAACCGATTTAGAAGCTCCAAAATCTGACACTTTGGCTAGATATTTTTCATCCAAAAGTATATTTGATGACTTGATATCACGATGATAAACTGGTACAGCTGCAGCAGAGTGCAAATATGAAAGAGCCCCAGCAACTTCACTGGCAATTCTTAATCGCATTTCCCATGAAATTGGAAATTCTTTCTTTGGATCATGAAGATATTGGTATAGAGTCCCATTGGGGACAAATTCATATATCAAAAGAGGGACTTCACTCTCCAAACAAAATCCGAATAGCTTGACCACATTTCTGTGATTAATTTGAGAGAGAATAACAATCTCATTGACAAACTGTTCGACTTGTCCTATATCAATGACTTTGGATTTCTTGACCGCAACTATCGTTCCATCTGGCAACATTCCCTTGAAAACAGTTCCTTGACCACCCTGACCCAATATTCGATTCTTGTTGAAATGGTCTGTGGCCGTGTCTAGCTCTGTTAAGGCAAATAACTTGCCTTTCTCCATGTGATTATTTTCTATAAAAAATAGGCGTTGTTGTAACACAATTCCACCATTACGTTGGAAGAATTTTTGTTTGAGTTTTGCCTCACGCCTTCTTTTGGTGTATTTGGGCAACCACCAACAAAGCAAAAGCAACACTATGCCTCCGATACCCGTGGCCACCCCTGTGTAAAAATGGAGTCAGCGGGAACTGTCACGTAACCAATTTCCCATTCATCGTCAACAAATTAGCTTCCACTAATTTGAACAAGTGCTTTCATGCTTTGAAGAGAGAAAGACAAAGAGGAGGCTTTGCTCAAAAAAAAAATTCGAAAATAGTATGCATCATTTATGGGTGAGAAACAAAGATATAATCAAATAGTTAAGTGCATAGACTATGAAAATACTAGAAAAATATTCAAAAAATCCTAAACCTATTGTATGGCAGTCTATTCAATTATAAGCATTACAATCATGTTAATTTAATCATAAGTATTTTAATAACTTGATAATTTAATCCAAATTATTTTAATTATGTCAATTTCATCCTAAAAATTTTTAAAGATCTACCACTTTTAGTTGGAAATCAATGACCTAGTAGTTTAGTTAGCACCAATCAGCGCTAACAAGGACAATGTTTGTAATTTTTATTAATTTTATGAATTTTTTCTTTTTCCCTTTTTCCCTCCACCAGCCATTGTTGGGCCTCATCGATAGTTGGGATGGCCGGCAGAGTTCGCTGGCCTTGCCCTCACCTGAGGCCAATTGGGATGGCCCTTGCCTGAGGACAGCAAATGGAAGATGGGAAAAATAAAAAAGAAATAAAGAAAAGAAAAGGAAAGAATAAGAAAAAATTCAAAAGAATACAAAAATTGTCCACGTACATCAACGATTTCTAGTTAAAATTGGCCGGAAGGACAATAGTTAAAAGGTTAAGACTAAATTGGCAAATCATTAAAAGTTTTTAGATTAAATTGGCACAATTGAAAGGTTTAAAACTAAATTGGCAAGTTATCAAAAGGTTTAAAACTAAATTGGCACACTTGAAAAATTTATGATCAAATTAGCAAGTTGTCAAAAGAAACAATATGAAGCATATATATTTTGCCAACCCCCCCCCCCCCCCCCCAAAAAAAAAAAACAAACCTTGGATGTGAAGCATATATATTTTGCCAAATCTCGGCCACAAAATCCATTGATCATGGGTTTTGACTAATTTTATTTGGGACTTAGGAAGTAAGGATATCCTCTTGGATCGACAAAATAGCCATCCCTAAGCGAACGTCTCTACCAGTTTTCTCATACACCACAAAAAAAATTAAATTATATATTCTAGCAATATGCTAACACAGTATTTTTTTTTTTTATAGAAAATCAGGTACTTTAAGTAAAAAGAAAAGACTTACCAACCAAAATCTCCATCCAATGTGATGGATTAATAGTGCACCCTTGGCCAATTCCACCGCCCTTCTTGCCATCACCATGATAACCATTTGGGCATGAACAAGTATAACTCCCAATAACATTATGGCAAATTTTCTCACACTGGTTCATCTGTGGCTCCTCACATTCATCAATATCTACAAAAATTAAACACACAGTTCAAATGTATCTAATCTTCTTAGATCATACCAATATAAAAGACAAGCTAAAAATTGCCGATGTTATCAATGTACCATGACAACCAAGGTAAGGATTGCCTCGATAACCTTCTAAGCAAATGCACTTGTATCCATGTCCGTTTTTGGTGTCGGTGCAAGTGGTGTTCTTGGTACACATGTAGCTCGTGCTGTTCTTCTTGGCTTCCTCACATGTTTGTTCACCTATTGCCCAGTCGAGAACTATAGGGATAGGGTTGAATTCAAGCTGCTTAAGGTCGCCAACCAAAAAGTTGTAGGATCCAATTTCTGCTACGAAGGCATAACTGCAAGGATTGAAACTCAGGACATCGGAGTGATTGGAAAAGCTCGTAATCGAGATCCGGTAATTGAAGGTGTTCCTTGGGATGCTCGTCTCACAACAACCGATACCAGTACACGATTCATCGTAGACGTCGGAAACGTTGCTACACGAAGACATACACCCAAAAGAGAACTTTCCATTGCTGTCTCGGAAGAAGGCTGACGTGTCGCAGCCAATGACAGTGAACTTGTTCTTGGTGCTGGAGAAAGGGAATTCAGCTAGCCGTAGCGATGGGATGTTGCTTGAAGAATCATCGTTACCGGAAGAGTTATAGCAGTCTCGACCTATTGTAGCATTAATGCGCAGCTCATGGTCCTCAACGGAAATGTGGAGTATTTTAATGTTACTACTTTTATTCTGCACGTAAGCTACGGGGGGTTTGGCAGAGTAATCACAGTCAACTCTGAATGAGGAAGAATTGATGCGGCAGTGGGGATCGCTATCGCTCAAACCGAAGGGGTACAGAATCGAGATGTTTCCACAGGAACTTTTGCATCCGGGCTTAGCGATTGAATCATCAGCTTGTGCTAGGTGCTTGTGGTATAGACCCAATAAAGCCCCAAGTACCGCAGCTTTCAAGAGAAGCTTATAGATGACCATGGTTCTTCCCTCAACTCCCTTCACAGACACATGATTATCTTGATGATTTAATCTGAGGGGTTGGTGAGGGTATATAAGGAGAAGTAAGATGTGTCTTTTGTTTCATTTTCGTTTTCGTTTTGGATTTTTATTTTAACTTTAGTTATGGGATAAGTTCGAGTTGCGGAGTGGACCCCAGCCAGTCCTAACCACTTACATGGGACGATCCAATGATAATTCCCCGCATGACGAAGTCATGTGCAGCGCAGTGCTTGTTCCATTTTTCAAATGCATTATCCGAGAGTCCATCATTAATATTAAGAAATGGTCCTAAACTATTTTATGAAAGTTCGTAATGTAAATTTGACATACTTTTCTTCAATCTTTCTGCAGTACTCATCGAGAAGATAAGTTATTCTGAGTCAGAGGCTGAACTACTTGTCACAAAATAGGCTGCTCCTACTTTTCAAATAATCTCCTAAAGAAATCTCAGATTCTGGAGTTTAAGAAAATGTCTCTCCCTCCGTGGGAAAGAAAACCTCTACTCTTTTCCATTCCCAATCGAATTGTTATACACGACTTGGCCCCACCAATTACAAAGTGATAGGAATTATCTCCATCAACTATAAACTAATAGGAATTATCATTTAATCATATCTGAATAATTTAAAATCAAAGGAATGAGCCCTTAATTTTTAATATTCAAATACTTTACCATGTATTGCCACATCCCATAGATAAAGCATACATACAATCCCAACGAAGAAACTAAAAACAATAGGAAGCGTTGCATTTAAAATTCTCGACCTTCACTGTCGTACGTGTCAGAAAATTGTTTTATTCCAAAATGGAATTTTCAAGAATAGGATTCCTTTAACAGATGAAATGATCATCGAAATAGACAAATCATCTCAACTATTGTTTTCTCTTTTCTTCCAATTTGTAGTAGAATTGCACCCATAAGCAAAGGATTTTTCCATAAAATCTTGTTTGATTGAGCCCCTTGTTTGATTGAGCCAATTTCTCCCAGCAACTCCATATCAGTTCGTACATATTTTTTTCTATCGTTTTCCCTTTTTGTTAACCAAATGATTCAGATCATCACTCCTAGTAAATGAAGAAGTCCCCTTCATCAAGGGCAACAAGGGTGAAATGAATTTGAATGAATCTTGGAAATTTTCTTATCTTGTCACAACGACGATAATAAACATATTCTAAATTAAAATTTCCAACAAAAAAATTTAGCTAGAGGAAGCAACGCGTTTTGCAAATCATATTATATGCTAAGGTAGGACAATTCACATGAATCAGTTTTTTGTATCCGTCTAGAATATCATAGTCACATGAGCCAAAACTTGAAAATAACATAAGTTTGTGAGGAATCATGATGAATGAAAGTTTGAAATTACATATTAAGATAACACAATAATTATAAAGAAAGCATTGGTTCATCGTGCAAATTTATGTATTAACCCAGTCAACATTGTTGCTGGAATTTTCTGAAAAGCGTCTTTACTAAAAAAGGCATGCTATATGGTCCATCTTCGAGAGGCACGCCAAAATTGACACCTTTTTCATGGAATCTCATACGAAATTGTTTGAAATTTAACATAGAGACAGCTTTTATAAAGTCTCTTTGTCGATACATTGCTACTTTAATTCTCCGATAAGAGTTGTAGGGTATCATTCTATGATGACAGTACCAATTTTACCTTATTATATTCAGTGAAGAAAACTTTTTTAACTATTTTGCTATATCTACCAAGTTTAGAGATTAATATTAATCAAGCTATCCTCTTTATCGAGAATCCTAGTTTTACTTTTCCTTCCTTTCATTTCAAGTTAAGTCAGCTTTGTTATGCACGATCGAATTGAACCTTAATGCAAGTCTCTATTCACGTTTCAAATTAGTTTGGAAATTTCTACAACTGTTCCTCAAAAAGTGAACCTCGGAGTCAGAATCGACCATATCATTAAAGCTCACAGGCCATCCGAATCGTAGAGACATTAGTTGGCCACACAAGTTGCCGCTTAGCTTTTCAGGTCAAGGTCAATTGCGAGTCGCAGGTGTGTTTGGATCGTAGAGATATAAGTTGGCTATACAAGTTGTTGCTTTGCTTTTCAAGTCAAGGTCGACGTCAATTGCATCCGATGCTTCATACAAGGAATGGCACTTAATATGTCTTTGTTTTAAGCTGAAGCGGCAAAGGGAAGTTGCTTTTCTTTAGAGAGTTAATATGAAGAGAAAAAGCTTATAGAGACTATACTTTAAATTTTCCAAATGTTATTTGGTTAAAACCAGGCTTGGCTACTAAACGGGAAAAGATAAAAAGGGGGAAAATCATAGGATATTATTAACTGCTACAACAAAGTATGTATAGGTTAATAGACTATACACAAATTACTATTTAGGCATTGACCTAATCAATCAATGTTACTAGTAATGGGATAAGTTTCTTATTTCTAATTAATGTAAATAATAGTGAGAATAAAGATTATCACTCCTAGCAGACGCCAAAATGAATCAGATCATCACTCCTAGTAGATGAAGAACTCCTCTTCATCAAGGACAGTAAGGGTGAAATGGACTTGTATGAATTTTGGAGACAATCTTAACTGTGGATGAAACAATGGATGGCGACTTAGAGCCTGCATGGTAAAAATTGATTATATTCCCAGGAACAATTGATTCTGTTATTTTGTTCCCGAGAGCGGATTTGGAACATAAATGCGTTTGGTAAATTTTTTGTTCTCGGGAATAGATTTGGAGTAGAATCCATAATAAAAAAAAAGTTGATTCTCACTCTTGGGAACAACTTCAAGAATCAGTTTTTTTTCCCTTTCTTTTTTTTTTCTTCTCTTTCTCTTTCCTTTTCTTCTTCCTCCCTCAGCCTACTGTCGTCCCATCACCGCCCATCAGCCATCGGCGGCCTGGCGAGGCTTCGGCAAGCTCATTGAGCCTCGCCTAGCCGGTCCGGGCCACCGTCGGCAACGACGACCAGCCACAATGGGGAAGGGAAAAATAAATAAAAAAAGATAAAAGATTAAAAAGAAAAAGAAAAATGTATTTAAATCATTAAAAAATTAAAAGAAAATATTTTGAACTAGAAATTTTAAGAATTTACAAACGCATTTCTATCACGAGAATAAAAATTTTGGACAGTTACCAAACGTGTTCAAATGCTCAGAAATTGTTCTCAGGAACAGAATAAAAAAAATCATTTTTGAGCAGAAATTATTTTCGAAAATAAAAGCGTTATCATGCATACTCTTCCATGTTATGTCACAACATTGCAAATTAACATATTTTACATAAAAAAATTTCCAATCGAAAATTTTAACCAGAGGAAGCAAACAGGTTGGCCGTGCAAGTCGTTGCTTTGCTTTTCAGGTCAAGTTCAACGTCAGGCTTGTACGGATGGTCTTGTCAAGACATCTTTAGTCGAGAGAGACACAGAGAGACAGTGGATTTCAATTGCATCCGATGCTTTGGACAAGGAACAGCGCTGAATGTATCTTTGTTTCCAGCTGAACAAGCAACGAAAGTAGCTTTTCTTAAGAGAGTAAAAATCAAAAACAATAGTGACAGGTATTTTAGCTTAATTTTTCCTTATCTTATTTAGTCAAAATCAGCTATGGCTATTAAATGGAAAACAAAAAGATCAAAGGATTCTTTCAGTTTTAGCAATTGCTACAGCAAAATATGCATTCGTTAATAAACTAAACACATCAAATATTTAAGTGGTAACCTAATCAATTAGTGCTACTGTTAGCTGGATAACAGGGAGTCCATATTAGTTCATATGCTTTTGTTGTTTTCTCTTTTTGTCAGCCAAATGATTCAGATAATCACTCCTTGTAGACTAAGTCCCCTTCATCAAGACAGTAAGGGCGAAATGGTTTCAAATGAATCTTCGCAATTATTTTAACTGTGGATGAATTAAGGAGTTTGGACCTGAGTAACTCCTTAAATTGTTTTGTCTGAACTTTTGGACATAAATCACGAGAGTATTCCCACATTATTATGGAAGAAAAATATACAACTTGAAATAAGGAGTGCGAGGTGTGCATGCATTAGTACATAAAAATAAAGAACTCAATTTAAGCTAGGCGCCCTGATTGGAGGGACTACCACTGGTGACTCTCGTAAATAAAAACATATCTTGTCACATGGATCAATTTCTTGTATCTGCTTAGACTTTCACATTCCACATGAGCCAAAATTTGTAAATAACGATTTTGAGAGGGATGGTGTTGAATGGAAGCTTGAAATTACAGATTAAGATCACATAATAATAATAATAATAATAATAATAATAATAATAATAATAATAATAATAATAATAATAATAATAATAATAATAATTCATAGGTTCATCATGCAAATTTATGTTTCTACCTCAGTCCACATCATTGGTGGAATTTATAGAAAGTGTCTCTAGTAAAAAGATATGCTATATGGCCTACCTTCGAGAGGCACACCATAATTGACACCTTTTTGAATGTTCATACGAAATTGGTTGATATTTAACATAGAGATAGTTTTTACAAAGTCTCTCGTCAATATATTGCTACTTTATTTCTCTGATAACAGCTTCAATAATAACAGTACCATTAAGAAGAATTTCGCCGCCTAATGTTCTCTTTGGAGGGGAGGGACTGTCTTGTTAAAGAGAACCCTTTTCCACCCTTTACCTTAATATATTCGGCAAAGAAAACTTTAACTATTTTGCTATATCCACCAAGGAAGTTGAGAAATTAATTTTAATCAAACTGTATTCTTTATCAAGAATCCTACTTTTACTTTTTTTTCTTCGTTAATTTCGAGTAAAGTTAGCTTTGTGACACGCGGGCAAACTGAATCCTCGTCCCTATTCCGTTTCAAATCAGTTTAGAAAATTTTACGACCAATCATGGCATCACAACGTGAATCACGTTCCTCATAAAAGGGAGCCACGAATTCCAAATCGGCCAAATCATTAAAGCTCACAAGCCTTAAGATCGTCAATTCATCAGCTGGCCATGCAAGTCACCACTTGGCTCTTCAGGTCAAGATCAACGTCGTGTCGCATGGTGTTCGGATCGTGGAGATATGAGTCGGCTATGCGAGTCGTTGCCTTGCTTTTCAGGTCTAGGTCATCGTCAATTGCATCTTATGCTTTGGATAAGGAGCAACACTAAATATATCTTTGTTTAGCAAATACAAAGTTGCATTTCTTTAGAGAGTTAAAAATCAAGAGCAATAGTGATTGATTTTTCATTTTTTAACTTTCCTGATGTTATTTTGTTGAAATCGGGTATGGCTACAAAAAGAAATATTTTTTAAAAAAAATCAATGGATCTTTTTTATTTTATTAACTGCTACGGAAAAGTATGTCTACAATACACTATACACAATTAATAAATAAGTATTAACCTAATATATTAATGTTACTATAAGTAGGATAAGTTTCTTTCTTTTTTTTCTAATTAAAGTTCGTAATAGTGAGAATAAAGCTATGTCGCAATGTGATTATAAAATTTCATTCTAGTTACTTTGCTACTTATGTGATAGATCCTACCATTCCAACGTAACATTGAAGCTATATAATCCGATCAATTCAAAACTTTCTTTGGTTGCCAAAAAAAAAAAAACTTTTTTTTCTGTGGATGTACTTTATTTATAAATCTCATCTAGAAAAAAACACCTACATATAGTAATCCAGTATACAAACATATATAATCCTACAATTAAATATGTGGATTGGATATGTGGTGTTTGTCTCATTTATCGCACATTTCATATACCCTTTGTCGCGACCTAAAATTTTTCGAAAATAATAGGTTTAGGGGTATTGTTAATTTCGGGCCGACGGGCCTTCATTAACTCGGGCTTTCCCAAGCCCATACCCCGCGCGACGTTGGGATATTCGTAAAACAAAAAATTTCAAACAAGGAGTCGCCACTAGTCTATTGAGGTCGACTAGGAACCGAGCGAGACATGGGAGCGTGTCTCGCTTCTTACGCAACTAGAGGATCTAGGGTCGGGGACTTGATTACGTTAGTCATGCGTCTAACGCCCTTTCGGTACCTAACTTGATCATGTATTAATGAGGTCATGGCAACATATTCGAGAATTTTAAGATCTGTCCTAACCGTTCTAAAGTAGGAAAATAACGTTCAAAATGTTATCGCAAAAATAAGGTGCAGGAATAATTCTAATAACGAAAACTAGGAAAACCTATTGTAGAGCCCTAAAGGCTTATTCAATTTTAGTCTTTTTTATTTTTTAAGGGTTTTCTATTTTTTTTCTTTGGAATTTTTCTGAATTTTCTGAATTTTTCTGAATTTTTAATATTTTTTAATATTTTTAATATTTTTTTAATATTTTCGAATTTTCCGAAATTAAATAAACACAAACTTTCAAGATTTTTGATATTTTCTGACTTTTCTGAAAATTTAAGAAAAATATTTATTAATGTTTTTGGAATTTTCTGATTTTTTTCTTTTTTTTTGAAATTTTTTTAAATATTTTAATATTTTCGAAAATAAAATAAAATAAAAATATTTTTTTTCGAAATTTCCAGATTCCTGAATTTTTCCATGCATGTTCTGAATTTTCGTATTTTTTTTTAATTATTTTTTTTATTTTCTGAAATTTCTTGGTTTTTTTTAATTAAAAAAAAGTGATTCGGACCGGGTCGCAAGACCCGGCCCTGCTAAACCGACCCTGCCCCTATCGGGCCGGGCCGGAACAACGACCGGGCTGGCCGAATGGCCCGGTCAAAACATATTTTAAATGGCCCATTACAAAATAAATTAAAACAACCCATTTAGTTTTTACAAAAATCAGCCCAATCACCTAGCCTAAGCCCACTCAAAAAATTCAGCCCAGCCCTTGTCTCTTCCTTTCCATTTTCCTATTTTTAGCCTTTTGTTTTTGCTTTCTTGTTTTATTTTTTTCTTTTGTTTTTCTTTAATCTTCTTTTTTTTGTCCTTTTCTGCATGCATATTTCTTCCTCCACGCTGCGCGTCTTCAACCTCTCCACACCTTCTTCGCCTGCAACTTTGCCGAGACTGCCTCCATCGATACCACACTTTCGGCCGCCGAACATCAACCCATACCGGCACAGAACCAACCCCAACCACCAGCCACTTCCAACGATGGACACCCATCTTTTCCGACGTACCCTTCCGGCGACCGCAAAACGCAAGAGAAAAAAAATCCAGACCGAAAACAACCCACCAACGACGACCGATTTTTTAAAGAAATGGCATGAAAGCACGGCGAAAACACCACAATCATATGTACTTCAACAAACATATACGTAAACACGAAACGATCAAACTTAAACGCAGATTACTCTCTCAGCCTTCTCTTGGACATTTCCACAAACAGTTGACATGCATTATGCGAACGAGGGGCTATCGGGTTCGATGAGGGCTCAAATCGATTCTGAGTTTCTAACAAGGCATACAAGCAAGTAGAAAAACATCTATGGATCATCTTCAGGGCCAGAGCTTGTAGGAACCAGTCGTCCATGAGCCCTGGCCCGCTCCCTTGTCCGAACAAGGCAGAAAATGAGCAGGGGACACTGACCTGGTTCGGAAGGAGCTGTTTCAGCCTGAGGATATCGCCGAGAGGATCGTCGGACGACTGGGTATACGGTCGAAGTTCCTTCCTGAATCTCCTCTCTCAAGTCGCTCCTCTCCTTCTCCGGTTTCCTTCTTCTTTTCTCCTTTTTTTTCTCTCTGGTTTCTCCTTTTTCGTCACTCCAGCTTCCTCCCTTCCGTTTCTCTTTTTTTGCTACGTTTTTTCGAAAAGCCCCGAAGAATCCCTCGAGCTCTCTCCGTCTCTCTCTGCTCGCTGGTTTTCTTTTCTCCTCCGATCTCCCCCTCTCGGTCTCGGGCTTCTTTTTTTTTTTTTTTCTCTCCCTCCCGGTCGTCCTCCCTTTCTGCCCTCTCTTCACAGCAGGCGTGTCTCCTTTGCCTTGTCAGTCTCTGACCGACCTCACCCTCTCCTGATTTTCTGCTGCTGTATCACCTGCACCATCACTCCATCTCCATCTCCTGCCCCATGCTGCCACTTGCTTCCCATTTTTTATTTTCCTTCTGCAGGCTCCTGTTCCCGTGCGACGGTGAAGGAGGGAAAGAGGAAGAGAAAGGTGCGGGCTGGGCTGAAAAGGGGAAAAGAAAAAGCGGGCCAGGCCCGCGTGGGGAAGGGAAAAAAAGAAGAAGAGAAAGGGGCTGGGCAGGCCCAGCCATGGCCCGTACCCACGTTTTTTTTTTTTAATTAATAATTTTTTTTAGAAATTAATATGTATTTATACAAGCAAAGTAAATGGACATTTAAGACAAAATAAACAAAATTTCGGGTGTCAACAAGTGGACAGCGATCAACGATTGGTAGGTGGCAACAAACAACAACTGGCGGTGGGTGGCAATGAGTGACAGACGGTGGCAACAACGAATGGCAGCAGTGGATGGTGGAGAGTGGACAATTGACTAGTGACGAGGATGAGCGATAAGAAGAATCTTTAGTTCTCATTCCTATTCCAAAAATAGAGAAGTAGGCAAATTTTATTTCTCATTTATGTTCCAAATTTATTTATGAATCAAAAATTTGTTCTAAAAATAGGAAATTGAAATTGCATTATTAAACGGAATTCTGTTTCAAAAAAAATTCTGAAACAAAAAATAGTTTTGAAATAAAAATAAAATAGTTGCCATGTGCATTCTTAATCGACATACAAAACATCAACTTTAATTCAAATTAAGTTTTATGGCTTTAAATAT
>CM026411.1:25751191-25806020 GCA_014858505.1 Corymbia citriodora subsp. variegata | reverse complement strand
GCGACCCTCGCCAGCATCCGGCGAGGGCGGCCCAAGCCGGATCTGGCCTGGGCGGCCCTCGCCCGACGCCGGCGAGGGTCGCCCAGGCCTGGGCCGCCCTCGCCCGACGCCGGCGAGGGCTGCCCAGGCGACCCTCACCGGACTCTGGCGCCGGCGAGGCCATCCTCGCCGGCTTCCTCTTTAATAAAAAAAAGAAAAAAAGAAAAAAATAGAAAATGACGAAAATGTCCTTCAGCTAAAAAAACTTGGGGGTAAAGTTGTCATAAGTAATATAGTTCAGGGTAAAATTGTCACAAGTGGCATAGTTTAGGGTTTTTTGTGGCAGAAAAAAAAGTTTAGGGTAAATGTGTCACACGGGGCAAAGTTTGGGGTAAATGTGTCACATATGGCAAAGTTTGGAGTTTTTTGTGTCACAAAAAAAAGTTTAGGGTAAATCTGTCACGGAGGGCAAAGTTTAGGGTTTTTCGTGGTATTAATCCTTTTTTTAAAAGAATTAGGTTATGAATCATGCCGCCAACCAAAGGCATTGACGTCGCTGCACGGATGGTACCATCGACTTCGTCCCGCGACTACTGCTGGTGTCTCGGATGCCTTTGATTGGAGCGTTCGTTCTTAGTAACAATTGCCGTCGAACAAATCTGCGGTGAGCGCTAAAACGACCGCTCGCCTCCTCCCTATGTGAGCTTTACCCGTGTAGTTGTTTCTGTGCCGTGGGGGAGAGAGATGAACAGAGAGAGAGGGGAAGGAAAAAGGGGGGATGAAGATCAATCTGGATTTTTGTGTGACAATTAGCGGATAAACATAATAAATAAGTGCATTGAAAATATTTAAATTTTCCATAAAAGTGCAAATGAATTTTAAAATTTTAAAAAAATGTAGTCAAATTCTAAAACTTGTTAAATTAGTGAAACAAAGTATTTTTGTCAATTTCGCCTAACTAAACAAACGGAAAATGTTGATGTGATTTTTTTATATAATATTTTCTTTATACACTTGGGAATGACAAGATCAATTGTTTTGGTCCAAATCTGATTGTTAATAGAAGTTTTATTTAAATATGATTAAAAATAAAAGGATGGCGACTGGTCAACATGAATGGCGACTAGTCGGGACGAGTCATTAGGCCCTACTAGTGGTAGCCCTACAATTCTGGGTGAGGGCATGGGTGAGGGCATGCAAGCCCTTGCTTGCAGTTGATGACGATCACTAGCCAATAACCCTTATCGACCATCCCCCATCCTCGCTAGCCCTTCTCGGCGATGGTGAGAAGGTGGCTTGGTATCTCAATCGTTTTTTTTTTTTTTTTTTTAAATTATTGCAAGTTTAACTTATTTTTTAATTTAATTTAAATAAAATTTGTATTGAAAATCAGATTGGATCAAAACGACATTATTTAGTCTTATGTTCCATGTTTTGACAACATTATTGCCACATGGGAGATAGAAAATATTTAAAAAGAAGAAAATCATGTTAGCATTTGTTGGTCAAATTTGACGGAGTTAACGAAAGACCTCGATTACATTAATTTGATAAGATTTTTGACTCGATTGCACTTTTTGCAAGATTTAGAACTCAATTGAACTTTAGTGATAAATTTTAGAATTTCCGGTGTACTTATTTCTAAATTAATTTCCAAAAGACAGTTAAGTGTGTTCACACAATAGCGTAAACATTAGTGTCGGACAGCTGCTAAAACCTCTCCTATTTTTTTTTCCTTTTAAGTGGAAACGGAGGGACGGAAACCCGAAAGGTCAAAACAAGTAGCAAGTTTTTCACAAATATGTTCGTTCGCAGGTTTCGAATCTTGATGATGGCGTATGGACGGAATGTGATAAACGGCCCATTTACTAATCAATGTTCAAATGGTTGGAGGCTAATTTTGAGAGTGTTTTGATGGATGAATGTCAAATTTGAACTCTCGGCATGGATTTGCGCTTTAGAGATGTACCTGTTTGGCGACACTCCATAGAGTGTCGATTCATTTTTTCTGCATCCTAATGTCAATTCCTTGAACACGGGCATTCGTTTGCAGCATTCGCCTTCTTTTAAATCTCTGGCTCTTCGGGTGTTGGTTGGTACCGGACCTAGGCCGTGGCTAGTCAGCATTGTCGCGGATCTCACGTCAGTGTACTCGTGGTCTGCATGCACGATCATCGTATGTCAAATTTGATGATACGAGAAGACAAGAGTCCAACAGCTCTCTAACAACAAGCGGGAGCAATCTCAATTTAAGGGGTGATGGGCTTCGTCATGACCTTGTAGAGGAAAGAAGATGAGGAAGATCAACCCCTTCCAATGGAAATATTTCGTCGCATCCAAAGAGGAGGGTCTTTCGTGTCATGCCCGGACGGAACCATTGTGATTCCTGCGATTTCAGCATCAAACTCGACACTTTGGACTTAGAGATCAGCACTATTTAAACCAAAGACTTCATTAAATGTGTGTGTTTGCTATGTCTACTAATGTTGGGCTTGCTTTGGAAAATGTACATGGTATTGCTCATCCGAGCTACTGGACATGAGAAGTACTGGTTCGAATAACGCACATATGTATGATGTTATATAAACTGTGTATAGAGAGATGAACATGTATAATGCTTTATGGACATAGATATCAAATCGTCATAGTTTCAAGGCTTGAACATAACGAGTGTTTGCCGGTCGCTCTTGTTCATATGTGGAACGTGAGGATTTGGGTCTCATTTCGACAGTGTTTTGATCATGTGAACATATAGAGAGATGCTGCATTGATGTCACATTCGTTTTTCATTTCACATAGCTGAAATGGAGCGGGTAAAAGTCTTGGACGTGTCATGTTTAAACATCAAAGGCGAAGCCCAGATGTAAATAACATTTGCCTCACCAGGAGTCACCCGCTTCAATACCGATCGGCTTTTCATTCAGAGATGCTAACTTACTAGCAGATTGCTTAAGCAAACAGTAACCTGCATATGCAATAAAGCTCTGAATTCTGAACATGTATCCCGTGCCTTTGTCGAAGCTGTAAGTAATAACATGTCCTAGAAGTACAATGCCACATAAGACAATCAATTGCTCGAAGCAAAAGTGGTTAGATAACTATGCTCGATCTTGTTTTGAAGCTAGAGACATCGCCCATCCATTGCAGGGATTTTATAATCATCAAAAGCAAAAGACCGCTCAAGGCAAAGTGAGTACTTTTTCATGTAGCACTCATAGGAAATACCAATTCTATCAATTAATGACGATCATGATATATTTTGAATAATCATAAGACTGAAAATTTCCAATGAAGTCTGGTAGCTGTAGTAGTTTTGTTCTTCCCAGTCCTTCAACTACGATAAGTACAAAACAAGATGCCAAAAATGTACAGACACGCCTTCAAGAAATTTAATCACAGATAAAAAAAAAAAAAAAAACAGATGAAGTTTCCAATACAATAGCAATTGAAAGGCATAGCACCTAGGACTTAAAAGTCAAAAACATGTAAATATGGCATCGTTCAAAATGTTCAGAAACCCTCCTTCAATGGTCCTGAGGAAATAGGGGAAAGAGAAAAGGCTTCGCAAGTTGAATTCTCTTGTCAAAGATGGAGGGCAGCTTCTTGGAAGAGGTCTTCATCGGCAAACTTGCTTTTAAAAGTAAGCCCCAAGAACAGACGCCGCCGACCATTGCAGATAATTTCTTTATTGCAATGATAGATGATCATATTTGGTGAATAACTACAAGAAAAATTCAGAATTTAGACGTTAAATTTCCTCGGTACATAACTGAGTGAAATTATCATGAATGCCGAAAAAAACAAAAAAAAAAATTCTTACTCTGGCTGGATAGTTTTCACAAACTTAGATTCCAAGCAAGACAAAACCTACAATGCTTATCAGGGCCAATCTTATTTTGAAACCAAGGCAACTCTCAAAACTATGCTTAATAGAGAAGTCAAAAATTTTGATTACATTGAACATCGAGAATTAGATCGCAACGAGATTCAATGATTAGTTTGACAGAACAAAGACCTTCCTCTGTATTTCATCAGAGAAACAACACTCAATAAATAGATGAGATCGATTCAATATTTAGATTACAGAACAAGCAGAGAGATCTGGTACTGCCAACAGACTAATGTCAATCCTCTCAAAAATAGGGAGTTTATCATGTATGGCTAAACAAGAAACCAGATCTTGGCACATTAGAGGAGAACCATGCAAGTTTGTGCCAGTCAACATTAGCATTCTTGTTTATGACAATTCCCAAACAACAAAAGAGTTAAGGCAACCATTTGAAGAAGCTGTGCATACCACTTTGTCAGCAGCCGAGGAACTGGGAAAAATCACATCACAAACTGCAGCTTGGAAGGGAACCAACTCTTCAGACCTGGCAGCAGGCCACTTCCAATGAGAGTTACAAATTACAGCAGATACTTTGGCCTGCAGAGGAAGAGAAGAGTTGTAAGTTATTCTCCTTATGATGAGATCCAGCAAGATCCCAGCATGGTGCCACAAATCAAAACAAAGAGAAATGTTATCATCATTACCCACTATATATCTAATATGGCGTCCAAAAAAGTTTCCCGACTCTTAATAACTTCTTTCAAGCATAATAATAAGCATCCAGCTTACAGTCAAGATGCTACCCATACAGCCAGGCAACACATAGAGACCCACATCTCAACAAAATACTCTAGAGACACTTCAAAATACAAGCGAGATTTCCCAAATCCAGTCTTCGAATGCCAAGCCTCCCAACTGCTTAAGAAGACCGACAGCCATCTAACTTTTGCTCCCTCTTTGGCATCAGAATTTCCCTTCCAAAGGAAAGCTCTACAGTGTCGCTCAACCATTGCAATTACTTTCATGGGCAACAAAAAGAGTTGACACTACTAGTTAACCAGACTATAAATAACAGATTAAATAAGCTGAAGTTCACTGGCATATAAGCGGCTTTTAACTGTCCAAGCTTTTTATTTTGCTGCAATTTGATGATTTTACAAGATTGTTTGAAAGTCTTTCGGACCATCCAAAATACCTAGAAGAAAGAACCAAGCAAGAACATAGGGTTGGCTATTGGTCATGGTGTTTCATTTGAATGCTGCATGTTAGACAGATGCATTTCTTAGAAGCTTAAGCTGTTAGGAAATGCGCCAACCAATGTATATATAATATATAACTTAACACTCCCACTGTGTAGAACCGATCCCTTAACGCACAATAGAGGGTGGACGTAATCACATCAATGGGATAACCAGGGAAATGATAACAAGCAACATGACAGACCATAAATTTTGCACCATTAGCATTTGCTTTGACATAATGCTAGAAATGAACAAGTATAATGCAGATAATTTGTTGGAACCTTAACAGAGATTTTGTTTTAGATTTTGGTTATACCCCATGATCATTACCCGCCTCTTAAACAGCCAGTCAAAAGAAAAGCCAGAAACAAATCTACTCACCCTTTAAACTTTGCCAACCAGTGACTCCAGGGTTATGCATCATTGATTCCATGAAGCAGAATACAAATACTTATCGAAATGAACAATGGGCAAAGATTTCATCAAGTGCTACCAGGACTTGAAACGCCTATATTTGTGTCTGTACTCAAACCGACTAAACCATTCCTTAATCTTGGATGGTGAGTAAAATGCTGGAATGGAAGGGTTGAGGTGCAATAAATCTATTTCCCCCATAGATTTCAATGTGGGTCACAGTATGCTCAAAAACGAGAAGATTGCGTGTGTTGGAATGAGAACTTTGTATTGGCATATGCAGACAGAAAACTAATACCGAGTTCCTACCACTTCTGGTGAATACTGTAAAAGTAATTTCGTGCATATATCAGAATCAGAGATATAAGGGAATTTAGTCAAGCATATTCTACAACTAAGCAAAGGTTGTTCAAATAGAGTTTCCAGACTAAAAACAGCAAAGAGGATTTAAAGTAACTTACTGCCATTAACATGACATGAACTTGCTCCATCCATCATCTGAAGTTGCTGAGCTACACGTTTACCATGTGTTGCAACTTTAAAACATTTTCAAACTCGTCTTCACAATTTTCTTTTATCATATAAATATTAACGTTCAGACCAGAGATTCATCTAGTGGATTAAAACATCAGAGTGGAAAACAGACACTAATCGAACAGGGAAAGAGAACCTATATACATACCTCTATTCCCCCCGCAGGTAATTTGAGAACCAACTCTAATCACCGGAAAGAGTCTCCACAAAAAGGTCAAAGATCTCAAAGAACAGCGGAGCCTGCAGGTGGCATCTCCCCTTAGTCTCCACAATGAGGAGCAATCTCCTATCCAGGTTCCCCCTTCAGCGTCTTCTCCTCATAGACTTAATATAGATCTTTCCATAGGTCGCTAGGTCGTACCGACAAACTTCACCAACGGGAATTCCAATTTGAACTGCAAGGCAAGGAAGATTTAGGGACTGTTGGCGAATGGGACAGAGCATAGCAGATGACACAAACAAAAAGAATTGGTGGAAGAGTGTCAGAAAACTGCCGGAATGGAATGCACAAAAATAAGCCGAGAAATCCAAATGCAAATGCAAGGGCGCATTAATAAAATTTCGGATTTTTCACGACATCTTTGGGGGATCGATGGGAACGGAACCAAGCATTTTCAAATAAATAGGGGAGCTGACGGCGAAATCTGAGGAGGAGGAGGAGTTAAAGTAAATGGCAGAGAGATGGATACCTTGATTCGACGGAGTGGAGTGGAGAGGCGAAGCAGCAGCAGCAGAGAGAGAGGTAGGCGGCGATGATTGAGGTGGCCACAGCAACAAAAAGAGGGAAGGAGAGCAGATGATGAAAGAGGGAATAGGAGATATGGCTCACATTTTACACCTCCCTAATACCAATTCCAACCCTCCTCCCTTTCTCTCTTAAGTAATTGACTCGAGTGGGAGATTATCACTCAATGAAACGCATGGGATTTGGCGGATGAGGGGCCAATAGCAGCCGGTCCCTTTCTTGCATCGCTCCTCCAGTTTCCCACACCTTCTGATATAGAGACTTTCAAGGGAGGGAGGGAGGCCATCCTGGGGCAACTCCCTCAGCTTCGGGCAATTGAAGATATATAAGGCCTGTAGAGAGGGAGGGAGACTATTGCTGGACAGTCTTTTCACTTTCTTCATATCATGGATAGAGAGCTCGAGCAGAGAGGAAGGGAGAGGAAGCACAAGATCCTCCTCCTCTCCCACTCCTCCCACGCTGCCTATCCAGAGACTTTGAAGGGAGGTGAGAGGGGTAAGCCACTCCCTCACCGGCTGCTTCATATCCTTGCAATATAGTATCTTGAGCGTCTCTAGCTGGGGCGGCAATCCTCCGTCAGGGAAGCACGTGATACTCTCACACTCATCAATCGTCAGCCGTCGAAGATACGTGAGGCGATGCAACTGATTAGGTAATGATTTTATTTTTGGACATCCCCGAAGACTAAATTCTGAGATGCTGGGAGGAAGAGGAGGGAAGCACATGATACTCTCACACCCGTCAATTGTCATGTCTCGAAGATACGCAAGTCGATGCAACTGATTAGATAAGGCTTTTATTTTTGGACATTTTGAAAGCCTAAAACTCAAGATGCCGGGAGGAAGAGGAGGGAAGCATTCTAGCTCCAGGGCAGGACAGCTCCTCAATTCCAAGTGAGTGAGATGGGACAGTGTGCGCAAGTTCTTGGGTAAGCTTCTCAAATTCTCACAATCTTTAATTTTAATCACTCGAAGTGACTGAAGAGTGTCTAAATTTATCTCCGTGAGCGACTCCACTCCCTTGCATTTCTCAATTTCAAATCTCTCAAGGGTTGCAGATAAAAATCTGACCTCGCTGAATGGAGAGACGGACAAAGAATCGCATCCTTGGATTCTCAAAAATTGCAAACAAGAGGTCATGTCTTTGTGGTTATTTCCACTGCTTGATTCATCCAGAGGAAAACTTAATCCTCTAGGTAAAGATTGTAACATCTTGCAATTCTCGATATATAATGATTTTACCAACATCGGTATATTAGGGAATGACACGAGTTTTGGACAGTCTTGGATAGTCAAAGCTTCAAGAGAGGAGAGGGTGTGCATATTGCTTGGTAGCTTCTCTAAATTGATGCGATTACTCAAGCTGATAGTCTTGATGTTGTCGGGCACTTCCATATCTCCTTCTCTGGCCACAAAAGATATGAATTCACGGCAATTGTTGATGTTTAAGCTCTTTAGACTAGTCAAATTTCGGATTACATTTCCGTCTTGCCACAAGTATGTTAACTTTTCACATCTTTTCATCATTAACATCTCCAGCTTGATCAAGGAGCTTGTAAACCCATGATTTAAGCAAGTCAGTTCAGGGACATCTTTTATGACAAGAACAGTTAGTGATGTCAGGTTTACCAAACTCTTCAGCAACCCTTCATTACAACCACAAAAGTTCAATTCATTAAGGGATGGAAGGCTAATGATAAAGGACGAGGCATCTATACGTGGACATGAGTTGATTTCTAGCTTTTTGAGGGAGCTTAGCTGACTAGGCAATTTTCCAATCAACATAGGACAATCTCGTATGAAAAGATGCTCAAGATGAGGGAACAAAACTCCTACATCTTCAGTGTTGGTGCAATGAATCCAATCCTCCCACAATGGCATGTCCTTGAATTCTAAAGTTATTAGGGATAGAAAAGGACTTTCAGTTCCATAAAATTCAAACCCTACTGTGCATATTTCATCTAGACCTTCAATGTACAGTTCTTTCAACGAAGATAGTTGCCCTAGTGATGGCAACGCTTTGGCCCTACGACACCTATAGAAACTTAAATGCACTATGTTAACAAGTGGGGGACTTCCTAACCACGATGGGAATTCTAGGCCACCATAGAAGGATATTTTCATGTTTTCAAGGTTTCGATGAGGGCGAAGAAAGTCAAGGACATTTGCTTCAAGCTCTTCATCCCGAAAATTCTCAAAATCTTGACACCATTGCATGGCTAACTGGCATATTCCCTTCTTTGTATATAAATTGGCATCCATGGCTTCTTTGGCTTCTTGAACTGTATGCAAACCAGAGATGCATAATTCCCCTCCAAGGTTCTCCAGATTTTTTAACTCCTTCAACCTCGACCCATTTTCCGTTCCCACTACAAATTTTGACAATATCTCAAGACCCACCAGATTACCTATATTCAGTGGCATCCCTATTAGCCTCCTAGTGTCGGTGATCTCGAGAAATCTTAAATTGATTAGTTTCTCCATACCTTCAGGTAATTTGATAAGCTTGTGACAGCCCCGCAACATCAAAGCCTCTAGGTTGTACAATGCAACAATTGACTTTGGGAGTGATTTAATATGAGTATACGACAAATTAAGGTGCCTTAGGTGCCTTAATTTGCCAATGCAATCCGGTACCTCTCCAATGTAGTAGTGACTTAATGAAAGCACTCTCAAGTACTTAAATGCCAATAACAAATCACATAGCAATTTCTGGGACAAGTAGGAAGTATTGCAAGATTGCCTCCTCAATGATATGAAGCTCCTTAGTCCCTTCATTCCATGATATATCTTGAATCTTTCTGGCACAATGTAAGAACTAGAAATGAATGAGGCATGACGAGCTAAAGATGCATTATTTTGATCACCCTCAAACTTAGACTCCCCTAAGCTAAAATGGGTTGCACCTGCCACTAGCTTTGCTAGGTCATTCACAAGATCATGCATCAAGAATTGTGATTCACTACCACTTGATTTTTGAAATAACGATCTAGATACTAGCCCATTGAAATATTCCAAACCTGTATTCCAACGGTTCTTTCCTTCTTTTCCCTCCAATAAGCCCTCTGCAATCCACCAGTGAATCAACTCGTCCCGTTCGAATTCATAATCGTTGGGAAATATAGCACAGTAGGCGAAACATCTCCTCAGATTGGAAGGGAGATGGAGATAGCTAAGTTTCAAAGCTGGAAGGATGTCGTTACTTTCTTTTGGTAGGTCCCAAATTTTGCTATTTAATATAGCTTCCCAATCATGGGGACTAACTTTAAAGCTCAGCAACCCAGCTAAAGTCTTCACGGCTAATGGCAACCCTTTGCATTTTTCCACTATTTTCAAACCTAATTCTTCAAGATCAGGATGACGAATGAAATTTCCTACTCCAAGAGCATGAGATGCGAATAAAGTTATACAAGCATCTCGTGACAACTCTTTGAGAGTATAGGGTATAGCATGGGCTATTTCAGCAACGCGGAAATTACGAGTTGTAATGATGATCTTGCTTCCCTTCACTCCCGATTGAAAAGGTGTCAAGAGGATAGTCCAATTTCCATAATTCTCATTCCAAACATCGTCTAAAACGACAAGAAACTTCTTCCCTGCAAGGTGTTCCTTGAGCTTTCCATGAAGCCAATCCAAGTCCTTACCCTCACAGGGCAAATGGCCATTCGTTGTCTCAAGGATCTTCTTTGTAATAGCAAGCACATCGAAATCGTCGGAAACGCAAGCCCATGCTCTCACTTCAAAATAGTCGATGACTCCAACGTCATTGTAGACTTGCTGTGCTAGAGCTGTCTTCCCAACACCCCCCATCCCTACTATGGGGATCACTTTTAGATCCTCGCGTGTCCTATCATCGTCTTCTCTGATCAGTAATTGGAGGATCTCCTTCTTTTCAACCTCCCTACTAACAAAACAATGCTCGGGCAAATGCGTAGTGGTGCGCTTCTTATCTTGTCGACTGTAAGCTAATTGCTTCCCATTATTCGCTTTTAGGCTCAGAGCATCTTTACGGGCTGTGATCTCCTGTAATCTGCTATCCATCTTATCTATCTCGGATCTTATTTTGTGGTCAAACATAAGTGCTTTCGGGCTTAATACGAAGCAACAACTCGGAAGAAGGGAACACCCCTTGCTAGTGCTTGGTTCTGCCTTGGACTTGTTTTCCACGGATTCTGTGGCGAACTCATTGAGCAAGTCTTCGATGTCGTAGGCCAAGTTCCTGAGATCTTCAAGCCACGACTTCACCTCGAGATCGCCGATGAGTTGCCTGTCCTCTGCATCATCCAGCACCTGGTTGATATTGATTAGCATCTTCTCCCATTTCTTCAACAGTGTGTCGATCCCCTCGCGCCGTGCAAAGTTGAGCAGCTCACGAGAGGCCAACCTCTCGAACAACACAGGAAGAAGGGCGCCAAGGAAGAGCTCTGTGATGGGCATGGCTTGTTTCGTGAGCTGCAGAGGATTAAACAAGACAAGAGTACCTGAATGGTTTGAAACAGAGTGTCATGAGCGGAGAGGAAACGAGAGTCCTTATTTCCACGACAACAGCATCAAAAGTCGTTATTTTAAGCATTAAAGAACTCTAGATAGACCGAAATAATGCTAATTGAGGATGCCTTTCCTCAACTTCTCTATCTTACCAAGTCCGAATGCTTCACCCATTAGCAGTGGAGGAAAGAATGGAGACTTACACATCAAGAGTTTTTGCTTTGTTTATTTATTTCCTTGTCCTAATAATGGCAGACAAGGAGCAGATTTAGGACTAGTGCTCAATCCATGTTTCTAGCGGTGGAGGCAAGAATTGAGACTTACTTTGATGGTGGCGACTCTGACCATTAAAGTAGACAGCATTCTTTATGGGCCAGGCGTCGAAAGCGAATCGGAAAATCGAGCCAAAATCGAAAGCGATCTGAAGTTGGATTGAAATTTTCGTACATTTTTTATTTAATTTGGATAATAAAAAATGGCCTTTTTTTTATTCCGGTTCGATTATGTTAACGACACTAAATTGAATTGACAAATGCCCCTTTTAGTAATATTACGATTCACACAATTTCTCTCATTTTCCACTAAACCTTTTTTTTAATATTTCAAAAAAGAAAACCGAAGACCAATCCAATCCGAATTGAACCGAATCTTCAGGTTTGGGCGCGGTTCAGTTCAAAGTTAATGTACACTCAAACAATTTGATTCAAATTTCCTGAAAATCTGAACCAAACCAAACCATGGACACCCCCTATTTTTGCTACCACTCTATTGTTTATAACTACGCTACTCTTGTCTTGATTGAGGCAATGGGCAACAACAGTCTTTCTTTGTTATTTAGTTTTGGCCAATGACGACTTGGAGCAATCTGATACCAAGTTTTCCGCTTCTCAAGTAATTAACTCGTCTTTAGTTAATGCCTTAGCTAAGGTTAGGCTACAATGCTCTATAGTCCTCTTCCCGGTCATTTGGGTCTCTGTTTTAGGTTCTAAAAGCATTGAATTGCTAGTATTAAACCTTGGCCGTAAAAAATTAAATATTTCAGCAAAAAGTTGCAAAGTTTCTTTCTCCACTTATTGCTATTTGATTCTCCCCTTCTTTCATTCTTATTTGCACTCAAATCTCTATACCTTCTTTGTCTCTCATCATCCGTTTCATTTGATTTAATTTCATGGGAACAAGTTGATCGAACATGGGACTCTGGTCTTGGCATAATTAAAGCCACCAAAGGCTGAAATCAGGGAACCAAAACAAAAGCTGTTCCTACAATTTTTTCTCCCACTCTTTTTTCCTCCCATCCCCATCATGCGTCACATAGATCATGGCATCATCATCTCATTGATGCAACCTTGTGACTCCACCACATTATCGAACAAAGGAGAAGTTAATATATAATTAAATTTGAGGAAAATTCTAGATAAAGACCTAAGATGGAGTTGCTTTTTTAAAAAAAGGGTCCAAAGTGGAATTTGTTTTAAATAAGAGTTTGAAATGGTTAAGTCAAATTCAAATAAGGGCCTAAACTCAACCGTTGGCAAGTATTTGATATTTCTAGCTGCTAGAGTTGGGGCATTTTATCTCAAATAAAATCTAAATAAGGATTACAAAGGAAAAAGAAACAGAAATTCCAAGATGATCAGGATGTACGCCACCGCTGTTTCGACTTTGTCGGCAAGGGTAGACTACTCGCCGGGGTCAGCTGATGCACGTCGTGACAGAGCTTGACCATGAATCTGGGTGATGAGTTGTGACGGAGCTAAAGCCAGATATATAGGTAGAGCTCGCGTTCGGCTTTGTGGTCGACTCTCCGATCTGGGAATCAACATTAAAATACTCAGGCTCAAACCACTTGGACAAGTCCCTCCACTCTTTCAGAAGCTTCATGGAACTTCTTTCCTTCGGTCGATTTTTTGTGGAGCTTATTATTAGAATTTCGAGGGTCAGAGTGAAGGATAGCTGGAAGTAATGGGGTCAGATTGGGAATGATCTTGTTCTTTGATAATGAGGATGAAAGAGGTTTTTTTTAAGTCTAAATGACGATGAAGTTGCAAATGAAGGTGCAGATTAAGATGATAATCTTTGGCTTTTTGACTGTCCTTTGTCTGTTGGTGTCTATCCATCCTGATCACCTGGTCTGGGCTGTTGGCGTGACGAAGGGGACAACCTTGGGCGAACAAGCAGATGAGAAGGGAAAAAGAGAGAACCAAAGAAAGGAAAAAAGAAGAAGAAATATTTCCAGATGAAAATGCCCTTAACCTTGTTGGTGGAAAAATCAAGTATTTGCCGGCTGATTAGCATTTGGTCGGTTGGCCATTTCAGACCCTTATTTGATATTAACTTAATCACTTTATCCGCTTATTTGAAATAAGAACCACTTTTGAATTTTTTTTTTAAGAAAATGAATCAACTTTAGGTTCTCATTTGCAATTTTCCCTTTAGTTTATGTAGATCGCTATCATCATAAAACCATTGACTATGTGGGTCCCAACCATTATTTCATATCACATGAGAACTCAATGCATTAAAAACTGTATAATTTATGTAGTTAGTTGCTCAACATGTGTCCAAAAAGACTAGATAAAAAAACACTTTTAAACAATGACCAAAAAAAGATTTGTTACTCTCATTACTTTCGTTGCTACCTAGCTTTGCTCTCTAAAAAATACATTATTACGCATTAGATTAGTGGCCAAAAATTGACTGGCCTTAGATCGAATTAAATTGCAAACCTTCAAGCACTATTTTCTTTTTTCCTTTTATAATGATTATGTTCATAATGAAGCTTCCTCATTTTATTTTTTCTGCAGGATCATATTAAAATATGCTTATTGTTTTGCCAACCTAACTACAATTCGTCCACTAGATAAATATTTTATTCAAAGATGGCCAAATTGATAAGTTTAATTAATTACAAGGTTTAAGGGGTGGCTCGAGAAGTGAGTCAGCACGAGGATGCGGTTCAAGGGGTGGTGGGGGCCAGACAATAAGGAGAATTATTGAGCGAAGGATAGGAAGAAGGAATCAAACGTCACGGCAGGACGCGCAAAAGCCAGGGAATCCAACTTTTATAATTCATGTATTACTTCCCTATTTTTGTTGGTCTTTTGCACACATAATTTATTTATTACTCTCTCTCTCCCCCCTTTCTCTCTCGCCGAAAGCATCCAAAATGCTGTGCTCCAATTTCTCCGCGAGCTCTCCGATCGACGAATCCTCCGCCAATAGCAGTGGAGGAAAGACTAGAGACTTAACACATTAAAAGTTCCTAATTTGTTTATTTATTTCCTTCTCCTAACAGTTACAAAGGAGCAGGTTTAGGACTAGTGCTCCATCCATGTTTGTCCTTAAGTGGGGGAGGCAAGAATTGAGTTAGATATTGACGGTGCGGACAAACCAGTAAAGAAATTCCACTTTTTTATGGTCACCTTTGTCATTAAAGTAATTTCCTTCTCCTACGATTGTCTTTGATTTAGACGACCGGCAACAGTCTTTCTTTAATATTTAGTTTCGGCTGGTGTGGAGCAATTTGCTACCGCGCTTTCAGCTTTCCAAGTCATTAACCGGGCTTTAGTTAAGGCCTTAACTAAAGTTAAGCTGAGGCGCTCCCCGTAGTCTATACCAATCTCCTCTTTCTTGTTTTCTTTTTTTTTTTTCCCTTTATTTCTTTATCCTTATTTCTTTTAATTTTACCCTTTTTCCTTCTGGTCTTCTTCTCCTTCGTCGTTCCCTTCTCCTCCCCGAAGCTCCTGCAACTCCTTTAAGCCCGAACCAACGCCACCGCAACCACGAGTCTTCACCGGCCTTTGGGAGGCCGCCATGCCGTCGTCCAGCGTCTGTCGTTTGGTCCGACCGACGCCGAGCACCGCCGGCCACTAGCTGGCCGGCGTTCCCTAAAGTCGCCGGATCGACTCCGGCAAGGGATATGCACACCTCGACCGATTCGAACGGCACGGGATAACCCACTGAAAGGCCAAGAAGACGTCGAATGCGGTGCGCGACAACAATATAATTTCTAGTAACGCAGAAAAACTAAGATCCAAGCTTCGGTTTAAGGGCTAGGGCCGGTCTCTTCAGTGAAGCATTTCATCGAACATCTAGAGGACATCACCGAAAGGGAAGCTATGGACTCAAACGACCGGCTCTATCGATCCTCAAACAAAAGCCTAGGTTCTTAACAAAGTATATCAGAACACAACGGCATCAACGAAGGATCGCCGGGCCGAGCCGAAGCTCGCGCGAACTGGTCGGCCGCGAGCTCCGCCCCAACATTTCCCCAAACAAAAAAAAGGCGCCTACGGTTCAAGAGACCTACCTCGTTCGGGGGAAGAGTTGCAGCGGACGGCGGCGGATGGGCGGACCTCCGGCGATAGGCAACTACTCTCTCGAGCTCGCCTTCTGTCTCTGGTTCGCTCTCCCTCACTCACTCCCTCGGTCTCCCGAAGCTTTGGCGAGGGGGGAAGAAAAAGCGTCGGCAGGTCGTTGGCTGTGTTTGAGGTGTGGTGGCCGCAGGAGCTTCTCTCTCGCTCTCTGCCCTCACTCTCACTTGCAACTCTCTTTTTCCGCTCCCTCCTTCCTGGTCTCGCTCTTGGTTCCTCCTCTTCCTGGTCTCTCTCTTGGCTTTTCTCGCAGATGCCCTCTCTCGGATCCACTCTCTCCTCTTAATGGCCACCGACCAGTGCATATGGCACGTGCCTTGCCAGCTTGCCAACCAGCCTGGCCCTCGACCCCCGAGTCGCGCCAAAGCTGCCTCCCTCCCCCATCGATCCAGGCCCGTGCGCAGAAGGGAGAAGAAAAAAAAAGAGGTGGGGGTAGGCCTAGCCCTAGCTCGGCCTCTTTCTTTTTTGTTTTTTTTTAAAGGAATTTTTAGGGAATAATAGTGAAGCTAATGTTCCTAATTTCTATGTATGATGCAATTTAGTGAAAGTGATTTTTGACGATGAAGTTGCAAATGAAGGTGCAGATGAAGATGATGATCTTTGGCTTTTTAACTGACCTTTGTCTGTCGGTGTCTATCCATCCTGATCCCCTGGTCTGGGCTGTTGGTGCGACAAAGAGGACAACCTTGGGCGAACCAGAGGATGAGAAGGGAAAAAGAGAGGGTGAAAGAAAGGACAAAAAAGAGAAGAAATATTTCTAGATGAAAATGCCCTTAATCTTGTTGCTGGAAAAATCAAGTATTTGCCAGCCGATTAGCATTTGGCTGGTCAGCCATTTCAGACCTTTATCTGACGTTAACTTAATCACTTCATGCGCTTATTTGAAATAAGAGCTACTTTTAAATCTTTTATATTTATTTATAAAAAATGAGTCTGCTTTAGGTCCTCATTTGCAAGTTTCCCTTTAGTTTATGTATACCGATATCATCATAATACAATTGATTATATGGGTCCCAACCATTATTCCATATCATATGAGAACTCAATGCATTAAAAACTGTATAATTTACTATATAATTTATGTAGTTAGTTGCTCGAAATGTCTCTAGAAAGACTAGATAAAAAATTCACTTTTAAACAATGGCCAAAAAAAGATTTATTACTCTCTTCATTACTATCGTTGTTACCTAGCTTTGCTCTCTAAAATTACGCATCAGATTAGTGGCCAAAAATTGAGCGGCCCTAGATCGAATTAAATTGCAAACCTTCAAGCACTATTTTCCTTTTTCCTTTTAAAATGATTACGTTCATAACAAAGCTTCCTCATTTTATTTTTTCTGCTGGGACATATTAAAATATGCTTATTGTTTTGCCAACCTAACTACAATTCGTCCACCAGATAAATATTTTATTCGAAGATGGCCAAATTGATAATTTTAATTAATTACAAGGTTTAAGGGGTGGTTCGAGAAGTGAGTTAGCACGAGGATGCGGTTCAAGGGGTGGTGGGGCCCAGACAATAAGGAGAATTACCGAAGGATAGGAAAAAGGAATCAAACCTCACGGCAGGACAAGCGCAAAAGCCAGGGAATCCAACTTTTATAATTCATGTATTACTTCCCTATTTTCGTTGGTCTTTTGCACAGATAATTTATTTATTACTCTCTCTCTTTCTCCCTCTCTCTCTCGCCGAAAGCATCCAAAATGCTGTGCTCCAATTTCTCCGCGAGCTCTCCGATCGACGAATCCTCCGCCATTAGCAGTGGAGGAAAGACTGGAGACTTACACATTAAAAGTTCCTAATTTGTTTATTTATTTCCTTCTCCTAACAATTACAGACAAAGGAGCAGGTTTAGGACTAGTGCTCCATCCATGTTTGTCCTTAAGTGGGGGAGGCAAGAATTGAGTTAGATATTGACTGACCAGTAAAGTAGTCACACTTTTTTTATGGGTCACCTTTGCCATTACTCGGTTGTCTTGATTTAGACGACCGGCAACAGTCTTTCTTTATTATTTAGTTTCGACTGGTGTGAAGCAATCTGATACCGAGTTTTCAGCTTTCCAAGTCATTAACCGGGCTTTAGTTAAGGCCTTAACTAAAGTTAAGCTAAAGCGCTTCCAGTAGTCCATACCATATCTTCTCTTTCTTCTTTGCCATTCGAGTCTTTGTTTAAGGCTCTAAAATCGTTGGATTGCTAGTACCAAGTCTCGGTCTTTGATATTCAAATATTCCAGCAAAAAGTTGCTGTGTTTCTTTCTCCACCGGTTGCTCTCTGACGCTCCCCTTCCTACGTTCTTTTTTGCACTGAAAATCTCTACACCTTCGTCTCTCGTTGGTCATTTCATTTGATTCGTCTCTCATTGTTCATTTCATTCAATTTAATTTCATGAGAACAAGTAGGTCGGAAATGGGACCATAAAGTCACCAAAAGCTGGAATTAGAAAAAGCCTGTTCTTTCAATTTCTCTCCCACTCCTTTTTTGCACTCATCCATCACTGCATCACATAAATCATGGTATCATCATCTCATTGATGCAGCCTCGTGAACTCCATCACATTAGCAAACGAGGGAGAAGTTAATATATAATTAATTTAGTTTATGTAAACTGATATCATCATATATTATGTGAGAACTCAATGAATTAAAAGATGTATTTTAACAAAATTGATTTTAAATAATGGCCAGAAAAAAAAAATTACTTTCTCTTCATCACTATTTGCTACCTAGCTTCCCTCTTTGAAAGATACACTATACGTTAGATTAGCAGCAGAAAGTTGAGTGGCCGTAGATCGAATTAAATTGCAAACTTTCAAGCGCCATTTTCTTTTTCCCTTATACAATGAGTATATTCATCACGATGCTTCCTCATTTTATGTTATCCACTGGGTCATATTAAAATATGCTTATTGTTTTGCCAACCTAACTCCAATTCATCCCCCAGATAAATATTTTATCCAAAGGTGGACAAATTGATAAATTTAATTAATTACAAGGCCCAACGGGAAGTGAATCAGCATGAGGACGTGATTCAAGGGTTGGTTCGAGAAATGGGAACCAGACAACAACATGAATTATTGTGCAAAGGACAGGAAGAAGGAATCAAATGTTAATCTCTCTCTACCCTCTTCACCATTCCCAGGTGCAGGCCCCCGTGCGCTAAGCATCGAAAGAAGGGTGATTATGGTGGGACATGCGCAGAAGCCAAGGAGTCAAACTTCGATAATTCATATATTACTCACCGGCATCGATTTACAGAGACGCGATACAGTGATCTCTCGCACCGGAGTACGTTGCAATCCGTTTTTCTTTCTGCATTTTCTTTTGCGATCTCGTGCTGTCGTTGCGGAAGGGAGCCGTGCGGATTCTCGCGATTTGTCGTACCCCAACTGCGCAAACGAAGCGGCAGGAACGGGACGAGAAAGAGAGCGTCACGTGTCCCGTCGCTTGTGGATTGCATGTTTTGGGTTCATAGTGCTCGGGCTCAATTGTTTTGTCTGCACGAGAGGTCGCGAGGAGCTCGCTCGATCTGTATTAATTGATAAAATTAAAAGGTTTAGTACTAAATTATCAAAGCTATAATAGATTTAGGACTTTCTGGACAATTTTCCTAAATTCGTCCAAACTATTGGACTTGAGAAGTTCTTGTTTGAATAAAGCACGTAGGATGTCATATACATAAATTCTACATCGAGAGATGGACATGTTTAATGCTTTGTGGATATAGATTTCTCATCAAATTGTGATCGTTTCAAGCCTTGAACAGTGTTTGCTAGTCGCTTTTGTTCATATGTGGAATGTGAGGATTTTGACCTCATTTCGACAGTGTTTTAGAACATACAAAGAGATGCTGCATTGAGGTCACATTTGTTTTCCATTTCACATATCTGAAATGGAGCAGCTAAAAGTCTTGGACATGTCATGTTTGAATATCAACGATGAAGCCCGAATGTAAATAACATTTGCCTCACCGGAATTCACCCGCTTTAACACCGATTGGCTTTTCATTCATCAATGCTAATTTACTAGCAGATTGCTTGAGAAAACAGTAACCTGCAAATGCAATGAGAAATCAAGCTCTGAATTCTGAACATGTATCTTGTGCCTTCGTTGAAGCTGGATGTAATAATATGTCCTAGAAGTACAATGCTGCATAAGACAATCAATTGCTCGAACCAAAAGTGGTTAGATAACTATGCTCCATCTTGTTTTGGAACTAGAGACATCACCCATCCATTGCAGGGATTTTATAATCATCGAAATCAAAAGGCCGCTCATGGCAAAGTGAGAACATTTTCATGTAGCAGACATAGGAAATACCAATCCTATCAATTAACGACAATCTTGATTGCATTTTTTAAAAATCGCTTTACTCAAATTTAAAAATCATGTTAGCATTTTTTTTGGCGGAATTTGACGGAGTTAACAAAAGATCTCGATTGCATTAATTTGATAAACTTTTTGACTTGATTGCATTTTTTGCAATATTTAGAATTTAATTGAACTTTGGTGATGAATTTTAGAATTTCCAGTGCACTTATTTCTAAATCAATTTTCAAAAGATAGTCAAGTGTGTTCACACAATAGCGTAAACATTAGTGCTGGATAGCTGCTAAAACCTCTCCTTTTTTCTTTTTCGTTTTTCTTTTAAGTGGAAATGGAGGGACGGAAACCCGAAAGGTCAAATTAAGTAGCAAGTTTTTCACAAATATGTTTCGTTCACAGGTTTCGAATCTTGATGATGGCGTATGGACGGTATGTGATAAACGGCCGATTTACTAATCAATGTTCAAATGGTTGGAGGCTAATTTTGAGAGTGTTTTGATGGATGAATGTCAAATTTGAACTCTCGGCATGGATTTGCGCTTTAGAGATGTACCTATTTGGCGACACTCCATAGAGTGTCGATTCATTTTTTCTGCATCCTAAAAGTCAATTCCTTGAACGCGGGCATTCGTTTGCAGCATTCGCCTTCTTTTAAATCTCTGGCTCTTCGGGTGTTGGTTGGTACCGGACCTAGGCCGTGGCTAGTCGGCATTGTCGCGGATCTCACGTCAATGTACTCGTGGTCTGCATGCACGATCATCGTATGTCGAATTTGATGATACGAGAAGACGAGAGTCCAACAGCTCTCTAACAACAAGCGGGAGCAATCTCAATTTAAGGCGTGATGGGCTTCATCATGACCTTGTAGAGGAAAGAAGACAAGGAAGATCGATCCCTTCCAATGGGAATATTTCGACGCATCCAAAGAGGAGGGTCTTTCGTGTCATGCCCGGACGGAACCGTCGTGATTCCTGCGATTTCGGCATCAAACTCGACACTTTAGAGATCAGCACTATTTAAACCAAAGACTCCATCAAATGTGTGTGTTTGCCATGTCTACTAATGTTGGGCTTGCTTTGGAAAATTTACATGGTATTACTCATCCGAGCTACTGGACATGAGAAGTCCCGGTTCGAATAACGCACGTATGTATGATGTTATATAAACGCTGTATAGAGAGATGAACATGTATAATGCTTTTTGGACATAGATATCAAATCGTTATAGTTTCAAGGCTTGAACATAACAAGGGTGTTTGCTGGTCGCTCTTGCTCATATGTGGAACGTGAGGATTTTGGTCTCATTTCAACAGTGTTTTAGTCATGTGAACATATAGAGAGACGCTGCATTGATGTCACATTCGTTTTTCATTTCACATAGCTGAAATGAAGCGGCTAAAAGTCTTGGACGTGTCATGTTTAGATATCAATGGCGAAGTCCCTATGTTATTTGTAAATAACATTCGCCTCACCAGGAGTCACCCGCTTCAATACCGATCGGCTTCTCATTCAGAGATGCTAACTTACTAGCAGATTGCTTGAGAAAACAGTAACCTGCATATGCAATAAAGTTCTGAATTCTGAACATGTATCCCGTGCCTTTGTCGAAGCTGGAAGTAATAACATGTCCTAGAAGTACAATACCACATAAGACAATCAATTGCTGGAAGCAAAAGTGGTTAGATATCTATGCTCGATCTTGTTTTGAAGCTAGAGACATCGCCCATCCATTGCAGGGATTTTATAATCATCGAAAGCAAAAGACCGCTCAAGGCAAAGTGAGTACTTTTTCATGTAGCACTCATAAATACCAATTTTATCAATTAATGATGATCATGATATGTTTTGAATAATCATAAGACTGATAAATTCCAATGAAGTCTGGTAGCTGTAGTAGTTTTGTTCTTCCCAGTCCTTCGACTACGATAAGTACAAAACAAGATGCCAAAAATGTACAGACACGCCTTCAAGAAATTTAATAACAGATAAAAAAACAGATGAAATTTATAATACAAAAGCAATTGACAGGCACAGCACCTAGGATTTAAAAGTCAAAAACATGTAAATATGGCATCGTTCAAAATGTTCAGAAACCCTCCTTCAATGGTCCTGAGGAAATAGGAGAAAAGAGAAAAGGCTTCCCAAGTTGAATTCTCTCGTCAAAGACGGAGGGCAGCTTCTTGGAAGAGGTCTTCATCGGCAGACTTGCTTTTAAAAGTAAGCCCCAAGAACAGACGCCGCCGACCATTGCAGATAATTTCTTTATTGCAACGATAGATGATCATATTTGGTGAATAACTACAAGAAAAAGTCTGAATTTAGATGTTAAATTTCCTCAGTACGTAATTGAGTGAAATTACCATGAATGCCTAAAAAAAGAAAAAGAAAAAGAAAAAGAAATTCTTACTCTGGCTGGACAGTTTTCACAAACTTAGATTCCAAGCAAGACAAAACCTACGATGCTTATCAGGGCCAATCTTATTTTGAAATCAAGGCAACTCTCAAAACTATGCTTAATAGAGACACCAAAAATTCTAATTACATTGAACATCGAGAATTAGATTGCAAGGAGATTCAATGATTAGTTTGACAGAACAAAGACCTTCCTCTGTACTTCATCAGAGAAACATCACTCAATAAATAGATAAGAGCGATTCAATATTTAGATTACAGAACAAGCAGAGAGATCTAGTATTCCCAACAGACCAATGTCAATCCTCTCAAAAATAGGGAGTTTATCACATATGGCTAAACAAGAAACCAGATCTTGGCACATTGGGGGAGAACCGCGCAAGTTTGTGCCAGTCAACATTAGCATTCTTGTTTATGACATTTGGAAACAACAAAAGAGTTAACGCAACCATTTGAAGAAGCTGTGCAGACCACTTTGTCAGCAGCCGAGCATCTGGGAAAAATCACACCACAAACTGCAGCTTGGAAGGGAACCAACTCTTCAGGCCTGGCAGCAGGCCACTTACAATGAGAGTTACAAATTACAGCAGATACTTTGACCTGCAAAGGAAGAGAAGAGTTGTAAGTTGTTCTCCTTATGATAAGATCCAGCAAGATCCCAGCATGGTGCCACAAATCAAAACAAAGAGAAATATTATCATCATTACCCACTATATATCTAATATGGCGTCCAAAAAATTTTCCTGACTCTTAATGACTTCTTCCAAGCATAATAATAAGCATCCGGCTTACATTCAAGATGCTACCCATACAGCCAGGTAACACATAGAGACCCACATCTCAACAAAATACTCTAGAGACACTTCAAAATACAAGCGATATTTCCCAAATCCAGTCTTCGAATGCCAAGCCTCCCAACTGCTCAAGAAGATAGACAGTGTCCCATCTAACTTTTGCTCCCTCTTTGGCATCAGAATTTCCCTTCCAAAGGAAAGCTCTACGGTGTCGCTCAACCATTTCAATTACTTTCGTGGGCAACAAAAAGAGTTGACACTAATAGTTAACCAGACTATAAATAACAGATTAAATAAGCTGAAGTTCACTGGCATATAAGCGACTTTTAATTGTCCAAGCTTTATATTTTGCTGCAATTTGATGATTTTACGAGATTGTCTGAAAGTCTTTCAGACCATCCAAAATATCTAGAAGAAAGAACCAAGCAAGAACATAGGGTTGGCTATTTGGTCATGTTGTTTCATTTGAATGCTGCATGTTAGACAGATGCATTTCTTAAAAGCTTTAGCTGTTAGGAAATGCGCCAACCAATGTATGTATAATATATAACTTAACACTCCCCCTGTGTAGAACTGATCCCTTAACGCACAACAGAGGGTGGACGTAATCACATCAATGGGATAACCGGGGAAATGATAACAAGCAACATGACAGACCACAAATTTTGCACCATTAGCATTTGCTTTGACATAATGCTAGAAATGAACAAGTATAATACATATAATTTGTTGGAACCTTGACAGAGATTTTCTTTTAGATTCTGGTTATACCCCACGATCATTACCCGCCTCTTAAACAGCCAGTCAAAAGAAAAGCCAGAAACAAATCTACTCACCCTTTAAACTTTGCCAACCAGCAACTCCAGGGTTATACATCATTGATTCCGTGAAGCAGAATACAAATAGTTATCGAAATGAACAATGGGCAAAGATTTCATCAAGTGCTACCGACGACTCGAAACGCCTATATTTGTGTCTGTACTCAAACCGCCTAAACCATTCCTTAATCTTGGATGGTGAGTAAAATGCTGGAATGGAAGGGTTGAGGCGCAATAAATCTGTTTTCCACATAGATTTCGATGTACGTCACAGTATGCTCAGAAACGAGAAGATTGCGTGTGTGGGAATGAGAACTTTGTATCGATAAATGCAGACAGAAAACTAATACTGAGTTCCTTCCACTTCTGGTGAATGCTGCAAAAGCAAATTTCGCATGTCAGAATCAAAGACATAAGGGAAATTAGCCAAGCACATTCCACAACTAAGTAAACGTTGTTCAAATGGAGTTTCCAGACTAGAAACAAGAAAGAGGATTTAAAGCAACTTACTGCCATTAACATGACATGAACTTGCTCTATCCATCATCTGAAGTTGCTGAGCTACACGTTTACCTTGCGTTGCAACTTTAAAACATTTTCAAACTCGTCTTTGCAATTTTCTTTAGTCATATAAATATTTACGTTCAGACTAGGGATTCATCTAGTGGATAAAAACATCCAGGGAAAAATAGACACTAATCGAACAGAGAAAGAGAACATATATACATACCTCCGTTTCCCCACGGGTAATTTGAGAACCAACTCTAATCATAGGTAAGAGTCTCCAGAAAAAAGTCAAAGATCTCAAGAACAGTGGAGCCTGCAGGTGGCATCTCCCCTTAGTCTCCACAATGAGGAGCAATCTCACATCCAGGTTCCCACATTCAGCATCTCCTCCTCCTCCTCCTAGACTTAATATAGATCTTTCCAAAGGCCGCTAGGTCGTAACGACAAACTTCACCAACGGGAATTCCAATTTGAACTGCAAGGCAAGGAAGATTTAGGGACTGTTGGCGAATGGGACAGAGCACAGCAGATGACACAAACAAAAATAATTGGTGGAGGAGTGTCAGAAAACTGCCGGAATGGAATGCACGAAAATAAGCCATGAAATCGAAATTCAAATGCAACAACGCGTTTTCAGTGGATAGGGGAGCTGATGCCGAAATCTGAGGGGATCCCCCGCAGTTAGTAAGTGACCACTCGAATAAGAAGAGAGCAGAAGAGGTAGAGGAGGAGGAGTTAAAAGTAAATGGCAGAGAGATGGATACCTTGATTCGACGGAGTGGAGTGGAGAGGCGAAGCAGCAGAGATTGAGGTGGCCACAGCAACAAAAAGAGGGAAGGAGAGGAGATGATGAAAGAGGGAATAGGAGATAGGCCTCACATTTTACACCTCCCCTAATACCAATACCAACCCCCCCTCCCTCTCTCTCTCTTTAAGTAATTGACTCCAATCTGGGAGTATCACTCAATTCGACTCTAGGGATTTGGCGGATGAGGGGCCAATAGCAGCCGGTCCCTTTCTTGCATCGCTCCTCCAGTTTCCCACATCTTTGGATCCACAAACATTCAAGGGAGGGAGGGAGGCCATCCTGGGGCAACTCCCTCAGCTTCGGGCAATCCCAGATCCTTAAGGTCTGTAGAGAGGGAGACAGACTGTTGCTGGACAGTCTTTCCACTTTCTCCATATTAAAGATACGGAGATGGAGCAGAGAGGAAGGGAGCGGAAGCACAAGATCCTCCTCCTCTCCCACTCCTCCCACGCTGCCGTCGATATTTAGGTCTTGAAGGGAGGTGAGAGGGGTAAGCCACTCCCTCACCGGCTGCTTCATATTCTTGCATCCCATTACCATAAGTTGTTGTAGCTGGGGCGGCAATCCTTCGTCAGGGAAGCACATGATACTCTCACACCTGATAATTGTCAGATATCGAAGATACAAAAGTCGATATAAGTGATTAGGTAACGATTTTATTTTTGGACATTCCTCAAGATAAACACTTGAGATGCTGGGAGGAAGAGGAGGGAAGCACTCCAGCTCCAGCGCAGGACAGTTCCACAATTCCAAGCAAGTGAGCTGGGACAGCGTGTGCAGGGTCTTGGGTAAGCTTCTCAAATTCTCACAATCTTCAATTTTAATCTCCTGAAGAGACCGAAGATCGTCTATAAATTTCTCCGCAAGCGATTCTACTCCCTTGCACGACCTAATGTTAAGTTTCTTGATAGTCGCGGATAAAAATCTACCCTCAATAAATAGAGAGGCTGGCAGAGAATCACATTCATATATTTCTAATTCTTGTAAACAAGATTTCACATCACTAAAGTTATTGTTGTTACCAGTGCTGTGGTGTTCATCCCTATGAACAATTAATCCTCTAGGTAAAGATAGCAAGTTCTTGCAATCATGGATCTTTAAAGATGTAATTGACGCCGGAGCACCTGTTTCAGGGAAATATACGAGCTTTGGACAATCATTCACGGTCAAGTCTCTAAGAGAGGAAATGGTGTGCATCTTGCTTGGGAGCTTCTCTAAATTGATGCAATCTTGCAAGTTCAAATTCTCCAGGTTGCCAGGCAACTCTATATCTCCTTCTCTAGCTATAAAAGATATGAATTTAGGACAACTATTGACAACTAAGCTCTTCAAAGAAGCAAGACCCCGAATAACATCTTTATCTTGCCACAAGTACATCAAATTTTCACAACTGTTCATCTCCAACTTCTCCAGCTTGATCAAGGAGCTTGTAAACTCATGATTTAAGCAAGTTAATTCAGCAACATCTTCCATGACAAGATTGGCTAGAGATGTCAGATTTACCAAACTCTTCAACACCCCTTCATTACAACCTCGAAACTTTAATTCATTGAGAGATGGAAGGCTAATGATAAAAGACGAGGCATCCATACGCGGACATGAGTTGATTTCCAGCATTCTGAGGGAGTTTAGTTGACTAGGCAATCTTCCAATCAACATAGGGCAATCCTGAATGACTAGATGCTCAAGACAAGGGAATAAAACTCCGATTTCTTCAGAGCCGACGCAATGAGACCAGTCCTCCCATAATGGCATGTTCTTGAATTCCAAAGTCATTAAGGATGGAAAAGGACTTTTAGTTCCATAAAATTCAGACCCTACCTTGCGTATTGCATTTAGACCTTTGATGTACAGTTCTTTCAACGAAGATAGTTGTCCCAGCGATGGTAATGCTTTGACACTCCGACACCCTTGTAAATGTAAACACACTATGTTAACATGTGTGGGACTTCCTAACCATAATGGAAATTCTAGGCCACCATAGTAGGATATTTCAAGATCCGCAAGGTGTCGATGAGGGTAAAGGAAGTCAAGGACCTCTCCTTCAAGCTCCTCATTTCGGAAATTTCCAAAANCTGATAATTGTCAGATATCGAAGATACAAAAGTCGATATAAGTGATTAGGTAACGATTTTATTTTTGGACATTCCTCAAGACAAACACTTGAGATGCTGGGAGGAAGAGGAGGGAAGCACTCCAGCTCCAGCGCAGGACACTTCCACAATTCCAAGCAAGTGAGCTGGGACAGCGTGTGCAGGGTCTTGGGTAAGCTTCTCAAATTCTCACAATCTTCAATTTTAATCTCCTGAAGAGACCGAAGATCGTCTATAAATTTCTCCGCAAGCGATTCTACTCCCTTGCACGACCTAATGTCAAGTTTCTTGAGAGTCGCGGATAAAAATCTACCATCGCTAAATAGAGAGACTGGCAGAGAATCACATTTATGTATTTCTAATTCTTGTAAACAAGACTTCATATCACTAAAGTTATTGTTGTTACCAGTGCTGTGGTGTTCATCCCTATGAACAATTAATCCTCTAGGTAAATATAGCAAGTTCTTGCAATCATGGATCTTTAATGATGTAATTGACACCGGTGCACCTGTTTCAGGGAAATATACGAGTTTTGGACAACTATTCACGGTCAAGTCTCTAAGAGAGGAAATGGTGTGCATCTTGCTTGGGAGCTTCTCTAAATTGATGCAATCTTGCAAGTTCAAATTCTCCAGGTTGCTCGGCAACTCTATATCTCCTTCTCCAGCTATAAAAGATATGAATTCAGGACAACCCTTGACAACTAAGCTCTTCAGAGAAGCGATATTTCGAATAACATCTTTATCTTGCCACAAGTACATCAAATTTTTACAACTTTTCATCTCCAACTTCTCCAGCTTGATCAAGGAGCTTGTAAACCCATGATTTAAGCAAGTTAATTCAGCAACATCTTCCATGACAAGATTGGCTAGAGATGTCAAGTTTACCAAACTCTTCAACACCCCTTCATTACAACCTCGAAAGTTTAATTCATTGAGGGATGGAAGGCTAATGATAGAGGACGAGGCATCCATACGCGGACATGAGTTGATTTCGAGCTTTATAAGGGAACTTAGTTGACTAGGCAATTTTCCTATCAACTTAGGACAATCTTGAATGACTAGATGCTCAAGACAAGGGAATAAAACTCTGATTTCTTCATAGCCGATGCAATGAGACCAGTCCTCCCACAATGGCATGTCCTTGAATTCCAAAGTCGTTAAGGATGGAAAAGGACTTTTAGTTCCATAAAATTCAAACCCTATCGTGCATATTGCATTTAGACCTTCGATGCACAGTTCTTTAAGCAAAGATAGTTGTCCGAGTGATGGCAACGCTTTAACCCTTTGACACCCATGTAAACGTACATGCACTATGTTAACATATAAGGGACTTCCTAACCATGATGGGAATTCTAGGCCACCAAAGTAGGATATTGCAAGATTTTCAAGCTTTTGGTGAGGGCAAAGAAAGGCAAGGACTTCTACTTCAAGCTCTTCATTCCGGAAATTCTCAAAATCTTTGCACCATTGCATGGTCAACTTGCATATTTCCTCCTTCATGCTCAAATTAGCATCAATGGCATCTTTGACTTCTTGAACCTTATGCAAATCAGAGATGCACAATTCCCCTTCAAGGTTCTTCAAGTTCTTCAACTCCTTCAACCTCGACCCTATTTCCGTTCCTACTACAAATTTGGACAACATCTCAAGACTCACCAAATTACCTATATGCAATGGCATCGCTCTTAGGCTTGGAGTGTCAGCAAAATCAATAAATTTTAGATTGATCAATTTCTCCATACCTTTTGGTAATTCAATAAGCTTTTGACATCCCCGCAACATCAAAGCCTCTAGGTTGTACAATTCAACAATTGACTTTGGGAGCGTTTCAATGTAAGTATATGACAAATTGAGGCACCTTAGGTGCCTGAATTTGCCAATGCAATCCGGTACCTCTTTGATGTAATAACAACATAATGAAAGCACCCTTAAGTACTTCAATCCAGATAACAAGTCACATAGCACCTTTTGGGACACATAGATCCTACCATTGGATTGTCTACCCAATGATATGAAGCTCCTGAGTCCCTTCATTTCGTGATATATCTTGAATTTTTCTGGCACAATGTAAGCGCAAGAAATGAATGAGGCGTGACGAGCCAAAGATGCATCACTTTGATTACCCTTAAACTCTAACTCTCCTGAGCTAAAATGGGTTGGACCTGCAACTAGCTTTGCTAGGTCATTCACAAGATCATGCATCAAGAATCGCGATTCATTGCTAGTTGATTTTTGAAATAACGATCGAGATACTAGCTCATTGAAATAATTCAAACCTGCATTCCAACTGTTCTTTCCATCTTTTCCCTCCAACAAGCCCTCTGCAATCCACCAATGAATCAACTCATCCCGTTCAATTTCATAATCGTTGGGAAATATAGCACAATAAGCAAAACATCTCCTTAGATTGGACGGGAGATTGAGGTAGCTAAGTTTCAAAGCTGGAAGGATATCATTAGTTTCTTCTGGAAGGTCCCATATTTTGCTGTTCAATATAGCTTCCCATTCATGAGGACTGACTTTAGTGCGTAGCAACCCGGCCAATGTCTTTACGGCTAATGGCAACCCTTTGCATTTTTCCACTATTTTCTGACCTAATTCTTCAAGATGGGGATGACAATCAAAATTTCCAACTCCAAGAGCATGAAATGCGAACAAAGTCATGCAAGCATCTTGTGATAACCCTTCAAGAAAATATGGTGAAGCACCAGCTAATGAAGCAACGCCTTTGTTACGAGTGGTGAGGATTATCTTGCTTCCTTTCGCTCCCGATTGAAAAGGCTTCAATAGGGTAGTCCAATTTCCATAGTTCTCATTCCAAACATCGTCTAAAACAATAAGAAACTTCTTCCCCGAAAGGTTTTCCTTGAGCTTATCTTGAAGCCAATTTAGGTCCTTACCTTCACATGACAAATGGATATTGGTCGTCCCTAGGATACTCTTTGTGATGGCAAACACATCGAAATAATCAGAAACGCAAGCCCATGCTTTCATATCGAAATAGCCAGTGACTCTAGCATCATTGTAGACTTGTTGAGCCAAAGCTGTCTTCCCAACACCCCCCATCCCTACGATGGGAATCACTTTGAGATCCGCAAATGTTCTATCTTCTTCTTCTCCAATCAATAATTTGAGGATCTCTCTTTTTTCATCCTTTCTACTAACAAAACCAGGCTCAGTCAAATACGTGGTGGGAAGCGGCTTATCCCATCGATGGTATGCTGATCTATTCCCGGTATTGTCTCTCAGGTTCAGAGTATTTTTTTGAGTGATGACATCCTTTAATCTGCCGTCCAGCTCTTCTATTGTGGATCTCATTTTACGGTCGAACATAAATGCTCTCGGGCTCAAATTAAAGCAACAACTCGAAAGAAGGGATGGCACCTTGCTAGTGCCGGGTTCTGCCTTGGACATATTTTCCACAGACTTTGTGGCAAACTCATCTAGCAAGTCTTCGATGTCGTAGGCCAAGTTCCTGAGATCTTCAAGCCACAACCTCACCCCAAGATCACCGGCTAGTTGCCTGTCCTCTGCATCATCGAGCACTTGGTTGATGTTGATCAGCATCTTCTCCCATTTCTTCAGCAGTTGATCAATCCCCTCACGGCGTGCAAAGTTGAGCAGCTCGCGAGAGGCCAACCTCTCGAACAACACCGGAAGAAGAGCACCAAGAAAGAGCTCTGCGATGGGCATGGCTTGGTTCGAGAGCGACAGAGGATTAAACAAGAGTGCCTGGATGGTTTGAGAGAAGTGTACTGAGTGGAGAGGAAACAAAAGTCCTTACGTCCAGGACAATAGCATCAGATGATGGGTGTGAATAAAAGACGTCCTAAGCAGTAAGTATTCTAGTCAGATTCGAGGTGGCCTTTGTCTTAGTGGGCATCTCTTTCATCCAGTTACACTGAAAAATGGACGTTGGGGCCACAATCTGTGTAAAACGACATTTGTTGACTCTACCCGAGGTAAATGTCCTAATGAAAGGAAGATAGAACTTCAGCTTTTTTATTTAGTGGGCTGCCTTTGGCGTGCATATGGAAAGATTCCTCCCGCAATTCTAGCGCATATGAGTCCAAATTCTGGGTCCCCTTCCTTGCCGTCTCCATCTGCATCAAGCCTACGCGCTCCACCCGCTGTCCGCCTCTCTTTCGTTTTCTTATTTCCTTCTCCTAATAATGGCAGACAAGGGGCCCATTTCTTTTTCTTTGTTTTTTAAATGTTTTGAAGTTGTGCTAGCTACACTGAATTTGGGATCAACAAAACTGCCCGTGGAGCCAAAAGGAAAAAGAAAGGCTTTAACTTTGCAGTCGTCCTCTTGTGCTGCTAAAGGTGAACCTCTCTCTGAAATTGCCTGTGACGAGCGCGAACATTGTGAAATGCCCGTGATTGATGGAGGAAGCAGCTTGAGAAAATCCAATTAAAACCTATGGAGAGAGGAGAACATAGATCTTCCCTTTTTTTCCATCCTTCCCGCTTGCAACCTCGCATACCGACTTGGAGCTCCTAAACATCATGAATGGAAGCGAGTGCAAGTTAGCCATCGATGCTCCGCTCTGCTCCAGGAAAGGCCACGATTTAGTGTAACTTGGTCCTCCCGTTACTCCAACAAATCATGTCTTGCTGTGTGGCTCTCTGATGATCGATGAATGACATTACTTTCTAGCAAAAAGAAAAGGTATAGTAAAAACTAATTTAGTAAATTCAATAATTATGCAATGTGCCAAACTTCTCTTTAATTGTGTATATGACCATTTGTTTTAAGGTTTGTTTGCAGTCTGTTATTAACTTGGTATGTCACTCTAGTTGATTGTCGTAAACATTATCTGGCTTCGAAAACTCTATAAGTGGATAGCGCTGCCCAACATCATTGATAATAGTCCAACAAATCGCCTTAACTATCGATAGACTTGATACTCGGCTCCTCCAGCTCTTCCTTACCTAATCAGTTTAGACACAAACATATTCAACACAGTACATAGCAAGATCTATCATCATTCAAACACGAAATTGAGTATGAGGAAATTGATAGGGTTTTCAATGCAATCAAATGTTATTCTATGGAACATCAGCTTACTAAGACAGGCCAAACACACCATAGAAGTTAGGTAGTTATAGTGAGTTCGGAAAGGTGGCTTGGTAATAGGGACACCATTAAAATGTCACCATTCTTCAAAGTTTCAATGTTAAATGTTATATCTTCAAAGTCTTTATCATTTCTTAAAACTGTTGTACTTAAACGGTGTAGGATTGAAGGTGATATTTGCATCTCTCATTTGTTTTGCCACCAAAAATCTTATCCTTAACTCGAATTCGATAATATTGGTAATCTAATAAATTTAATTCTCGACCAGAAAATGCTAATTGAGTTTGCAATTAGATAGTGTCTATGAATCATGCTCAAAATTTGTCCATGTCATATTGCCAATGTGCCATTTAGGATGACCAACGATGACTGAATAATCACATCAATAATTTCAAGTGAAAATTGGCCATAAGAATTATATGGAAAATTGACGCAAAGATTTATGATTATATTGGTAAAATTGAAATATTTTGCAAACTTAGGATCATTTTCATCTTTTCATGTTTGTCATGTCCATCCATAGTTTTATTCAGACATGAATAAGGTCCACAGTCCGCTACAGGTCCTTAGAGGACAATTGGGTCTACTTTTCCTTTTGCTGTTTTTACAAAGCAACGATGGTGTCATGGATCATTTGCAGTAGCTGCAACTTTTCACGTGGTCAATAGCCTTAGTTAGGTCATACTCCACCCGGGTCTTAATAGGACATTTTTATCTTTCACTATTTTTCCAAAATAATACAATGTCACGGATCATTTCAAAACATGGCACGTGTCACATCGCCATGCAACGTATGATCGAACACGAATAAAATGAGTAATCGTACTTATAACCATGGCTTATTTTCAATCAAAATAACCACCACTTTATTTTTAAAAAGAATATACCTTTTGGTGTGCTTATTAATCAATTAATAAAATTTTATACAACTTGCATTGGCCTGATTTTTTCGCATAACATGCATGACCAATTCTGTTTGAAAGTGTTGCTCAAATATATGAACCTAATAATTGTTGTCGCTTTCAAAACAACTAGAATGTGACATGCACAGCTGCATGGGACCAATTGAAGTCTACACATCTATATATACATTTTGTGTCTTAAAATTTGTTACATTATTATAGAAAAAAACTTGCCAAATTTATAAATATACTGTCAATGTCATAGCCACTAGCTAATGGTAGATTAGACAAAGAAAACAGCCAATACAATAACATAAATATAAGTCAAACTAAGAATATACGTGTCGATACATTTATCTTCATTTTTTTGCAAAAGTACATGATCAAACAATAATAAATTGGTTATAATCAATAGGGAAAGCAACATAAGATTCCACTAATAATCTAGCGAAACAATGGAGGTTATAACAATGCTTGATAATTCATTAAGTGTTTAACCTACACAATTCCTTACGATAATCATTGAACCTCACAAAGGAATTAGAGAAACTTACAAAGATTCCATAGTTGATTGCTCAACCAATGTCCAAAAACACTTGACAAAAAAAATCATTTTTAAGTGATGATTAAAAATAAATATTTATTACTTTCTCTTCGTTACTATCGTAGCTACCGAGATTTCTCTCAAAGACACATCATGCATAAGATTAGGGTGAAAAAATTGAGTGGCCGTGCATCGAATTAAATTGCGAACCTTCAAGCTTCATTTTCTTTTTCCCTCGTTGCCAAGCATCAATGGTGATATATATAATGAAGTTCCTCATCTTATTTGGTCCACCAGGTCAAATAAAATATGATTATTGTTTTGTCCTAGGAAGAGAGAAGCTACCTAACTTCAATATGCCCACGACCCATCCAAATAGGTAGAATTAATACTTAATTATTCATATCCTATTTATTATAATGTATGAATATTTTAGCGGTAAAGAAATAGCTAGGTCCTTATATTACATTTTTGCTATGACGCATTATCGTAAAAAATGGCCAATATGAAGGATTGNCAAACAAAATATGATTATTGTTTTGTCCTAGGAAGAGAGAAGCTACCTAACTTCAATATGCCCACGACCCATCCAAATAGGTAGAATTAATACTTAATTATTCATATCCTATTTATTATAATGTATGAATATTTTAGCGGTAAAGAAATAGCTAGGTCCTTATATTACATTTTTGCTATGACGCATTATCGTAAAAAATGGCCAATATGAAGGATTGTGCCCTTAAAATAGCCTAAGAAGGTGGACTATATATTTTTCACTTAGCAATTAAGTGGCATTTGAACCAATTTTCATATATATATTTGGTCCGGAGGAGGTGGACTAGTTGAAGCATGGGAAAATTGGTTCAAATGCCACTTAATTGCTAAGTGAAAAATGAAAAAGAAAAAAATAATAAGTTCATTGTTCTCGACGGAAAAAAAATTATATGGAAGTTCAAGGTCTCGAGGTCAAATAAGATAGGCTTATATTTCATTAGGAGAATAATGGGCTACCTAACTACAGTCTGTCCAGTACGAGCATTTTGAAATAGGGATGAGAATGTATCGTTAATTTAAGCATTGGTGGATGTCCAAACTTCCCAACTCAATGTATTTTGTCCGCTAGACCAAAATTGAAGCAGAGGCCATCCTTCTCGCCAGTAACCTTGGAAAAGGATCTAGAGCTCCCAAACATTATTGACAAAAATGGAGACCTGAATATCTCAAGTGCCAAAACTTTGCACGAAGGGATACTTAAGTATCAAAAGTTCAAAAATGTACATTTCAGTGTCAAAAATAGAGAAAAATGGATTATTTGAGTGCCAATGACTAGAAATTCTGGCCAAAATGCTGATATGGCATTTTTTCAACGAGTTGAGCTCAAAATGGCTAGATCATCCCAAAATGACGTCGTTTTGGCCCGCATTCGATTTTTAATATAAATATTAATTAATAGTATTAAAAACTAAAAAAAGCAGCACAGCATAGACGAGAGAGGGCTCCCCCACCTATGGCCACCGCCCTATCATCGATGGGATGGCGGCAATGACTGCAAGGGCCACCAGCACTTAGGAGAGGGCTAGTGAGCCACATAGACGACATATATTATTAAAAAAAACCACATTGGATTTCCAACCACTTTCGCCAGACTTGGCACTTAAATATCTCAATTTTCTAAAAAAATGACATTTAAGTATATCTTTCCAAATTTTTGGTACTTGAATGCTTCTCTGTGCCAAGTTTTAATACTTACGCTGCATTTTTACCACGAAAATGATTGCAAGTTAGCCATTGATGCCAGACTCCACCATCTCGCGCCTTTTCCTCAGAAGATTCAGCCCTGGTCTACGCTCTCCTCGGGATCGAGTGTAATCCTGTCCTCCCATTTCTCTAACAAATAACGTCTTCTTGCACGGCTCTTTAGATGATCACGGAATGATATTACTTTCTAGCCAAGAAAAAGAGAAGGAAAAAGAAATGGTGTATTAAGACTCATTTATTAAATTGAAGAATTATGCGAGGTTTCAAACTTTCCTTAATCGTTGCATACGACTCATTTAATAAATAATATTTATCTAAATTAATTAATATTTTTATATAGTTTATATTATTCTAAATAATTAGAATTATGTTCTATTTTTAAATTAATGAAATGATTTCTTATAGAAAAAAATGATTCGTTATAGCTATTCGAAATGATTAATTAGATCAAATGGGAAATAAAAGTATGTGATAGATAACGATCTATCTTGACATTCTATTTTTCATATTTTTATACCTTTTATAAAGATAAAGACAAGAAAAGAAAGAATAGGTCTTATTATTCCTACATCTTAGGAAGATTCCCCTGATACTTCTAAATGGGTAACTGCGTATTTTGCTTGTGCTTAACGTTTTCCGATTCTACTAGAAAAATAATATTCTATAAGAATTTGAAGAATTTGTTATAGTAATTATAGTTATAAAATAAAGTGAAAACCTCCTATTTGCCAATAGAAATGTTGGCCTACTTCCACACCCGATATATCGTATAACCCTTTTAGTGTGTTGGTGGAACATGATAAAACATTCATATTGCCCTCTGACAGAAATAGAACTTTAAAGGGAATTATTTTGATTCAACCATCTCGGATGGTTCCACAATCTGTTCTGCGTACAACAATGTGTTGTACTACTTCAACAAGGACATGCGCGTAAGATATCCAGCATCTGATGTTCGTACAGCAGTATCCACAACTCCTTTGCGGTCGTCGTTAACAACATGAATAAGTTAATAAATAGATGATTAGTGATCATTAGTAAGAGGTGAACCTTATGACAAAGAAGAGAAATAAGAACCCATATGGAGAAGTATATGCTTTAGGTCAACATATATCTATGTCTGCTCACAAAGCACGAAGAGTAATTGATCACAAATGGATTCGATTCTTTGCTCCTTCATTTTCTTCTCCATAGCTTAAGTAGTTTGGACATGAACATGTTCATCACGTTCTTGACATAAATACTGCATAGCAAGATCTACCATCCTTCGCACACGGAATTGAATATGAGAAAATTCATAGGCTTTTCCCTTCAATTAAATGTTGTTCTTTAAAACATTGTAATATTAACATAACCAAACACTATCATAGAAGTTAGGCAGTTTATAGTGAAATTGGAAAGGTGGCTTGATAATAGGAACATCATTAAGATGTCACCATTCTTTTCAAGTTTCAACATCAAATGTTATCTTTTCAAAGTCTCTATCATTTCTTAAAATTGTTATACTTACACGGGAAAGGATTTAATGTGATTGACAATGGTGATCTAAATCTTTCAATTTATCTTTGTTTTTACCATGCATTTTTTCTAAATTTGGGTTTAGCAATATTTGTAATCTAATAAATTCAATTCTTGATAAGAAAATGCTATTTGAGTTCGTGTTTAGATAGTATCTATGAATCATACTCTAAATTTGTCTTGGTTGGATCACCAACGTGCCATATGTGATGGTTGACGATGATTAAATCGTTACATTAGCAATTTTAGGTGAAAAATGACTAAAGGGATTACATTAAAAATTCACACAAAGATTTAGAACTATATCAGCAAAATTGAAAAATTTAGAATTATATTGGAATTCATATAATAAATGTCTTTAGGACTGAATTGGTAATTTTTCTGTTTGGAAAATTTTGACACTAAAGTGGTACAATAATTATGACAGCAATATTGTTCTTATACCAATATTTTTGGATGAGCTTTTGCAAATTCGAATCATTTTGATCTTTCCATGTCTCATATGTCGGTTCATTATTTTATTCAAACACGAATAACGTCTGCACTAGAGGTCCTTAGAGGGCAATAATGTCTGCTTCTCCTTTCGTCTTTTTTTTCCCCAAAGCTAATACTAATGTCGTGAATCATTTGCAGCGAGAAACGTGATAGGTTTCACATGGCCATGGGACGTTTGATTGGATGAATTTTTGTGAACGTAGGACCCTCTTCGTCTTGTCACGTCTTGTATGTCCATCCATCTGTTGTTTTATTCGGACAAGAAGAAGCAAAAGTCTCAATAATAAGGTCCCACCCTCCACTTAAGGACAATAATGTCACTAAATGACCATGTAACGTTTGATTGGACACCAAAAAGTTGAGCATATCACGGCATTTCTCAATCGAAACAATTACGACGTGTCTTTTAAAAGAGTCACCTTAGGGTGTCTATAAATCAATTAATAAAAGCTTTATCATACTGATTTTTATGGGCAATCAATTAATAAAAGTTTTATTGCCAATCATACAAGATGACCGACGGTGATTGAATTGTCACATTAACAATTCTAAAAAATAATTAATCAAGAAGACCACATTAAAAACTCACATAAAGGTAAAATTGAGGATTATATTAGAATCCATACAGTAATTGTTTTTAGGACTGAATTAAGTTTCATGTTTGGAAAATTTTTGCATTAAAATAGACGTTATACGATAATTATGACAACAAGATTATTCTTATCCCAATTTTTTTGGATAAGCTTTTGCAAATTTAGGATTATTTTGGTTTTTTCACGTTTCACATGTCTTGTTTTATTCAAACACAAATAACATCTACAATCCACTAAAGGTCCTTAGAGGACAATAATGTCTACTTCTTCTTTTGCTTTTTTTTTCCCCGAAAATTATCATTAATATCGTGAAATATTTGCAACTAGAAACATGACGGTTTCACGTGGCCATGTGACGTTTGATTGGATGAATTTGCATGAACTTAAGACCGTCTTCGTCTTGTCACCTCTTGCATGTGCATCCATCTCTCGTTTTCTTCAAACAAGGAGCAAAAGTCTATAATAAGGTCCCACCCGCCGCTATAGGTCCTTCAAGGACAATAATGTCACTAAATGGCCATGCAACGTTGATTGGACACAAAAAAGCGGAGCATGCCACGGCTTTTCTCGGTCGAAACAATTACGACTTGTCTTTTAAAGGAATCACCTTTAGATGCTTATAAATCAATTAATAAAAGTTTTATTGTACTGGGTGATCAATTAATAAAAGTGCGACGGCCATCTATAATTAACAATGACTGAATCATCACATTAATATTTTTACGGAAAAATTGATTGGAAAAATTATATCAATAACTAACACAAAGGTTTAAAAGTATATTAACAAAATTGAAAATTTTCGAATTTTATTGAAATCCACACAATAAATATCTTTAGAACTAGATTGATAATTTTTTATGTGGAAAATTTTGACATCAAAATAGACGTTGTATGATAATTGTGACAGTAATATTATTCTTCTCCCAATTTTTTTGGATGAGCTTTTGCAAATTTAGGATCATTTTGGTCTTGTCACATCGCACCTATCCATCCGCTATTTTAGTCAAACACGAATAATGTCTACAGTCCACTAAAGATCTTTAGAGGACAATAATGTTTGCTTCTCTTTTTTTTTCCCCCAAAATTAACTCTAATGTCGTGACTCATTTGCAGCTAGAAACGTGATGGGTTTCACATGGCCATGCGGCATTTGTATGGACGAATTTTCCTGAACTTAGGACCACCTTCGTCTTGTCACGTCTTGCATGTCCATCCATATGTTGTTTTATTCAGCGAGAAGGAGCAAAAGTCTCCCTTACCCAAAAAAAAAAGGAGCAAAAGTCTCTATAGTAAGGTCCCGCTCGTCCTTGAAGGACAATAATGTCACCAAATGGCCATGCAAGGTTTGATTGGACAGAAAAAAGTTGAGTATACCATTGCTTTTTTCAATCAAAACAATTACGACCCGTCTTTTATAGGGTTCACCTTTAGGGTGCTTATAAATCAATTAATAAAAGTTTTACTATACTGAATTTTCCTTGGAACACGTCGGACTAATTTTTTTTGAAAATGAATATCTCATTATTAAGTAAAGTGAATATGTACATGGACCTAATAATTGACCTCACTTTTGAAACAATTAAAATTTGAGCTGCGCAATTGCACAGGATCGATTGAAATTTACATCTCAACACATACATTTTGTTTTCTAGAATTAATTTCATTATTGTAGAATAGGTAAGTTACAAAATATTTAAATAAGCTATAAATGTCAAGGTGACTCAGTTAATACTAGATAGACAAAACAAATCAGCCAGTACAAGAAAATACATATAAGTCAAACTAAAAAGTTACATGTCATTACATTTATCTTGATTTTTGTTGTGAAAGAACAATGGAATAACATCAATAAACCAGAAAATAGAAAAGTAAACCAGATACCAAATTTAAGTAGTTCTGTATGATCTAGAAGAGGAGAACAACATAAAATTCCACTATTGATCAAGCAATACAACAAAAGTTGTAACCATGCTCAAGTCACTTAAGCACCTCAAGTTTTTTCTCCCAACCCTAATTCTATCCATAACTCACACGATATCTAGTTTGAACAATTTCTTGTGAAACAATTGCCAAATCTCACAAATGAATTACAGAAATCTTATCAAGATTTTCACAGTTATCAAAAACTGGTGATTAATTCTCTCCGGATCTAATTGACGAACTTATGCACAACCTTGCATACTATAGTTGAAGGGTTCACTCTATTTGTGCAAAAAAGCACACTAGAAACAGCCCACCCCTGGAAGTGGAAAATATGATAATTGCAGCCAAAGTACACCAAAAGTGCCTTAATTTGTATACAACACTCATTATAATACTACAACTTTTCGTTGGCTCATTTAAGTACCAAAATCAAAGAAAAATGATTACTTAAGTGCCTGTGACAAAATATTCCAACCAAAATTAACAGGTGCTTTTTTAATTAAAATTTTTAGCTGACGTGACACTTAAATTCATTTAACCAACTTTTCGCGAATGACTTAAGTGTCAAATTTTTTGAAAAACGATTTTTTCAGTGCCAAATTTTTTGAACGTCATTTTGTGCAAAATTTTCACCGACACTGAAAAAATTATTTTTCAAAAAATTTGGCACTAAAAAAAAATCATTATTCAAAAAATTTGGCAATGAAAAAATCGTTTTTCAAAAAATTCAATACTTAAATGATCCTCGAAAAGTTAGTTAAACGACATCATTCAGTATCCACATGTTCCAACAAGATATGTCGGCTAAAAATATTAATTAAAAAAGGCCATGTTAGATTTCCAATCAAAGTGATCAGAGTTGGCACTGAAAAAGTTGTTTTTAAAAAAATTTGGACTTAAGTGAGCCGTCGAAAAGTTGTGGTACACAAGTTAAGGCACTTCTAATGTACTTTAACCTAATAATTGTGAACTGAGTTGAGGCATTCGCCACTTATTAGCAGACAATGATGCGAACTGCTTTAAAGGAGCCCAAAGGATGCAATTGAGTAATTCTAGTTTCATTTTGGCGCAATGTTTTTTGTGCTCTCAACTTTGGGAAATGATTTTGCGTTTCTAATTAAAATGTCGTCTCCTATCATTCCCTGCTCGGACCATTAGCCTGGAACAAGGAATGAACTACCCAGTGATCTCAAGGTTGTGAGACATGCAGGTCAGGCTTGCCGCCTTAAACTATAGAATCAATCCATTCACATTTAGATCAGATCCTTTATCAATTGGGTCAAGAACTAACTTTCTAATGTGCCAAAGTAGCATGAGGCATAGGTACTTTCTTATCATAATTATGAGGTGATACTAATTTATTCAATATGAATGAAAACATGAATATTCAAAGCATTCAACGTGACTCAAGCTCTCCAAAAAAGATTTTAGGCGGTGATTTTTGGGGGTGGATTTCAACTTACATCTTCAGTTCTTTTCTATTTCATGTGGGATTTGGAGTGTCACAAACTCCCCTACAGATAATGCTGGTGTCCTTGTTATTGTCAACTCATAATGGGCAGTGACATTTCCTATTCCTTTGAAAGCCGCACTTTGTCAAGCTTACTCATCATGGCCATCATTCACCACTCCTTGGATCAGCCGTCCAGCCCATTCCCGGATCATAGATCTACCCAAAATAATCTAGCTAAGACTCAATGTGCCACGATGCATTTATTGTCCATTTCCGTTGCATGACTTAACCTACGATCCAACTGGGAGTCGACTCAAGCAATGTTACTTGTGAGATCTGCAAAGGCTTGAGTTAAATTATTTATTACTATCATGGGAAGGAAAAAAAAAGGAAAGGTTTTGGTCTTGAGGTGACCATATGTATCAAGATCCAGGAGTTCTTTTAAGTTTGGATTGTTGTTGCTTCCATCAATACTTGCCCAGCAAAATGCTGAAAGAGAGAATAAGAACGACGATGATGACAACAACGGAAGCGCAATTTGGTGTTTTACATCCCTTTAGTGCTGAGACATAGGCACAATTCCATGAGTAAGTTTTGCATAAATTAATCTACCGGACCAAATTAATCACATTTCAAGAACTTCTAGATCCCACATGAAATCCTATTGAAAAATATAATTTTCTTATAGCTTCCACGCTACAGTAAGTGCTACCAACCACGTTATCCGAAGACAAATCTACGAATATTTTTCTCCAATTGCATTGAAACCGAGTCTTTTTTAGATGATGCACTTTGCAGATCCAAAGGGAGTTGATTCGACCGGGCATTTTATCTTATGCAATAGAGTTCTGACTCTGTAATACTTTGACACTTGTCAATTTCATCGAATTTGGATTGGTAAAAGACGTACCATCTTACTTCATTATTCGAAATATTTAGAGAAAGGTTCACCTGCATCCCAACGGCTGGATAAACTTAGTTACATAAAGAAAATGCACTATTCAATTTTATATAATTTTTCTTTTTATCTATCGTCTTTATTTTGAAGCATGGCTTGTACTTACTAATCAGCATGTTCCCTTCGACCCAAAAAAAAAAAAAAAATCTACATGTTCCCATCGCTAAATTTTTTTACTTATCTATAATAAGATCCACCACTCCATGTCCTTAGTGAATAATAATTTCTGCTTCTCCTTTTGCTTTTTCCTTAAAGTAACACTACTATCGCGAATCATTTGTAGCTAGAAATTTAGTGCATTTCACATGGACATGCAACGTTTGATTAGATGAACTTTTGTGAATTTAGGACCCTCTTCAACTTTTCATGTCTGGCTTATTTATCCGTTTTTTTTTTTTTTTTTTGTATTGAAAGGGGCGAAGCCCCAAAAATGACACTAGTTGTCGCGTAATGAAACTAAATCCAACCCGATCTATTATCAATAAAGTAATTAAACCTCTTGGTGACCTATCCAAGATTAAAATATCATTCACATCACAAGAGTGAATGACCAAATTTGCTAACAAGTCAGCATATAAGTTTCCTTCTCTAAAATTGTGCAAAATTCTAACATGCTCAAAATACATTAAAGATTCCGAATCTGAGAAATGAGCGTGTCATCAAAGTTGAGGGTAAGAGTTAATTTCTGGAGTAGTAAAATAGTGGCTTGTGAGTCCATCTCCATGATAAGATTGGACATGCCCAAAGAAATTGCCATTTTAAGACCCAAAAGGATACCCCATGGTTCTACCTCAAGCGAAGAATACACTCTCATAGTTTGAGCAAATCTAGCGAGCTAGTTGCCAGATTCATTAAGCAAAAGCCCACTTACTGAAATAGGGCTTGGTTTGCCTTTAAAGGCCCCATTTGTATCGAGCTTAACCTAACTAGCTGGAGAGGCAGTCCAACCCACAAGCTTCTCTCTTTTCTCTCTTTGAGAAGATAATCTATGTTCTATCAGATGAGCTAATTTAATGTCCTTAACATTGTTTAGAATCAAGCATAAAGGTTCTTTGGTAAGGCAAGAATTCTTCTCAAATTGTTTATTCCTCCAATTCCAGAAATGCCAACAAGCAACGGCAAAAATAAGGGACTAATTATGTTAAACACTAGTTGATGAATCAGATAGATTGGGTATAGAACTCACTCCAAAAACTTGCAGGTAGAATCTTTTGTCAAACTGCCTTTGCTTGCTTGCAATCTTCGAGTACATGCAAAATTGTCTCCGAAGAGTGTGGGCACTCTACACATCAAGAATCTGCTATGAGTTTACATTGAAATCTTTCATCGCTAGTGAGCAGACCCGGGTAAGAGACCAACCATTAGAATCTTTTGATTCTTTGTGGCCCATCCCATTTCCACACTAATCTCCATTGTCAATTAGTCGGCATATGTTATATTGGTGCAATTAATTCGTAAGCTTCTTTAATTGTGAATGAACCATTGCTATTGATGCCCCAAATTAGCAAATCCTCACCACCACAATCAAAAGGTAAAAGTATACTAGCACTAATGCATCGGATTTCATCATAACTTCAAAGCTAAATGTACTTAGACGAGAGTAGCATTAAGATAGGTGACTTCTTAGGAAGTCCTTGTGTTGCACCCTGTTTTTGTTCATCCATTCTTTTATTCGAACCGAAGTAGCAAAAGTCTCTATTATAAAGTCCACCGTCCACTGAGTTCCTTAAAGGACAATAATGTCTCCTTTCCCTTTTGTTTTTTATTTATTTATTTATAAAAGTGACACTAATGTCACTATTGATGCAAGTTCTATTGGACAAGAAAAAGTTTTGTATAACCACAGCTTTTTTTTCACTCAAAATAGCCATCACTTGTCTTTCAAAGGAATTACCTTTAGGGTGCTTATTAATTGATTAATAAAAGTTTTATTGCACTGATTTTTCCCCAGAACATGTAAGATCAATTTTTTTTTTCAGAAATGGATATCTTATTATTAAGTAAAGTGAACATATGCCTAAGAACTTGACTCATGCGGTTGCACAGGATTGATTGAAATTTACACATCAACAATTACATTTTGTTTTTTGGAATTTGTTTCATTATTGTAGAAAAGATCATATGCAAAATATTTAAATATATTATAAATTTCATGGTGACTTAGTTAATACTAAATAGACCCGAAAAAATCGGCTAATACAAGAAAATGTGTATGTCAAACTTGTAAGAAAAGAATCTACCTGGCATAACATTTATCTATGTTATGGTTGCATAAAAAATAGCAATCAAATAATAATAAATCAGAATACAAAAAGTGAATCAGACACCATATTACATGATTCCATCAGTATGACCATTTCCATGGAAAGAGCAATGCAAAATTCCAATAATAATAAAGTGATATAATTGAGGTTATAACCATATACAATTGAGGTTATAACCATACTCGAATTATCCAAACACTCTCAAGTTTTCTCAGCCTTCAATTACACTTGATAACTCTCACGGTGTTTAACTTGCACAACTCCTTGCGAAACAATCGTTAAATCTTATCAAGATTTTCACAATTATCAAACACTCAGTTATTAGTTCTCTTCCAATATAATTCTTGAACTTATGCATAGCCTTGCATGTTAAAGCAGAAGTATTCACTAAACTCGTACAAAAAAGCACTCCTGAAACAGCCTTCCCTCAAAGTGGAAAATACGATGGTCGCAAATTGAGTTGAAGTATTCACTACCCACTAGTAGACAATGGCGCAAGCAACGTCAAAGGAGCCCAAAGAAAAACATGGCATTTGGCGATGATGCAATTGAATAATTCTGTTTCAATTTTGGCGTGACGTTTCTCTTGTTCTTCACTTAGGGACAATGACTTTGCAATTTTAATCAACATGTCGCTCTTATCACTCCCTTCTCGGACCATTAGCATGGGATAGGAATTGACTTGCTCGGTAATCTCAAGGTTGTGAGGCCTTTGGCTCAAGCTTGTCGCTGTAAATTAGTACCCACATTTCAGTTTACATTCAGACCAGATGCTTTGTCGATCAGGTCTACAATTAACTTTTTAATGTGCTAGAGTAGGAATAGCTATAGGTACTTTCTTACCGTTATTTTTCTTGGTGACACAAATTTATTCAATTTGCCACGACTTGAAGCATTCAACATGGGTCAAACTCCCCATAAAAGTATTTAGGCGGTGGTTTTTGGAGTGAATTCCAACTTTCATCTTAAGTTCTTTACCATTTCATGTGAGATTTAGAGTGTCACAAACTCTCCCACTTATAATGCCTAATATCCCCATCGTTGCCAAGTCGTATTGGGCAGTGATATTTCCTATCCTGCCAAGAGCCCCACTTTTTTTCAAGTTTTCAAGTCACGTGAATCACTCTCTGCTTCATTGGATCGGCCTAAGGCTGTTTAGTCCACTCCAAATCACAGATCTGCCGAAAAGAATTTTACTTAGATTCAATGTGCCATGATGTATTTATTATTCAAGTATGTAGCATGATTAAGCTTTTCATCCGACTAGAAGCTGACTCAAGCAATGTTACTTGTGAGAGCTGCAAGGGCTAGAGTTAAACTATCCAATTACTCTCATGGAAAGAAGAAAGAAAGGCTCGATCTTGAGGTGATCATATGTATCAAGATCCAACAGATCTTGCAAGTTTTGACTACCGCAACTTCCTTCAATATTTACCCAACAAAATGCTAAAAGGGAGACAGAATAATGATAATGATGACAATGATCACACAGGTGCTATTTGGTGCTTAACTTCCTTTAGTCCCGAGACCACTAGCTGTGCCTAAAATATAGGCATAGCTACATGAGTAAGTATTGCATAAATTAAATCTATTAGATCAAGATAATTACATTTCAATAATCTATAGATCTTACGCTGAATGTTACTAATAAACATAGGTTTTTATATAGCTTCTACTTTTTAATTATTATGCATATCACATTACCCAAAGACTAAATCTTATGCTGAATGTTTTCTATAACTACCAACTTATGAAAGTGTTCTGAATTTGTAGTATTTTGGTACTTATCAATCTCATCTAATTTAACCACTAGGGCTTGCCCCAATGGTTACCCTTCTCATGTGAGAAGGGAAAGATGGAGGGTTCGTATCCCCACTTTCTCGAAGAGAGTTGGGGTGGAGATAATTTAATTTCAAGAATGGATTTCAACTTCTACACCCTCCAATGAGTCACGGTAAAAATCTAAACAATTAGAATAGAAGTAAAGTAGAATAAAAAAAATCTCATCTAATTTGGATTATTAAAAATGGCACCATCTCATTTGGTTATATGCGTTATATGTAATATCTTGGGAAATACCCATTTGCATCACAATGATGTTGACAACTTAAACATTTACTTTTTGTAAAACAATAAAAAATGATAACAATAATGGTAATGGAAATAATAGATTATGATAAAAAAAAATGAAATAACAAATAGAAAAATGAAGCACTAGGTCCACAAAAGCCCATCACTCCAGCCCAGTTCGATTACCTGTTCCAGCCCAGCCCGGTCCAATCACAAGAATCTAGGAAGCACCGATATTTTTTGGGAGTTTTCGTATCGTGTAGGACACTCTAACACATGTCTGACACTCTTCGACACGTGTTGGAAAACCCGACACTTGGTTAACTCTTTCCACACGAGAATCCGAAATTCCTACACATGATTCCCATATGAACGGGTCAATTTTAAAAATTTTCAATAAATGATGGGTCAAAATATAAATATGTAATAATAATAATAATAATAATAATAATAATAATAATAAAGGAGGAAAGAAGAAAATCTAATTTTCTCTTTTTTTTCTAACTCTCACTTCCCATGACATACAATGCACTTCCCCAACTTTGTTTTTTTCTCTCCTTCCGACATGCTCTAACAAGCAAGTCCAGATTTTGGATTGCTTTTTTTTCCCTCTAAGTTTTATGTATTATTTAAATGGAGTTGAATTTGTCAAATTGAAATAATGAATGATATTGACAAATGTTGAATTAATGTTTTTAGTGTAAACTCATTATAAGCTCTTTTTATTATTACTTATTTATTTGTGAATTTAAATCAAATTAATTTGATTGAAATAATCATAAAAATGATTACCTATGTTTTGAGAAATGACATGTCGGCATGTCATGTAGTGTTATGTGTCGAGTGTTGGTGTCAGTGCTACTTAGATAAGAGTAGTCACAAGTCAAGCCCATCAAGCACTTGGCCCAATTATACTCAGTCCATCAGATCCACAAGAGCAGCCCAGGCCACATCAGGCCCATCAAATTCTAATAAAATCCATTAAGCCCGATCCTCTCTCAATCTGAGCGTTGGAAATGAACCTGCGCCCGGTCCATGCTCACGCACTCCTCAAAACTCCAAAAGGTCACAATTTCCTCTCCATACTCGGCCACTGCCAGTCCACGGGCAGCCGCCGCTCATCTCCAATCGCCGACCAGTTAAAAACCGAAAGAAATAACGTTCAATTGACCCCAACTCAGATTCAAATTTTACGGCCCTTAACCTTGTCTCATGTGCAATGTTGTCCATAGATATTCAATTTGTTCAATGTGGTCTCTGAATTATTAATAAATTTTTAATTTAATCACTAGACTATATGAAAAATGTTTAATGTTGTCCTTTCATTAATTCAAATTAACGAAATCTACTAATGTGGCTTCTAATTCATTAAGTTTGGATGGTGGTCACCCAAGTAAAATATTCATCTCAAATCACCATCGACATGCAAGCATCCTAATTTTTTTTCCTTTTCACAATTAGATGTATAAAAGATAGGAAGATTGAGTCATTATTTTCAAAAATATAACTTGGGATGTAATAATCTTACGCGATTAAACAATGTCTAATTTGAGTTCGAGCAAACGGAAGAATTGCACTAATTTGTTCACAAATAGTTTAGGGATCAATTTGAATAAATTAAAAGTTAAGGGACTATATTGTATTGGGCCAAAATTTAGAAATCATTTATGCCATCATCCCAATAATAAGTGATGTTCTGACTATCTTTAATTTTATATTATTGGAGAGAAAATTTGGCACAAAATTGTTGCACATCCCTACTATTAACTTCTTCGTTGTTAACATCAATAATGATCCCTCTCCTAATGAGAGTTATTAGTGCCTTGGAATGTTTTGTTCCCCCTTGAATAATTAGAGTCTGTTTGTGTGTTCAATAAGTATTATTTTGGATAAAAAAATAGATAAGTTTTTTATTTGAAATGTTATCAAGAAATAAATGTATTTAATTTTATTAACTCTAACTAGCTTGTTTGAACTGCATAGCATACGAGCAAAAGGTATCATACGACAATGAAATAGACGAAGCATTTACTATTTAGACATGTCATATAACATGTATCATTTGGCGCTTTCGATCAATCAAGAAATATTTAAATAAACTGAGGATAAATTGAGCAACAGTTTTATTGCTTCTTAACAAACAAAAAAAAATGAAGAATCTAAAGGCCCCCTACTTCGTGAGATGAGAATATTATTAAAAATATATATCGAGAGCACGGATTAAATCCCCATTGATCGAATTAGAATGTTCAAGATCATACATGTTGTCCAAATCATTTTGTTTGAGTAGTTGTGTTTGACAATCATTTTGGGCGCTTGAAATGTGAGGATTACCCGATGCAAATCGGTATGACACGAGCAAATTAGTGAAGTACTAAATAAAATCACATGATCTAATGAGGACTATGACGAGTTCGTGTTTTAGCTTTGATGAAACAGTATATAAAACCTCTTCAGAAGAAGGATATATTCTTTTTGTTTTTTAATGTCGGTGGGCATCCAGGCTCTTTGAGCGTGGCATTGTGACTAGCTAGGTTTAATTTGGCGGTTCCAACACGTGAAGTATAAAACCGTTCGAACAATTCCGAGAAATTAAAATGGGATGTCGATCCATGTGTTTTTTTTTTTTTCGAAATGAGAGACTTGTCGGGTAACATGGAGATGGCCGAGCGGAGGGAGGAATCGCTTGTGGAGCGAGTTGGGGATCAAAAAGTCGTGCGACCGTGAAGTCGAGAAGGGAGGAGGGAAATATTAAACGCCGTGGGAGACGGAAGAACCGTCAAGCATGGAGAGAGCCGATAATCCGAGGGAAGTATGCGATTCGAAGCAAGCGAAGGACTCCGAGTTGAGAGCGCCATGAGCGTCGCTCAATGGGGATGAGGGAGAACGTCATGAATTTGAGGTTTTCAGGACACTAGGGCCCAAGGAAATGGCTAACATGACCTAGCAATTCTTGATTTAGCGTTTCATGAGTACTTTAAAATATTACTAGCAGTAATTAATAACGGACTGATTTTCTTGCTCGGTTTGAATCAATTTTGCAGAGGAGCTATGCCGCGAAGTGCAATGTGGAAAGGGGTTGTGCGTCCTGAACGCCAGCGCTCCATTTGGCTTCGAATGACAGTGCGAAGTGAGTTGGAAGCAGACGCGCCTCGACAATGGACATGACCTCAAGTTCCTTCCGTGTCATCCCAAACTGTGAGCTTACTCTCCTCTAATCACTCTCAGTGGGCACAATGTTGCAGGAATTGTGACAGTAGATAAAGCAAACACTTTGCCTTAAAGCAAGAAATCAATTGACTATTTCTCTGCAGTAGAAGGGAAAAAAAGAGCGACTTGAGAGGAGGAACAAAAAAGGAAAATGACCCACACACCCTCTCTGGTTCTGAGCGTCGGACTACTGTAGCTCCGGTTCTGGAGCTCTTACGTGCCGGCGATTGCGGGCTCTGACGAGAAACTCACTTCGGAGGTGAAGTCGTGTGGAAGCCGAACACCTGATCCCCTCTTCTTGTTCGGGTAAGGCCTCCTTCTTCTCCGCGGTTCTGCCTCACGATGGGTTCTTAGGTTTGCTAGTTGGGAAGTTCTGTTCTGTGGATTCATGGAAAGGGGTTTTACTGGTTCGCAATCCCACATTGGATTAGGCGGTGGTAGACATCGCAGCAGAAGTAGGGCTCCAGCTAGCCGAAATGTTGCTGGAGATCAAATGCGTAGAGGCAACAATGTTGCCCATGAGTTTGCTGCGGGTAATTTGGTGTCAAGAGGCAAGAATGTTGCCCAAGTTCCTGCTGTGGTGGGGAGTAGCAATGACAGCAGACCCACTGGTATGGGGGTAGCTGGGCCTTCCCACGGTCAGGCTCCCATTATAGCAATTGGAACGCTGGCCCCAGCCACTCGCTCTTGGGCGAATGTTGCCATGGCTGCTATGCAAGGGTATTCTCTTACTTATATTGATCCAAGCTCGAGTGGGGATAATATAATTCATTGTTCGGAGGAGGACCTTAACGCTGCGGATCCTATTTGGAATGAATGTTTAGTCGGCTACTTTGTGGGGAAGAAACTCCCATTCAAGCTAGTTGAGTCAGCCCTTAACCACTTATGGGGCCAACGCTTGCTGGAGGTCAAAGCAAATGACCAAGGTTTCTATTTTTTTCGTATCTCGGACTCTGATTTCAGACGAAAGGTGGTAGAAGGTGGCCCTTTGACTGTTGCACGTGTGCCATTAATCCTCCAACAATGGCACCCCATGTTAGATTTGAAAAAAGGAGATCATTCTACAATCCCGGTCTGGATTAGACTGAAAAATCTCCCTTATGGGCTGTGGTCTTCTAAGGGGATTAGCAAAGTCGCTAGCGCTGTGGGTAGACCTTTATATGTTGACCATCGCACGGAGCAACTAAAAATGATTTCATTTGCTCGGGTATGTGTCGAACTTGCTGCCACAAAGACTTGCTGTGATTCTATTACGGTTGATCTAAATGGGCAAACCCGAATAGTGGATGTTGAGTACGAATGGAAACCGGTATCATGCCATTTATGTGGTACTTTTGGACACCGGTGCCCTGCTCAAGACCCCTGCCCAGCTCAAACTGAACCAGCTATCCATGCACGTGTGCAGCCATCTGATCTTCCAGCTAGTAGGGAAGAACAAGGCCATGCTACTCTACAAGATAAGGAGGCTTGTCCAGCCCCTACTCTAGAATGGAGACTAGTCAATAGCAAGAAGAACCACCGTGCTGGTAGTAACAAGCAACCAGCGCTTGATCCTACTCCCTCCTTTTGCTTTGACTCGGTTGATGATCTTGACGAGGAAACTGAAGCTACTGATGCCTTAGAAGTTGTTGATACGGCCCAGGAGCTTCTTGCTGCCGTGTCTTCATCTCCAGGTCCTGCCGGTGTTGGTCTCATCCACTCAGGTCAGGAGATATGTCCTGGTGCAGGTTCCATAGAGTCTGGTGCTGGCGCTTCTTCAACAAGTGCTGCTGGTGCTGATGTCATTCAAGAACCTGGTGCTGCAACTGATTCTTCAATTCGAGAGACTGTTGTTGCTGTCAATAGTTCAAAGCTTGCTGTTGCTGCTGCTGCTCTTCCCTCAAGGCTCGCTGGTGTTGCTGCTTTTCCATCTGCAAATGAAGCTGTTGTACCTTCTTTAGCTGGTGCTGCAGTCGGTTCTGCAGAATCAGCTGATGCTGTTATGGCTTCCCCAAGGCCAGCTCGTGTTGTTGCTGTTCATGCAGGCCTGGACAAGGTAGCTGCTGCTGCTGTTGGCGTGACACCAGTTTCTGCAGGTGATAGCCCCCCAGGTCAGGAGGCGGGCCTTAGTGCTGCCCTTCCAGGGTCTGTCATTGCTGCTAGTTCAGCAATGACCCTTCCCGTTGACATTAATTCAGGTCAGAAGTTGATACCTGGTTCTCCAGAGACTGATTTACTTGATCTGCAGCTCACTGAGGTTAGGATTGAGCTAGATAGTGGGTTGGGGCCTTCCCCTATTACTCCTTGTGTTAAAGCTAAATCCTTGCAGAGTAACAGGCCTAGTCCTTCATCAGGGACAGCTTCTGTCAAAAAGAAACCAGCAGCCACCAAAAGGCAATCTAAAAGAAGATAGTTCGCCTACCATTACTTTTGTTCTTTAATGTCTTTTGGTTTTTGGAATGTCAGGGGTCTTATGAATCCTGTTAAGCAAGCTGAAGTTAGACAGCTTGTGCGCCTAAATAACATAGGCTGTATTGGCTTATTGGAAACCAAAGTTCCTGTTGCTAGTTTTCCTATTATCTCTTCTGCTTTACTCCCTGGCTGGATATGGGTTACAAATTATGAATACTCTCCTCGAGGGCGTATTTGGGTTGGATGGAACCCGGTTTTGGTATGTTTCAATACTCTAACTTGTTCTGACCAGATTATCCATGGTGATGTAAAAATGCTGAACTCAAGGTCTACACTACTTCTCTCGGTGATATATGGTGAGCACACATTTGTTGCTCGCAGACCTCTATGGAGTAAGCTAGTGAGTCTAAGTTCCTCTCTCAAGGAAAGCCCTTGGATGGTTGCCGGTGATTTCAATGCCATTAGGGATTCTTCTGACCGCATGGGAAGCCCGAATATCTGGATTCCTGCTTTTGATGATTTCAAGAATTGTATGGACCAAGCTGAACTTTTTGATCTCTGTTATGTGGGCTTCTGGTTTACCTGGTCTACCTCCTCTGGCATTCATAGGAAACAACGAAAAATAGACCGTGTCCTGGTTAACAACTGTTGGTGCTCCTCCTTCTCCTTCTCTGAAGCATCCTTCTTGGCCCCGGGCTTATCTGACCACACTCCGATGACTGTAAAAATTCTTGCTCCTGGTCCTCGGCGTATTCCCTTCAAATTTTATAATCTTTGGATGAGCCACCCGGACTTTCCCATGCTAGTAACTCAGTCTTGGGAGACTCAAGTAGCAGGTTTTCCTATGTTCAGACTCTATACTAGACTCAAGCTCTTGAAGGGCCGGCTTAAGTGTCTTAACAGAGATGCTTACTCAGAAATCTCCTTAAGGGTAGCCTCGGCTAAAAGGGTCCTTTCAACCACTCAAGAGGCCCTACAACTAGACCCTCTTAATAGCTCATTGGCAGCTGAGGAACATTCTCAACTCAAGGACTATATTGAACTTCGATCTCTTGAGGAGTCTTTCTTCAGACAAAAATCTAGAATTCGTTGGCTGAAGGAAGGGGATCACAATACCAAGTTCTTTCATCACTCGGTCAATCACAGGCACCTCCGTAATCGTATTATTTCTGTGGTGGACGGCTCAGGACAAACGGTTACGGACCTGAAGGATGTACCAAAGGTTTTTGTCTCATACTTCCAGGATCTCCTTGCTCCGGTTGAGATGAGTGTGAGGCCATCTATACAGGATATCAAGGATGTCATTCTCTCCCCTCTCAAGGATGAACACATTAACTCTTTATCCCATCCTTTTCTTCCTTCTGATATTCGCGATGCTATGTTTTCTATGGCTGGTAATAAAGCCCCAGGTCCTGATGGATACAATGCTGACTTTTTTAAAAAGAATTGGGACAAGGTGGGCCATTTAGTTACTGAAGCGGTTATGGATTTCCTCGAAACTGGACGCTTGCTCAAGGAAGTTAATAACACTATTATTGCCCTGGTGCCTAAAATCCCCAATGCAACTTCAGTTGCTGATTTTCGACCTATTGCCTGTTGTAATACTATATACAAGTGTATTACTAAGATATTCTCCTCTAGAATTGCTGCGATTCTTCCACATATTATTTGTCCGGTTCAAACTGCTTTTGTAAAAGGTAGGAGGATCAGCGATAATATTCTTCTTGCCCAAGAACTTTTCAGTGGGTTTCATAACAAGCCTTATATTCCAAAGTGTGCCATCAAGGTGGATTTTAGGAAGGCCTATGATACTCTTGACTGGGACTTCTTAGAGAAAACTCTTCAAGCGTTTGGATTTCCCAACCACCTCACAAAACTCATCATGGTATGCGTTCGTACCCCAAAATTTTCTATTTCCATAAATGGTGAACTCCATGGCTTCTTTTCCAGTGGACGTGGTATAAGGCAAGGTGATCCCATGTCGCCATACCTTTTCACCTTGATTATGGAGGTTTTCACTGGGATCCTCGACTCTTACACTCGGCATCCAGAATTTCGATTCCACTGGCGGTGCAAGGCTACACGCCTATCCCACCTTTTTTTTGCAGATGACGTTTTTCTCTTTAGTGAGGCAAGCCCTGGCTCTATTTCATGCCTCCAGAATGGGCTTACTTTATTCTCTACTTGGAGCGGTCTGGTTCCCAATACCAGCAAGAGTGAGGTCTTTATCTCAGGAGGATCTGAGACTACCAAGGAGCAGATTGTGCAAGCGCTTGGCTTCAACCTTGGTTCCCTCCCGGTGTGCTACTTG
>CM026411.1:25710309-25751091 GCA_014858505.1 Corymbia citriodora subsp. variegata | reverse complement strand
CCTTTCTGGTTGGGAAATCCATTGCATGTCAACATAGTCTCTTTGCGCTTGTGTGGCTGCCATAAAATCAGATCATTACCATCACTCGGGCTGCTATCCTCCCTAAAAGAACTGCACATTGAAGGTCTGAATGCTGTGCGCATGGTGGGCTCCGAATTTTACGGAACTACAGAGCCTTTTCCATCCTTAACTACTTTGGAGTTCAAGGATATGTCGTTCTGGCTGGATTGGATTCATTTTGGGGGCGCCGAAGAATTACGAGATCCTTTTCCTCGTCTTCAGCATCTAATGATCCGCAATTGTCCCTTGTTGATGGGACAATTGCCTGGAAAATTAGATTCCCTCGTGAGGCTTCATATCGATTCGTGTCCGCTTCTGGATGCCTTGCCTGCCATTAATCTTCGGTCTCTCTGCGAGCTACACTTCAGAGGCTGTAACAAGGTAACTTTAAATAGCTTGGGTGACATGACTTCTCTAACCACTCTAGTAGTCGAAAATGTCGAGGGGCTCACTTGCTTTCCCCCTGGGTACACAAGCTCCTTGACCAAGTTAGAGAAGTTTGAGGTAAGGAGATGCAAAAACCTGATACACTTGTGGCAGGACACAGATTATGTTCAGAATCTTGCTTGTCTGAAGAGCTTAGATGTCATAAGTTGTCCTCGGCTCGTATCTTTTATAGCCGGAGAAAGTGATAGAGAGCTGCCTAGCCGCCTCGAAGCTATGAAATTGAGTGATTGCTTGAGCCTAGAGAGGCTTCCAAACAAGATGCACAATCTGGCCTCTCTTCGTAGCTTGATCGCTCTTAACTGTCCAAAACTCCGGTCCTTTCCAGAGACTGGTTTGCCAGCATCTATGACATCATTAACCGTTGAAAACTGCGAGAATCTCCAGCATTTGCCCCTAGGCACTAAGATTGGCAATGAGACATCTCTTCTGAGAGAATTGAGTATCTACAGATGCGATTCGCTGCCTGCATCTCCATTCGGCAAGGGTGGACTACCGGTGACTCTCAAGGAACTCAAGATTCATAACTGTAGGGGAGTGAAGTCACTGGTTGATATAGTTTCAGGCTCAGGCCACCAACGCCCCGTCCAATGGCTAGAAGATGTAAGAATTTTGTATTGCGAGCATTTGGGAAGCTTTCCCCAGAGCCTGCGTGAGCTCTTCCGCCTCACTCGCCTGACGATATTCGGGTGTCCCGCTCTGGAGCTGAAGTGCTTCCCTCCGCTTCCCGCCAGCATATCTGAGTTCAGCCTCCGGAGTTGCCCGAATGTAAGGTCTCTACCTGATGATTTGCATCACCTCACATCCCTCCGGAGCCTATACATTGTTGATTGCGAGAACATCACAGAATTTCCCATCAGAGGGTTACCTCCCAATATAGAGACCCTCGAGGTGAGGGTCTGCGTGAACATGCAGCAGCATGTGAAAGAGTGGGGCTTGCACACACTTGCATCGCTCCAATCTTTATGGATCGACGGGAGTGTTGGCAGACTTGGAGAAATGGTGCACTTTCCTTCAGATGGCGCCGGCAACGACCATGATCTCCTTCCTTCCTCTCTCACCTATCTTAATCTCTCTGACATGAGGAACCTGGAGAGTCTATCAGTTGGCCTCCCTTGCTCTCTCCAGCGCCTATACACTCATGGATGCCAGAAGCTGAGGTACTTGCCTGAGGCCAGCCTCCCTTCCTCGCTTGAGCATTTGTCCATCGGAGACTGCAAAGTTCTCGAAAACCGATGCTCGAAGCACGCCAGGGACTATTGGCCCCTCATCAAAGAAATTCCAACCATCTACATAAACAATGATCTGATCTCATGAAGAATTCTGCCCAGGTCTGTAACTCCCATTTTCGGTATGATTTCAGCTACTGGCATTGGTAAAAATGTGTGTTAACTTTTCACATGTAAGTGCTTCAGTTTGATTCTGTTAGATTTTGGTGTTATGTCTGGCATAGACTATGATGTGAAGGTATTGTGTATGTGTGTATGAGATTTATCAGCAAAGGGACAAATCGGAAGGAATTTATTTTTAATTATAATGGTTGGTGCACATGAGCAAGCTAGCCAGGGACATGGGATTTACAGTTGAGCTGATTGATCTGCATACAGTATGCGAGCTCTCGAGCCTATTTCAGACTACACTCCGTCAACATATTCGGCAAATTATCCGTGCTTGCATCTGTTATTTGCATGCTTTAACCATGGACAAACTAAGAGCCCAGCAAAGTCAAAGTGGCCAAATCTCCGGTGCCACAGCCATGAATCATTAACTCGAGCTTTTATGGCTATATTCCTAGCAATTTTTGTGCCAGGGATATCTGCTTCAATCGTGCCTTTGTAGTTCAGAGAATTCTAGGAAACTCTACAAAATGGATCAATAATTTAACTGCTCCGCATAATTTCAACAAACCAACCAAATTCTGCTGAATGTGGAGACGACATTTGGGTGGGTCGCACTAGAATTCGGATTATTCATGCTTGTTTTTCCTGGAAATTGTGTGTGATCATCATGACAATGCGGAGATAATCCAACTGCAAATCCGTCGGTCGGACCTAAGAAAATCATATGTAGGCAGCCAAACTTGACGCTGTCGTTTGTGTTGTGGTCTTAAATTAGCAAAATAATTAGCTTCTGCTGCTGGTTAGCATGGTCATACCGTTTGCTCAGTGAGACAGGGTACTACCGTACCGACAAAAACAGATGCAGAGAGATGGCCTCAGAATCCGATGTCCAGGTATTCGAAGGCCTTCAAAATGCCACCACCACGGACTTTCTTGCCGAATATTCGAGGCAGCCTCTGGTTAAGATCTTTCAGTCTTGACGAAGACTCCTTCAGAGGTAACGCTAGTTCTGAATCTCTGACTTGGGAAGGTTTGTACGTATTCCCAGAAGGCAAAACATGGGCGGACAAAGCCGATTCACAAGGCCCAAGAATGACGATTAGCAGCTCAAGTCTCTGTTCAATAGATCAGGACAAGCAAACTCTCCAAGAAACATACCGAGGCTTCGTTATCATCGGGCCCATGAACCAAACTGCTTCTCCTTTCAACTGCTCCACGGCGGCGACGAGATTTCAACTGAGAATGGAGCGCTTCGAGTCTTCACGGCCGGAATCAGGGGAGAACAGAGCTTCCTTTAGCGGCAAGAGAGCGACTTGTAGGCGCTCAGAAACCTCTCAAATCCACTCAACAAGCGCTCTCCATTCTAGCTCTCCTCCAGTATATTCATGCTCGTTGTGGTCGGCGATGGTGGACCGGTGGTGATTTCGTCGCGGCTAAAGCAGGCGGGGGTGACACCAAAACCAGATGGTGGCCTGAGTCCTGGGCTTTCATGGGTCTCGTCTAAGTAAATGCAAGTTGGACTTAATTGATGGGCTGGTGCCAACGAGTGAATGGGTGAATTGGAAACCCTTCTCTTCTCAATTGATTTATTTATTTATTATTTTTTGCTCTTTTTGCCATTATGTTGCTATTTTTTACTTTTTTTTAATAAGAATAAACACTTGAATCGTCAACAAAAATTTCAAGTATCAATGAGACTGAAAAGCAAAATCATGGACAAAACATTCACTCCAAAAAAAATAAAAATCATTTACAATACCAAAAAAAAAAAAAATATATATATATATATATATATGTTTTTGTCAAAAAAAAGAGGTTTAGGACTACGAAAAACCTTAAATTGGTACATATATGGTAAATTTATCAAAACAAAGTTTGACTACGAAAAACCCTAAATTAATACACTTATGACAAATTTACCTCATATAATCACAAAAAATCATAAGTTAGTACATTTATGATAAATTTACCTAAAACTAATATCAAATTGATACATTTGTAATAAGTATACCCTCTATTAAATTGGATTGGTACCACAAAAAAACTAATACAATTATGATAAATGGAGAAAAACTTTCAAACTGATACATCAGTCAATTATCACATGCCATCTAACTCAATAATTTAATAGTAAAATACAATGAAAACTAATAGAGAGAAATTTGTCGCAAGTGTATCAATTTTGGCTAAATTTATCAAAGGTGTACCCATTGAGGTTTTAGTGATCAAAAAATTAGTTTAAAGTAAATTTGTCATAAATGTATTAGTTTGTAGTCTTTCATGATATTAACATAAAAAGAAAAGGGAAGCATGTAAAATTTTCTTCACCTCTCATTACTTCGTAATTGTTTCTTCGTTGACCTTGCTTCATTTTTAGATTGAACACAAAGCTTGAAGCCTTATGGAAATGGATTACTTCTCTTTGATCAATTGTAAGGATAATTTTAGATTACATTTGGAAATCAATTTAAACCCATTTCCACAATTTGTAAAAAATTGATGTATTTAATAATGTTCGGTACATAAATTATACACCACACAATTCTGAAATGTTTTGTGCAAAAACTTTAAGAACAATTTCTATAAGGGCAAATACCATCAAAAATCCTAAACTATGCATCTTCTGACGATTTTAATATGAATTTTTTTTATAACACAAAAAACCTTAAACTAAGCCACTTGTGACAATTTTATCCTGAACTTTTTTTTTTTGTGCCATCAAAAATCTCAAACCATGCCACTTATGACAAATTTGCTTCAAACTTTTTAACTGATGGGCATTTTCATCATTTTTCATTTTTTTTTCTCCTGACAAAGGGAAGTCAGCAAGGCTACCCTTGCCCACATCGGAGACGGGTGACGCTCCGGCGGCCCTTACTAGATCTGGCTAGGGCAACCCTTGCCCAACATTGGCAAGGGTTGCCCGAGCCTCACTAACGAGGGCCTCCCTTGCCTTGCTTGACCCAAGCAAGGGTTGCCCTCGTAGGATCTGGTGAGGGGCCTCCCTTACCTCACCCGATCCAAGCGAGGGTCGCCCTCACCATCTAGCAAGGGCAACCTTTGCCTAAGTTGGGTGAAGGCCGCCCTTGCCCCACGTTGGCAAAGGCCCTCGCCAAATTTGACTTGGGCGACCCTCGCTCAACTTAGGCGAAGGTCGCCCTCACCAGCGTCGGGTGAGGGTCGCCCAAGCCGGATTTGGCGAGGGCGGCCATCGCCAACTTCCCTCTATTAGGAGAAAGAAAAAATAAAAATAAAAATAAAAATGGAAAAAATGGAAAAGGACGAAAATGATTTTCAACCAAAAAAATTTGGGATAAATTTGTCATAAGTGACATAATTTAGGTTTTTTTATGGCACAAAAAAGTTCGGAGTAAAATTGTCACAAGTAATATAGTTTAGGATAAAATTGTCATAAGTGGTATAGTTTGGGTTTTTAATGGCACAAAAAAAAGTTCAGGGTAAAATTATCACAATAGACATAATTTAGGGTTTTTGGTGGTATTTATCATTTCTATAATGCCAAAAGTTTATGAAACATCAATTTAATGTCAATTTTTTTTATAAAAACAATGTCCATTTAAGTGACCCTAGTGAGCCATGTTAGATTTTTCAGAACCGAAGTTACTTAAATGAACAATCTTTTGAAATCATGATGCTTAAATAATGTTTAAAAAGTTTTAATAGTAAGGGTGTGTTTGGTAATTATTATATTCCTAGCAATAATTTCTACTTGGAAAATGATTTTTTCTAATTTTGTTTCCTGGACAAGTTTTTAAGTATATGAAAACATTTAGTAACTTTACAAAATTTCCATTCCCAAAATGTAAATATGTTGGTACGAACTTCAAATTTTTTTTTTTTTGCAACTTAAAATTTCTTTTAATTTTTAATAATTTTATTACATTTTTCCCTTTTTCTTTTCTTTTTCTTCCTTTAGTCGGTTGCCGGTGTTGGCAATGGCCAATGATCGGCGACTAGCGAAGCTAACGTTGCAGTGCTTGGGCGACGTTAGTAATGACCAGCTAAAGGAAGGAGAAGAACAAAAGGAAAAAAAGAAAAGAAAAAGCTTGATTTTGGAGTTGTTTCCAAGAATTAAAAAGTAACTTTTTTTAAATATTTTCAATTCTGTTTCAAATTTTTTTTTTGGAAACAAAAAAGCTACCAAAAAAATTTCTTTTCTTCTTTTGTTCTAGAGAGCAAAAATATAAAATCAAGCATTGTTGATGATACTGACATCGTCCTCATCGCAATTTTTTTGGGTGAACTTTTGCAAACTTATGACTATCTTGAACTTTTCACATCTCACAAGTCCATCAATTGTTGCAATCCGCTGCAAGTCCTTAGAGGACAATAATGTCTACTTTTCCTTTTGCTTTCATATTTTTTCCAAAGTAACACTAATTTCAAACATAGTGCATTTCACATGGACATGTAACGTTTGATTGAATGGACTTTTATGAAATCAGGACGATTTTGATATCACATCTCTCTCATATTCATCCGTTGTTTTATTTGGTAGCAAAGTAGCAAAAGTCTTCGTAATAAGGTCCACGCTACAAGTCCTCAGAGGACAATAATTGTCTTCTTGTCCTTTTGCTTTTACCAAAAGTGACGCAGTTGTCACTTCTGGCCACGCAACGTTTAATTGGACATGGAAAAGTTAAAGATAAGCATGGCTATCTTTTTAATCAAGATAACCACGACCCGTCTCTCAAAAGAATTACCTTTAGGATGCTTATTAATCAATAAATAAAAGTTCTATTATAAGGATTTTTCCCCAGAACATGGAGGATCAATTTTTGGAAGATATCTCTCATTATTAAGTAAAGTGAATATATACATGGACCTAATAATTGCCCTCCCTTTCAAAACAACTAGGAATTTGACCCATGCAAGATCGCGGGTTCAATTGAAATTTATACATCAATTTATACATTTTGTATCTTAGAATTTCTTTTCATATTTAAGAAAAAATAGCTTTAAGAATGATAATTTTAATGTCAAAACTTTATGAAATATCAATTTATAGACAAATTTTTTTTAAAGCATCGATTTAAGTCACTCCGATGATCCATATCATATTTTCCTTCCCTAGAGTTATTTAAGCAATTACTCTTTCAAAACTATAATTATCAAATGATCTTTTAAAAAAAAAATTGATATTAAAATGGGTGTTGAATAATAGCCATGACACCGACGTCATCCTTATCTCAAATTCTTTTAATGAATATCGTTAGCCTAGGGTCAACCTGGTCTTTTTACTTATTGCATGTCCATCCGTTCTCCTACTCGGACGCGAAGCATCAAAGACTCCATGATAAGGTCCCCCCTCCACTACGTCTTCCTAGAGGACAATTATGCGTCCTTGTCCTTCTTGCATTTTTATCAACGTAGAATAATCTTTTGCGGCTAGAAACGTGGCACGGTTTAAATGGCCATAATAAAGTCTACAGCATAAGCTCCTTCGAGGACAATAATGTCTCCCAGTCCTTTTGTTGTTTTTCCAAAGTAACAATCAAGTGACTGATCAGTTGCAGGTACAGAGGAGGCGTGTTTCACTTGGCCATGAGATGTTTGATTGGACGTGAGAAAGATGAGCAATTGTACTAATAACCACGGTGTTTTTTTAATCAAAATACCTTTACGGTGCCTATCAATTAATAATAAAAATGTTTTAACTTTAATTGCACTGATTTTTTACCAGAAAACGCATGACCAATTTTTGAAATGGCATTTCAATATCAAGTTAAATTTCAGGACCTAATAATTTATTGAGATAATAACACATAAAGTCTTTAAACTTTGACACAATATATAATTTAGTTATTGATTTTTAATTTATTTAATGTGATCCATAAACTTTAGATCAATGTTTAATGTGATCTATAAACTTTAACTTAATATGTAATATGGTTTCTAATATTTTAATATATCCTTAAACTATGTGAAAATATTCAATATAGTCCTTTCATTAATTCAAGACCATGGAATACATGTGATCTCATTATCCTTTAATTTCTAGATTGGAGGATCTTATTAGCTAGCCAATTGCTAATATGATCCCTAAAATATATAGTTCAAGGATTACATGTGGTCCCATTAATATATATATACTTCTAAATGTACAAGGTCGATACTGAACGAAAAAGTACATGTACAAGCAGTTCCCTTATCCTTTAATTTCTAGAGGCTTTGTCATATATTAAGGTGGTATTGCTTCTTCTTTTTGTAAGAAAAAAGAGCAAAGCCCGAAAGTTACATTGTTATTCTCCTGACAAAACATGATCCAACGTGATCCCCTAACAACAAATGGAGTAAACCTCTAGGTAGTTTGTGTATTGCAAGATTATTACATGCATTGCTAGGCTTATGGATCCAATTAGGGCCTGCATGATAAATTTTGATTATGTTCTTAGGAATAACTGATTCTGTTCTTTTGTTCCCGGGAACGGATTTGGAACAGAAATGCGTTTGATAAATTTTTTTGTTCCCGAGAACAAATTTGTTTCGGAGAATAGATTTGGAGTAGAATCCAGAATAAATAAATAAAGTTACTTTTCGCTCTTAAGAACAACTTCAAGAATCAGTTTTTTTTCCCTTTCTCTTTCCTTTTCTTCTTCCTTCCTCAACCTAATGCCACCCCATCACCACCCGCTGACCACTGCTGACGAGTGGCTGGGCGAGGTTCGGCGAGCTCGCTGTAGGCTTGCTTGGCCACCGGCGAGCTCCGCCTCGCAGACCTTGCTAGGCCTCGCCCAATTGGGCGTTGGCCACCACTGGCGGCTAGCGACTGACCACAATGGGGAAGGGAAAAATAAAAAAGAAAAAGATAAAAGATAAAAAAACAAAAGAAAAATGTATTTAAATCATTAAAAAATTTTAAGAAAATATTTTGGATTAAAAATTCTAAAGATTTACCAAATGTATTTCTATCCCAAGAATAAAAATTTTGGATAGTTACCAAATGCCTTCAAATATTCAGAAATTGTTCTTGGAAATATAATAAAAAAGAATTATTTCTGAGCAGAAATTATTTCCGAGAACAGAAGCATTATCATGCACACCCTTAGCTAACCACTTGCTTTTCTGTTCTTCTCTCGCTACAACGAGGCCAATAACATTATTTGAGAAAGTGATATGCACACTTTAGAATCTATTTCTATTTCCAGTTGTATTATCCTCTCTAACATTACATAGCTCTTAAAAGAAGCATCATATAAAAATTAATGTCCACTATAAACACCTTGACTCCAAAATTAGTATCGATTCTCTTTTGGCCAAAGGCCTAAATGTTGATTAAAACGTCTTTTAGCAAAAGGACAATTATTTGAGAATATCAAGTAGCCAAAGACCAACTTGCGGCCATATTTCTTTCAGTCAATTTCTCGATTGCAAGCTGTGTTGATAAAGTCGTGAGTTTGATTGCAAGCTGTGTATTGATAAAGTCGTGAGTTTTTGTTGTCTTATCTTGTTTGGTCATAAAGTTTTGTTGATAAAGTATCAATGATCACTCTTATTTATCTGTGCAACTCGGACAAAGCCACCGCGATGAATTCTGTCTAAATCATTTCTACATATCATTTTCACTTTGATTTGCGTGGCCACGGGGTCCATTTGCAAAGAGAACCAAGAGAATATCCTTTAGGTCTACAGTGGGGTTACTCTTGCTAATTTAGAGGAAGGGATTGCTTTGGTGGTCTTGGACAAAAGTATAGGGTTAAATAAGTAAATTGGCTCATCAAAAATGGCGTATATACCAAGCCCACGCGGGTTCATCGTTTGAGGCAAGGGTACAAGTAAAAGCTGTGTTTAAGCGCGAGGGCTTGTGCTTGAAGAGGAAAAAAGCATTGATAAGAACACCACACCAATCACGATAAATCAGGCTGTCCGTTTTGTTTTGAGATATTTGGTCTTATAGCTGCAGGTTGAGGCGTAAAGGCAATCCTTCGATTGTGTGGTCTTTTGGGACTCGAAGACAACTCGAATCTACTCAAAGGTAACTCTTTCTCAAACTCAAAGCTCATAATAACGATTTCATCTCTGTGTTGCTCCTTCAGAAAAGCCCAATCTTCATTCGCTAATATATTACAATTGATAGGAAAAATACAAAAGAACATTTGATTTTCACTCATTGTGGAACACTTAACATCCTTTGAATCATGCATATATTCTATGTGATATTCATTGATGACTTTTTCAACGTTCTAATCACGTATATTTCTTATTTTTCTTTAAAAAAATTGTGAATGAATTCCTTAATATCATTTAAGAACTTGTTTAAAAGGATCTAGACACATGAAAAACAGACTTTCATCAACGAGATGCGACAATATGAGGGGAGTTTTTATGTCCAATAATGCAGAGATAAAGTCTGCCAGCAAGTGACCTTCTCTCACGATACAAATTCGAATGAAGTTGTGTGAAGAATGCTTGTAGAGATGGGGGAACAATATGAAAATAAAATGCTTTATTTTCCATAAACAATAGATTATAGGATGAATAGTAGGGCTCTAAGGAAACTCATCTGGGTCAAAGCAAGTCATCGAAAACCTCAAGTTATTTGGATGGCTACATAGCACCTCAACCACAACTTTCGTGTCCATTGCGTTACAAAGAATGTGCATAATCACATGCGCATCTCCTATATTTTTTGTCAGAAATCAACTTTCTTAGCACAGGTTCAAAGCAAGGACAAAATTAATGATATGTATCCAAGAAAGATTGGAAAGTTAATCACTCCATATTGATGGAGAATTTAGAGAAAATTAAAGGGCCGTTCCGTTTTAATAAAAGACAAATTAAAATTTGATCTCCAAATCTATAAAATCAATCAAATCACGTGTCAATGAAAAGCAAATTGCACCAAGAACCACCGAGATCGCTCCACGTTTCCATATCTCACACGCACAAAATGCATAAAGTCACAATTCGACATAGTGTGAATTTATGTGAAACTAAATGCGGAGAAAAATAAAAGATTGCAAGCAAAATGTAAATTGTACTGGAAAAGTAAATTGCGAGAAAATTACATTGATAGAATCAAAAGTAGAGATAAACATAAATTATAAATTAGCTCGATTGTCGAAAGAGAGTGCTTTGCAATCCAAAAACAATCGTATTGTGAAGCTAATACTAATAGTAACCGTTCAACTCATCAAGAGCTTTTCCTAGTAACTTTCCACAACTCCCCTGTACATGGGCCTTCTTGTTTCCACTTTCTCCGCTTTTTTCTTCATTTCCCTTCTCATTATAATTACATCTTAGGACACGGGAAGTTGGTAAATAGAATGCCCTTTCCAACAATAAACAACTTTCATTTAATAAAGTTTTCACGTGGGGTTGCACGGCCAAATGATAAGTACATCTCTGAAGCCACAAGTTCGTCGATGCTTCTTGGCCGAATTGTCCGTAAGATCAATTAAATCAATTCTTTATGGCTACAAAATGACGCATAATCAAATGACTACCAACATTAGATCAAATATACCTTAAAATGGCATATTAGTAAAAGTTGATACCAAGACTTGTCCTAATGTTTTTCCATTAGCCCACTAATATTTGTGTTGACAGGTCTTTGGTTCGTATTGGATGATCTTGAACCATGTCACATGCACCTAGACTGTATTACATATTTTTTATTTGTGCATTTGCCCACAACAGCGTAGTTTGTGCATGTAAATTTTTTTTAGGTGACACAAACCCTCGGACTTAGGGAATACTACACGTTTGCCCTAAATGTTCAACTATTACACATAGCTCTCCGTAAACTTTCTTTGTTACAGCCATTATCCCTCCATTATGATTTTCATTAGCATATGTAATACATGACTTTTAAGGCAGTATGTATTTTCACCTTCTTCTTTTTTTTTTTAAAATGAATCTTTCTTTTATCCTTAATTTCTATTGAAAATGCAAAGAAGGAAAAAAAAACTGTTTTAGCAAAAACACCAATTATTTGAGAACGTCTGTTAGCAAAAGACCAAGTTGCAGTCAATCAATCCGAGGCCAACCATTGCCAATTGATACATGACCTCCTCTTTGAGAATAATTGGATACTAGACGTGGCATATGTTTTCAACCTGTATGTACACTCAATAAAGGAATGCTTCAAGATGTATTTACTAATGCAAAAGAAAAAAAAAAAATCTTTGGTCGACCATAAATTGGTTTGTATTGCCGACTTACAAGCGTTGTTTTTATCTTCTGGGATTGAAGGAAAATGATCACACCAATCACGGGGCCATATTTAACTAAGAGAAGCTTCACATGAGTCCATGGGGTCCATAAAATAGGCTTGTTATCAATTACAACACTAGTGAAAGTTCCTAACTACGAGCCATCCATTAGCAAGACATTTTCAAACACAGGAGTAATTAATTAATCAATGATGGTGATGAAGAAATTATTACTTAAGCCCTTATGATTATGTTTTGTCTTGTACTAATGATAGATTAAAGAAAGAAATATTAGTCTCTTTCCACACATTTAAAAGCGAGAAAGGGGAATCTTATGGCGTGCTCATATAAATTATTGCTCATTAAAAAGTTGTCCGGAAGGGGTTTTAGGAAAACGTCTTAGCTTACGGGACCACCTCCCTCCATAAATCAACAAAGTTGCCGGTGAAGGAGATAGTTACGTGGCTCTTAAATAATAGTACCATTTACAAGTTAATTTCGACTATGATCCTAAGTGTTGATTAAAACGTCTTTTAGTGAAAGACCTAATAATTTGAGAACATCTATGACCAGTTTGCAACCATCTTTCTTTTCAGTCAATTTATTGATTGCGAGCTCTGTGTTGATAAAGTTGTGGCTTTCTGTCGCCTTGTTTTGTTAGTCTTTGTCCGATGGTCACTTGCAATTACTGATCTGGGGAAGTTGGACAAAGCCGCAGTGATGAATTCTGTTCTCATCATCTCTAAATTATCCTTTTCACTTTGATTTGCGTGACGACGTGATCCAGTTACAAAGAGGAAAAAGAAAATCTCGGTGAAGTCGATGGGGAGTATTCCTAAGGAATGTTTTGCTGGTGTTGGACGAAAGGTGAGAGTTAAAGAAGTAAATTGCGTTATTATAGATTTCGAATATATTAAGCACATTTGGTTCACTCTTTGGGGAAAAAGAAAAAGTAACCCTCCGTTTAAGTGCAAGAGTTTGTGCTTTCAGCGCGAACGCCACGCCAATCACAAGAAACCACCGAGACACTCTTCTTTGTTCTGAGATATCTGCCTTGATGACTCCAGGTTCAGACATGAAGAAGGTAATCCTCTGATTGTACTGCCTTTCAGAACTTGGACACAACTTGATCTGCTCTAAGGTAACCTTCTTCTCAAACATAAAACCAATTATGTGCCTTCCACGCCTGCCAAACACTAATTTCATTTCTAGTCTACTAAAATTGACATTAAAAAAACATTTGATTTTTACTCATTGCAGGACACCTAACATCCTAAGTATACAAATATAACATGTAATTCACATATGACCTTTTCAAAATCATCCTCACTCATGTTGCTTATTTTTCTGAAAACTTGTTTCAAATGATTTTTGTTTACATCCTTTAAAAACTTGTTTCAAATGGTCTAGACACGACTTTCATCAACAAGATATGACGGTATGAGAGGAGATTATACGTCCATAAGGCCAAGATTAAGCCTGCCAGCAAGTGACCTTCTCTCTTGTGCAAATTTAAATGAAGTCGCATGAAGAATGCTTCTAGAAATGGGGGAACATGATAACGAAAACAAAATGCTTATCTTCTTCATAAACAATAGATTGTAGTAAGCATTGTGGAGCTTTAGGGAAACTCATTCGGATCATCGCAGATCATCGATAACCTTAAGTTATTTCAATAGATCAGTAGCACTTCTGCCACATCTATTGTGTCCATCACAAACAAGGAATGTGCATGACTACATACACATCTTCAAGTTCTTTTGTGAGAAATCAATATTCTTAGCACACATTCAAAATCATTCATGTATTCAAGTAACATTTGTAAAGTTAACCTCTCCATATTGATGGGGACTTTTGAGAGAAAATTAAAAAGGACAAATTATTGACAAAAAAGACATTAAAATTTCTAACTCAAAACAGATCAAACAATCAAACTACATGTCAAGGGAAAACAAATTACGACAAGAGCAACCAAGATCACTCCACGATTCCATACCTCGCACAAAAAGTTGGATTCAGCGAAATGCGAATTTATGTGAAGCTAAATACCGAGAAGAATAAAAGATAAAAAAAACAAGGTAAATTGAATTGAAAAGTAAACTGTGACAAAAAAGTAAATGGCTTAACGAAATGTAGAGACAAACATATAAGATAGATTTGATTGATTGTCGAAAGAGAGCTTTGCATTCCTAAAACATCTGTGGTTATAAGCCTAATACTAATAATAACACTTCCCTCCTAACTCGGTTCTTCAATCCCCCTCTTTAGCAACTTCCAACTTCAAAAATGAATGCTACCCTGTACATGTGCCTTGCTTGTTGTTTCCACTTTCTCCTCTCTTTTTTTCTTCAGACATTTTTCCCTTAGTTGAGAGAATGCTCTCGTTCACAATAGACAAATTTCATTTAGTAAAGTCTTCGCCGGGGGCTGCACGGCCAAGATAAAAAGTACATCTCTAAAGCCACAAATTCTTTATGCTTCTTGGCCGAGTTCCCTTTCAGGTCAACTAAATCATTTCGTTTCATTCTTCTTAGGCTACAAAATAACACATGATCAAAGTGAGCACCAACATTACACCAAAGATATCTTAAAATAGCACATTAGCAAAATGTGAATATCCACATTTATTCAATGTTTTTATAATTAGCCCATTTTTGTTCGTGTTGACATGTGTTCGGTTTGGATTTGTAAAATGCATATACCAACATTTAGACGCAGCCATTTGAAAAAATTCTCTATTAATTTATGGGGGACATGACGTCTGTTGTACTCTAAGAATTATTTAGAACCTTGCACATATTCAAATCCAAGTGGTAAATGGTACAAACATCAAAACAAGTACCAGCTATCAAAAGATGTTTGTTCACAATCATTTTTCAAAAGTATTCATCACTTTCTTGTAAAATCATGAAGATGAAAGAAATGTGTTAAGCCTTAAAATATCGAGAATAGGTTTTAAACAACTATAACTGTCAATATTTAAAAGAGTTGACAATGTGGAATTGTGATGGAGACTGCAAAGTTGGTTGGCTCCCTTGAAGAGTCATCCCCGCTGCCAAGAAGCATGATATAAAGAAAATAAGGACAACAGAAAATAAAATGAAAGCTTTCTATTACACAATTACAGTGATTATATTAACTGTACGTTTGCATTGATTTTGCTGGTGTCTTTTCTTTCTTTTCTTTGATTCTTTTTTTTCCCTTATTCTGACTATATCCGCGTTGGGGAAGGCCTTAAAATTTTTCTAAATTCCTGTTACTGATATTCCTCAGTTCTCTGTATATTTACAATGCACTTGCTTGCGGCCACTCGTCTCTGTTTCTGTTTCTCTCTCTCTCTGGTTCTGTTTCACTGTTCTCATAGTTTTGTCACTTTGCTCTTCCTTTCTTATCATATAAAGAATAATTAGTTCTCTTCTCTGTTCAGTTTCCTTCGCGCCCATTTGTTTAAGCAAAGGAGGCAACAACGAGAGGAACAAAAGAGGGGCCAAAAGAAATTTCCAGAAATTAGGGAAGAAATAATGGCTGAGGCATGTGCTACCTCCATTGCATCGAATCTTGTGTCGAAACTCGGTGAGTACCTGATTGCTCCCATTGGACGTCAATTTGCGTATGTGCTGTGCTACAAGAGATACGTCGAAGATCTCAAAAAAGGAGTCAAAGAGCTGGAGACTGCGAAGGAAAGGGTGCAGCACTCCGTTGAAGAAGCCGTGAATGATGGAAAACTTATACAATCTGATGTTAAGAATTGGCTGGAAAGCGTGGAGAATAAGTCTAAGGAAGCAGAAAACTTGTTAAAACATGGCGAAAGTGCGAAAACTACTTGCTTCCGTGGGTGGCTTCCCAACCCTGTGGTGTCCCATCCAATTGGCAGGAAGGTGAAGAAGATGACTCAAGTCATCCAGGGACTCAGTGAGAAAAGTGCAAATATTAACTTCCAGAAGGTCTACTATGAGAAGAATCCGACAGGAATTGTTTCTGCCACCACTTCAGTTGCAACATCTATTGACAACATAGAAGATGTCCTGGAGTCGAGGGCTAAAATCACAGAGGATGTTATCAGGGCTATAATTGATGACAATGTCTATGTGATTGGTGTGTGTGGACCAGGTGGGGTTGGCAAGTCCAAGCTTTTGGAGGACATCAAAAGGCGAGTTAAGGAGAAGCAGCTGTTTGATGTGGTTGTCATGGCAGATGTATCACGCAATCCGGATCTGAGAAGAATCCAAGGAGAAATTGCTGACTCATTGGGCCTGAAGCTGATGAATGTGGAAACTAATCGTGGGAGAGCAGATCGTTTGCGTGAAAGGTTAGAGGATGATCCCATGAAAAATGTTTTAATCATTTTAGATAATTTGTGGCAGAAGCTAGATTTGAAGGAAGTGGGAATTCCTTGTAGAGATGATAATAAAGTAAAGGGCTGCAAGCTATTGCTATCATCTAGATATCGAGATGTTTTACGCATTGACATGGGCTCTAACCAAGAATTCCGAGTTGAAGAGTTAAAGTATGGAGAAGCACGAAGACTTTTTGAAAGGACAGTTGGTGAAAGAGTTAACGATCTTGAGTTTCAGGGCTTGGTGGATAGAGTGGTCAAGAATTGTGGAGGATTGCCTCTTTTGATTCTCTCGGTGGCAAAAAGGTTGAAGCATGGAGATTTGGCTGAATGGAGGAATGCTTTGACCAATATGGACTTGTCAGATGCAAAATCAATAGTGGAACTAAATTACAATGACTTAAAAGTTGGGAGGATCAAATCATTGTTCTTGGTTTGTGCTCTAGACTCTGGGAGAACTTCCATGAGGGATTTCCTTGTCTACTGCATGGGTTTGGGTTTATACAAAGAATTCAGCAAGACCATTGAAAATGCTAGAGACAGGTTGATTATGGATCTACATCGCCTGCAAGACTCTTCTTTGTTAGATAGTGATGACATGGAAAGTTTCAAAATGCATGACATATTTATTGACATGGCTATCTCTATTGCTTTTGTGGAATGGCATGCCTTGGCCGGGAAGAAGGACTATGGGTTTAAAGAATGGTCAAAGGATGAGCTTGAAAAATGCACCGTGATATCCTTTCCACGTGTTGGCATTGATGAGCTTCCTGAAAAATTGGATTGCCCAAACTTAAGGATGCTTCTATTGAATGAATACAACCCGTCTCTCAAAATTCCCGAGTCATTTTTTGAATCTATGGGGAAGCTCCATGTCTTGGACTTTACTGGCATATATTTCACCTCTCTACCTTCATCTATTGAGTTCCTTGTAAACCTCAAGTCGCTATGTCTTGACCTATGCCATCTGGAGGATGTGACTATTCTTGGAAAGTTGAAAGGGTTGCAATTCCTAAGTTTCTTTAGATCTTGCATCACTCGGCTGCCCAAACAAATAGGTGAACTAACAGACTTGAGATTTTTGGACTTGAGAGGGTGCACTAAGCTTACAGTCATCGAACCTAACGTGCTTGGAAGTTTAGTTAATTTAGAAGAATTGTATATGGAAGACAGTTTTGATCAGTGGGAGGCCGAGAATGAAGCACTGCAAAGCAATGCAAGCGTGGCTGAGTTGAAGAACATGAAAAAGTTGAGTACTTTATATATTGCCATTCCTCATTCAACCAATCTCTCAAGAGACCTACCATTTGGGAAACTGAACAACTATAAAATCCAAATTGGGGACATTTGGGATTGGTCGGATGAATACAAAGAATCTAGAACTTTGAAGCTCAAGCTGGATTCACACAATTTTCTGCTCGAAGAGTGGGTGCAACGCTCTTTGCAATTAACGCAAGATCTACACGTTGATGGATTGCAAGATGGCTATGATAGCATTCACGATTTGTGCATGGAAGGTTTTGAGGAATTGAAACATCTTCATGTACAAAATAGCCCCTCATTTCATTACATTGTTCACTCCATGGATGATGTCCATTGCACTGCATTTATGAGATTGGAATCATTGATTTTGGAGAATCTAAACAACTTGGAGAAGATTTGTCATGGTTGTCTTACCCCAAAATCCTTCAGCAAATTAAAGATTGTGAAAATGGATAAATGTGGTGAAATCAAACATTTGTTTCCTTTATCCATGATGAGAATATTCTTGCAACTCGAAGAGATTGAAATAAGCAACTGCCACTTAATGCAGCAAATTGTCGCAGATGCCAAGGTAGAAGAAGACAGAGATGAAATAGAAAATGATCCCAAAGTGCAGTCCTACAATTTGCGTCGGCTGACATTAAGAAACCTGCCAGAGACAATGAGCTTCTATAAAATTGTGGACCATGCAGTCATATTCTTCAATGAGCAACAGGTAAATTTCATCATTTCTAAAAGAGTTACGTTTTTTCCCATCTTGATTATTCAAGTTGGAGAAAACCTTCTCCGATTAGTCTTCTGATCCTTGAGTTACAAATATGGACAAAAATGCCTTCAATTGAATATATAACTCATAGAAATATATTTCATTTAAGCATGGATTAGCTTCCCACCAGATTAGTGATAATCAAATTTGATGAAAGATAGACAAAATAACTTAAATAAAGTTTTCGCCTTTTGTAGCATTTTTCAATTTCCTCTTTACCTTTCAACGGTATTAGTTGAAGTTCCAAAGGTTATGTGAACTTTAAATTAAATTGACTTTTTGAAATATCTACTTTGGAGATATAATGTATAGAAATTTTGTATAATTTTACTAAGTAATATGTATTTATCAACTAAAGGATAAATATTTTTAGTAACATTTGGATCGTTTAGTATATAATGTTAAAGAATATGGATTTTATTCAAATGTAATTTTATAAATATTTGATTTATCAACACATTGAACTATTGATTCTGGATTTATCTCAATTTATTTTTGATATATGCAACTCAATGATGAGTACTGATGTAATACTCTTTACCATTTTAAAGTAAATTAGATTTTAGGCCTGGATTTTCTATATAGGAGTACATAGCACGTCAAAATACTGGAAAAACAATATTTTGTTCTAGATTCCGTTTTCCAGAATAATGAACACAAATTATAATTTAATTTTTCAAAATGGAAATGCTTGGTTATATGTGACTGCATAAATTTATTTATAAATGTTAATTACACATCACTTTATTTGTGCTTTGTTATCAACATAGTTAAAGAAGACCATACGATGTATAGACTTTTTAATAATCTCATTAAATTGATTAAATTGCTTTTTTTATTCTAATAACTGTAAAAAGTTGTGGTAGGAGAATGGACCTTCGTGAAAATGTGGTTCTACACAAACTTCCATTATATACATTTTTTTATATATCTTATACGTGAATTGATTGAACTGTTTTGTGACTACGAAATTATAGGATATATTAATGAGATGTTAGTGGGATAATAATCTTTTTGGTATTCTAATTCCTGTGGCCAATGGACCTTTTATGGGAATCAAATCAACCAAAAATGTTCATTCTAACCACTTTTCTAATATGACTAATACAATTAATGTGCGCTGCACACGTTTAAATTAGTTTTTTAAATAAAATAATGATTTAAAGTATTAATAAGAAACACATTTAGCATTAATTTGTGCAAGATCGCTTGGATTTAACAATTTCTTTGAATATTTTATTTGTATAAAATAAAAATGGCGGCCCTTTTTCAAACTATTCTTTAAAATTATGTTTATCATGTGACCCAAACTGTAAAGGCATGATGCTTGGCTAAAATCATTTATTAAATTAAGTAATTCTTTTTTTTTTACTACATGACAAAACTTTCCACATAAATGAACTTTTTTTATGACGAGAAAGCATATAAGGAAAATTAAATCCTTTGGTCAAATTTACTCTGATGCCCATGAGGTGCAATTGTGACTATGTTCATGGATCTTACAGACCAAAAAAAAAAGTTCATGGATCTTATGGCGGGAAAGCAATAGTTATTAACCCTTTTTATGACTTTTGGCCTATGCGACATCTACTCCGCGCTAAATCTATACTAGGATTTTTGGCTGTGCCTTGCATAGGAGCAACAAAATCTACTGATTGCTTTAGTATTTCTCTCAAAATTTTATTTTGAAATACCTTGGAAAAAAATCACCCGAACTTAAATTACACCTGCAAATCAATTAAAAGTATAGTTTTTATAGTTTTTATAGTTTTTTTTTTTGGTAATTGTAAGTATTATAGATGATTTTCACCAAAGAATGTACAAAGATTGAGAATCCTCCCTAACAACTACTCAACGGAATACACCGGAGATGGGGATAGGGAAGGATACACCAAAGCAGGGGAATACAAATGGGGGGAAGGGGGAATATGCCTTATCCCTATTACAAACCTCCTAGCTAAATATACTTGGGTCGATACCCCAACTATGCTGAAGCAGTATAGTTTTTATAGTTCATACCAGTAAAAGTCCAAACTCAGTATGCCCAAAAGAGATTTATTCCAAACTAATTTTGTTCTCCCAAAAAAATACCAAACTGTTAATCCAAATCAACCATCGTTAGAATTCTGTCCAATATAATGTTGAAACGTGTACGTATCCACACACGTGGCCGACGACTACTAGACTAATTTAACATGGAGAATAAAGATGCAATGGGAATTGACAGATCCGACATGGAGGAAAACGCGTGTAATTCAACAAGATATTAGACGGCATGTCAACGGAGGATAGATTTGGATTGGAGGTACTAGATTGATATTTTCTGTTAGACAAAAAATTAGTTTGGAATGAATGTGTTATGGATACCAATTTGAAATTTTTAATGGCATTAATCATAATTTTTATTTGCCAATTTAGTTCATAAGTATTTGATAGAAAATTAGTGAGATTGTTCTTTTACGTTGTTGTTTGAGATATTATATAAGACCACATTCAGTGACCTAAAATATTAATTAAATCTATGCCATGACTTTTTTAGATTTAAGCAGAAAGCACAAAATGTGAGAGTAAATTCAATAGCCTCAATTCAGGGACAAGGCACAATAACCAAGAGGAGGTGAATTGGTTGTTTTAGGAAACTTCAATACTTTTTCGTGAGTACGTGATGGACGGTGAGTAGAAGATGCACTTGTTTTGTAGAAACATGGACACCTATCCAAAGTCACAATCTTTTATCATAAAGAATTGAAAGAGTTTAAGGGATTGAAGAAATGCAAATCTAATTTATAGTAATTTGGCCTACTCCATTTTCCGAGTTCTAATAGTGTCAGCAAGCCTAAAATTCACCATGTAATTCTTGAGATGTTACAGCATGTAGGAAAGTGCTTCTTCTACTCGAAGCTTTTGAAGTTGCTTCTACAAACTCGAGCACCCCTTGCAAATACTTCATCACTCTCTTTCCAGATTATAGATATGTGCATCCTCTATATAGATTCACAATTAAAATCACTCTATTTAACACTCAAGAAAGCAAAAGAATTCAATGCAAAAGAGAGAGATGTTCGTGAGCTTCATCCGCTTCCACCAACGCCTTTGATATATTCTTAAGGACTTCAAATCTTGAAAGTATTCGTTGGAAGTTTTGTCTAGTCAAATAGTCGTTGTTCTGACCTTCTTTGACCATCGGAACGTCTTTTTGCGGAGCATTGAAGACCATTTCCCAAAGTAGAGAACTCTTCTTCTGTAATCTACCTAACATTTTTTCTGCTTTCACAAAAATGGCAAAACGGGTCTGGTTCACTCTAGGCTACTTTTGATGGATTCTAACGCTTGAGGACAATTGTAAAACACCAACTTGAGTCCAATCCAAATTGATAAAAGATTTGTTCTTCCCACTAAGATCGTGGAGGCTCTTGTGTAAAACCATTCCCTTCGTCCGTATTATGTATTGCTTCTTCAAAATGGTGCTTTCAAACTTTTCTGAAGTTTCTGTTAGTGTTTTTTCACTTTTTGCAAACAGGCTCTTCCAAGCAAATTGAGATCCTCATGTTCTATAGATTCTTCACGATTGTTCTCCTTATACAGAGATCCATTCAGATTTAGACACTCGTCCAATAGCTTGTTCTCCATCTGCAGAACCAAAGCGTTTTCATGCTTCAGTCATCTTGTTGTTAACACTATTTGCATATGGCTTTTGTATATAGAAGTTTCTTCTATACACTCACATAGACATAACTTTTGATTATTTTGCCATCTTCAAAACATATAGGAGATTTTCTCAACATAATAAAGTCCAAATGCGCAATAGGTAAATGATAGATAATAATGAAGTTGATAACTTTTAAAGAATTATAAGGTAAAATTCAAAAATCATTACTCCGCTTCTTCTTCCCTTATTTATAAGTCTATTTTATGATATTGTTTCCTTTATTATTTTTTCACACGCAGTGCATGTTCATAGTTTCTAGTTACAAGCATTGTTATGTGATTATGTGGGGTTGTTCGCCCCTTGCTATGCATACGCCTTTGTAACGTTATTCTCTTGGCCTTTGTAGGTTTCATTGCCCTTATTGGAGTCCTTGACACTGTCCGAACTTCCCAAATTGAAAGAGATATGGAACTCTCAATTTCCCTCAAATGTGAGCAACCTAAAATTTTTGACAATAGAGGATTGCATGTCCCTCTCGAGCATCATCCCACCAAATTTGCTAACAAAGCTACAAATTTTGGATGCTATAACCATTAAAAGATGTCAGTCAATTCAAGAATTATTCAACCTTGAAGGACTGATAGCAAGTGGGAATGATGAGATTATGTCACGATTGACCCAATTAACCTTGAGTCAATTACCAAGTCTGGGACACATATGGAACAAGAATCCAAAAAGAGAGTTTTGTTTCCAAAACTTAAGGGCATTGAAGGTGCAAAACTGTGAGAACCTGAGGTTTGTGTTTTCTTCTTCCATGGGTGAAGCACTTAGGCAACTAAAGGAAATTGAAATAACAAGTTGTAAAATGATGGAGAAAATTATGGATGTGGAAGAAGAAGAATCAGAGGAGGAAGCTGTAACAACCAACACTTTACAGTTCCCCATGTTAGCCTCCTTGTCTCTTGAGGAATTGCCAAATCTCAAGACATTTTGTTATGGAAAGTATTTTATTCACTATCCATCCTTAACAAAACTGAGGATATCCGGATGCCCCAAGATGATGACATTCTTTTCATTGGAAGGAAAGCGACAATCGATGACAACCGATACAGGTTTACAACAAGAGTGTGGTCTTATCAACTCTGGCTTGTCCTGGCCTGTCTTCAATCAAAATGTGCGTAACTATCTCTGAAATTGTCTATCTTATGTTTATTATAGAAACTGTTCTTGGCAACTGTAGTCTTATCGCCGATGAAGCAATTGAAAACTCTATCTGTTATCATGTCCCATAAAGCCTCTTGCAACTCTACACATCTGTCCTTTTCTGAGACAATGTTATTATCTTGGTTAATCAACTTCATTCTTGAGAATACATTAACATATTAGAGCATATTAGAGCATCAAATCAGGACTTTTAGGAGTTCATGGTTGAGAGACTAACATATGGTCCTTTCATACAGGTTCTTTTTCCAAGCTTGGAGGAGTTGACGCTCTTATCCTTGTGCGGGTTGAGGAGGATATGGCACAATGAACTCCCTGAAGAATCATTTGGCAGACTAGCATCCATCACGGTTGGAGGTTGTGAAAATCTGTCTCATATTTTTCCATCGACTTTAATAGAGAGGTTCCAGGGCTTGAAAAAGATTGAGGTGGCCAAGTGTAGCTCTTTGGAAGCATTAATGGAACATGTTGCTATCAATTCTAAGAAAAGGCAAAAACTTCTTGTCCTCCGAGACTTAAAAGAAGTGAAGTTGTGGCACTTGCCAAGGCTGAATGTGCTTGTGACAAGCAGCAACAAAGCAACGTTGGGTCTTCCTAGCCTGACAAAAGTTAGCTTGCGCTGTTGCCACAGTTTGAGATATCTCTTCACAAATGACACAGCTAGGACTCTCGATAAACTTGAGGTTCTAGATGTGTCTAGTTGCGATAACATGCGTGAAGTAGTTGCCATAGAAGAAGGTGAAGAGCAAACATTGAAGGCAGTAAAGTACTCTCATTTAAGTACATTAAATCTTTGTTCCCTTAAGAGCTTGATTAGTTTCAGCTCTGGAAGTTGTGCTTTCCGGTTTCCCTCTCTGAGAAATCTCTCAATTCTGGAGTGCACTAAACTCAAGGCGTTCATACTGAGGGCACAGGCGCCAAGTGTGGAGATGATGAATGAGGAAGCTGCCGGTTTTGATGAAAGTCCATGCTCTTTATTTGACACGAAGGTTTTCCTCTTTCCCTTATCTCAGCAATATCACTGCTCATGTGATTTGGTTTCTTCTCTTTGATGCTCTAGTTTAATAAGCAACGTTGCTGCCATTCATTGTGACTTTAGCCAGGTGATGCTTCTGTAGGTCATATTTTCCAAATTAGAAGAGCTACGTCTAACAGGAATTCAATCAAGAGAATTTTGGGAGAATGAGATGCCTGAGGAGTCCATTTGCCACTTAAAGGTCCTTGAGGTGAAGCAGTGTCACAACCTATTGTATGTTATTCCTTCATTCACGTGGAAGAGTCTACTTCACTATATAGAGTCCTTGACAGTGGAGTCATGCAATTCGATAGAAGGCATCTATACACTTGAGGGTCTTGGTGTCATGGAGAGAGAAGCTGTAAGAAGCAGTCCGTTGAGGAAGCTATCTTTATGTGATCTCCCAAATTTGATAGACATATGGAAGAATGAGGATTTGCTGAATCTTTGCTTTCACAACCTGACTTCTATAAGAGTTGACAATTGCCCACGTCTGACAAACCTTTTTACAATGTTTATGGCAAAAAGTCTGGGACAACTCCAACATCTTCATCTAGCTGGTTGTGAAGAGATGGAGTACATTGTTGCTAGAGAAAAGGGGCAACCTGAAGAAGTAGCCGATAGAATTATAATTCCTCAACTTATCACTCTGTGTCTTCACAACATGCCAAAACTCAGAAGTTTCTGCCATGGGAAGCATATTTTAGAGTGGCCCTCCTTGAAAGGGTTTACTATTGAAGATTGTAAAGCGGTGGAGGTGATTCTAGGACATGCCAATTGTAGAAAATTAGAGGGCAACGTTCCAACGCAGCAACCGCTTTTACTGGTTGAAAAGGTTTGCACTCGTTCTTCTTTAACAGCATATCTAGTTTCATGTCCCTGATGATTTGAGCTAAAAAATTTGAGGGTCTATGGGGTGGCTTTTGTTAACTTATTGTTTCTTTTACAAATCTTGACTTCTATTTAATAAGAAGCATCTCAAAGCCACTTCTTTAATTACATATTGACACATATATCAAAACTTCTTTAAAAGTTTCCATAACTTGTTATTTATTTCTTTCATTTTCAAATTTTAGACTAGTGTAATGTTTCATTAATACTATGACTGAAGTACAAATATTAATATGAAGATAACCTCCAATTAACGTCTTTTAACTTACCTACATTCTAAATGATGCTAAGGAGGTTGGCTAAGATTTAATCTAATTCAATGCAAGATAAAGGGAAAATGACACCATGAGTCTTAAAACTTGCGTTGGTTCAATACTTAAATCTTAAAACTTTTTTTACATGCTTCTAATTCATAAAATTTCCACCGCTTTATGCATTTCTGGACTTTTTAAGTCATCTGTCTTTTGTAGATGGAAATAGTGCATTCATTATCTTATTTTGAGTCCTGCGTGGCTGTTAATGCGGTGATGGAACGTCCTCCAGCACAAATGGGCTGTTTTCACTATTACCACATCCGAAAAATTGAAAAAAAAAAAAAAGGACTACAAATTAGGAAAAAAAAAACCAACACTAGAAAATTAAAGAAAATGAAAACTTAAAATAAAGGTCCTACAAGAGATCGCTGGTGAAAGGGGCACAGGGCTGCATGGTGCCGCTCCCCTTCCCATCGACGAGGGCCGATAACCATTGGTGAGTCACGTTGAGGGCAACCGGCACTCGCCAGGGACCGTGGCCAGGGTGGTCAACCCTCGCAGGGTCACCAGCAAGGACTGTGGCCCTCGCCCTGAGCAAGAGATGGCCTGTTATTGCCCATGCAAGATTTGGGACGTGGTGCCGAGGAAGCAGGGGTTGTAACTGCTAGTGGCTTGGCGGGTGCCAGCCACCCTAACCATGAGCCTGGCGAGGGTTGCTGGCCCCCCGCTAGTGCAATGGCTCCGAGACCTCTCTCCCTTTTATTTTTATTTTAGCATGTTCTCTTTTAATTTTGTCACTTTTTGCTAATGTAGCATCACCACATCAAGGCCACATGTTTACTATAAACAAGGAATATTGACAACAAAAAAATGCCACACATAAAATCCGCACTTGAAACTAGTGTGGGCAATGGAAAGACTCAAGTGCCTCATTGGAACAAATTTTAAGACTAAACAATAAGAAAAAAAAAAGTGTTTTAGGACTTTCTCATGCCAAACATAACACAAGTTTTAAACTCCTTCTGTCATTATCCCTAAGATCGATTCTAAAAATTATAACGGGAAAATTATTCCACAAGTCGTAAAACTTATTCATAAAATACAATCAAGTCATAAATTTTTTGATGATGCAATGAAGTTCTAAATCTTTATAAAAAAATTCAATCGAATCTTAAACCTTTCAATTTATATAATTAAGTCCTTACAAGCAAATGCAATTTAAGGTTGCCAAGGAGAATCTAAGGTATTGTGCACATGAAATTGTTGTTACACGCGGAGAGCTTGACATAATTGTTGTTACAAAATTCGAGAAAACTCCGCATGAAATAATCACATAATCCACAAAAGGTAATGGATTCTCACAAAAATATATCGAATCAATTATTACCGAATTTTGTGGATGGGAATATTTCTTCTTATCTTTCCATTCATTTTTATTTTGTTGACTATAAATATATAAGACTCTTGTGAAAATTTAGAATCAATAAATTTGGTTATGCATCTAGGAAGTATGAGGCGCCACTAACTATTTAAGAATAAATTTCAGTAGGTGTTTCAATAAATTCAGCCAGATCAATTAGTTGAATTTTACTCAACTTCACTATTTTTATCAGTAGAGTCCTTATTTAACTCTTCAAGATATTGATAGTGTTTATCCATACGTTTTGCATTTTAGAGAATTGATAATGGACCGTTTTCATGTCTTCCTTATCGCTTTTTTATTGAATCTATCAAAATTCTTATTAAAATTGTTAGAATCTTCTCTCAGATCCTTACAAATAAGTTTAATCTCTTCAAGATTAATAGAGATTTATGAAAAAATCATAATTACAGCGATAGTCGTAGTAGTCTTGATGGTCTAAACTATTAGAATAACATAATAATTATAGTAATCATAATTGTCATACCAATAACACAATAATCTTGATAACCCCTACTCTTTTAAATTTTCATGTAACAGATTTTAATAAACATTGAAACGATATTGAAAGAGAAAATTATCCCAAACATAGAGTGGCTCCAAATCAACAAGCGTAGAGGTTAATGCCATATCTCTTCATGAGCACATCAGATTAGAAAGGCAAGTATAGCATTTAAAATAAAGCTTTGCTAGCAAAACAATCTTTTAACTATGGTGAGAATAGACTGTTATTTTCACGATAAATTTAAGACTATCATACAATCATTTATCATTAAAAAAGGCTTTGCTAGCATAATAATCTTTGGGCTACTATGAGAACAAACTCTTAAATACCGGCACACAATCATTTCTATAGCGTAACACTTTTTTTTGAGTTACTGTGAAAATAATAACTTTTTGCAAGCTACAAATTTTGAATGAGTGAGCCCTACAACAATTTATAATTATTTGTTATTTGATTTTTTATAGTTCAGGGCAAATTGTTATTTTCATAGCAAATTAAAGATTGTCACATAATCATTTATCATTAAATACCCGAAGATTAGCCTTTGGTCTAGAATCATTGCACCATGGTAGGACATACTTGAAGCAAAGTTCCGATACTAATTAATGTTAAAAGAAATCTGGCATAGATACCAATTGATGAAGAGGATCTAGATTCAGTGCCAACTAATGTCAGTTGAAAGCCTGTAGAAAGGTGGGTTTGGATTTGAAGAAAGAGGAGGAAAATCAGATAATAAGAAAAAGGGAAGAAACTAGAGAGAGTTGAAAGAGATTGAAATGCCAATTTAGACGGGGAAAAAGATAAGCAAATAGGCAAACTTAAAAATCAAATCAATAGTCATTAGAATTAAGCAAATTGTTATTTTTTGGTCTATATTTTTAGGCCATTTGAATAAGAGAGTTCAACTATTAAGAGAGATAAAACAAAATCAATATCCTGATTCTTTGATAGTATCGAATAACAAAACCAAATGAGAAACAATTCAGCTAGCGGTTGGAGAATTCCGTCCTACATCAACTTTTTTTTTTTGTCAGACGCCCTACATCAACTGACTAGTACATATTTGCACTCTACCATCTTTTGATTTAATAGTTGGATTTTTTTTCTTCTGTATTTGCTGTGTTTTCTTGAGCCTATAATTGGTTCGAGAAAATTTTGAGGTGGATCTGCAGTGGTTTGTGCTATGTTTTTGTTTTTTTATCATCAATACCTTAAATTCACAAGTTTAATGGTTCAAAGAAATGGAAGAGTATATTGGCCGTTGCATATGTGCGTGTTATAAGGAGCTTATTGAATACATGATGGACTAAATGAATTTGCTTGTCTAAATAAGGAGGCTATGGGTTATAGCATTGATAAGATATAATGCTTGATATAAGTAGAATGGATTTTAGAGGGTGGCATCTGCTAAAAAGAAAATAACGTGCATCCAGCCTTCTTTACTTTCCATACTATCAATAATGTCTATCCTATTATTTTCCTTATACTTGAAATTAAAGTTTTCACTTTTTTTGAGAGGGATGAAGAGTCGACTCTAATGAATTAAAATGAAAAATAACAGATTGAGTTTCTTGGTATGGAATCGATGAAGATCTCGAACATGGAGAACATGAAGAAGATATGGGTCGATGAGCTTGCTCCAAATGCCTTTTGCAAACTCAAGATGCTAATAGTGGAGGATTGTGAGAAACTTTTATCTATATTTTCATCTGATATTATTCTAGCAAGATTCCGAAACCTAGAGGAGTTAACTGTGACCAATTGTGGATCCTTAGAAGTGGTATTTCAAGGCCAAGAGTCCAGCTCTAGTGAAGCTCATTCCACAAGCTCTTTTCAATTGAGAAAACTAGAATTGGAACGGCTCCCAAAAATGAAGTACATATGGAGTCCACATCCTCATGAGACTCTTACCTTTGGACACTTGCGTTGCTTGACAATTCTCCTATGTCCGTGTCTCAAAAGTTTATTTCCAATCTCAGTGGCAAAAAGTATGACACGATTTGAAGATCTTTCGGTATATGTTTGTGGGGTGGAGGAAATTATAGCGGAGGAAGAAGGAGATGTAGGGATAAGTGAAGGTGATTTCTTCTTTCCACGATTGACAACTCTGAGATTGAATTTTTTGTGGGAACTAAGGAGCTTCTACAAGAATAGTCACACTTCAACATGGCCACTCTTGAAGGAATTGCAGGTGAAACATTGCGACAAAATAAGGTCATTCTCATTCGCCGTTGAAATCCAAAATTGCCAAGGTAGTGCTACCAGCGAGTATCAACCTGCACTCTTTTCTTTTGAAAAGGTATGATTCTTAATTCTGACTATTTACCTTTGTCTTCATTGGTTTATGTCAATGTCTCTCAATGCTCGTTATTTTCATTTGGAAATTGAAAGTGTTGAACCTTTCTTCCTTACTGATACATACCTAAATACATTTGTGACTTACTTAAATATTTGAATATTGATTGAATTAATAATTTCTGGCTCATTTTCTTTTGAATTTATTGTAGCGATCCCAATTGTTACTTTAAAAAAAAAAAATTATTGGATTAATTGCATGGACAATCATGCTTCTAATAATATGCTCGTCTTATCTAATCCATTATGCTAGTGACATGTCTAGTGGCTGAGACCTACCTATCTAATTTAAGTTGACCAAACTTGGCCGCCAAAGTTTATATTTTAGTTTTATATTTATTTGGCAGATTGCTAGTGTTTCCTTAGCTATAAATACCGAATAAAAATTCATGCTGGTACATCGTGAACATGGTTGGTAGCTCTCAAGTACTGCAGATAGCTTGGCTACCCAATCACGTGTTTGTAATTTATCAACGGGTGTCAACAAGTGTTGACATTTGTTTATACTTCAAAAATTACAAACTATTTTAATAATGCACCTGCACTTTGTGGGCTTACCTCCGTATTGAAAGTTACTCACTCTCATTCACAATCACCAACCTTAATTTGACTAACATATCGACATTCATGACATTAAGATATCAATTAATTTCAGTCACTTACCAACTCTTTATAATGTACCAACATTTATTGTTGTGATAATCAACACTTTTGAAGTATTAAATTTTAGTCAGTTCTTTCCCTTTTGCCGAGCGTCAATTTAGTTTGAATGCATTCTTCTCACACTTATAGAAAGGTGAACTCATGCACTGCATGCGATCCATAGTAAAATTGTTATGAGAACTGCAGCTTAAAAAACTGAGTGCAACATCTTAATGCGACATCTTACCAGTGAAACACATCCACTACCTATAGAAGTTGTACGATTTAGTAAAACAAATCAGTGTTGTTTGAAGTTTTCTCTACTAACTTCTTGGAATTAAATGCATTTATTTTTCCTTTTCGTTTTAATTAGTTAACAATGAAATAGCTAAAGCATCAATTTTTTTTTACTAATAACTTACTTTATCCAATTCATGGAACATACTTTGATTGATGTGGGCATACAACCTACAACGAATATCCCTTTTATACATCCGTTTTATAATGGTCATCGATGATTGCTCTTCTGGCTCTAGGACGATTTATTTTTCTGGTTTAAGATAAAATAGCAAAAGGCGTACCCATTCTGTTTTCTTTATCACCTAAATAGAAGGACATTTCAGCCATTGGGTCATGGCTGTGCCAATGGCTATGATATGGACTTTTGGTGGACTAATTTAACGAATTCCTACAGGTCATTCCACAATTGGAGAAATTGACATTAGTGAAGGAGGACGTTGCGATGATATCGAATTATATTTTTGGCAATCTCAAAGAACTGGAATTGGGATGCTACCATGGTGAAAATGTCACTTTTCCCTCCAACTTCCTTCTCCATGGATTCCCCAATATAGAAAAGCTTCTTGTGGGCTGTAGTTCTTTTGAGGAGATATTTCCAGAAGATGCATTTGGACTGATTGACATGGAAAAACCTCTCAAGTCACTTGGAAATTTGAAGCAACTTTCACTTATGGGGCTGTGTAACCTGAGTCGAGTCTGGAAAGAGGGCTCCTTGATGGCTGAAATCCTTAAACAAATTGAAGATCTATTCATTTTGGAGTGCCCTAGTCTATCAATCATATTTCCCTCTCCAACTTTCCAAAGCTTGGCAAAATTAGATGTATTGAGTTGTACGGGTTTGGTTCATATGGGGACTTGCTTAGCAGTGACAAGTCTAGTGCACCTTACTAAGCTATTGCTAAGAAACTGCAATGCAATGGAAGATGTGGTGATAGATGATGGAAATGAAGTAGGGGAAATCTCCTTCCCCAAGCTGGAAGAATTGATACTTGATGGTTTACCAAGCCTCAAGAGCTTCTCTCCCATGAATTGTGCCTTCGTGTTCCCATCATTGGAGTGCGTTATTGTGAAGCGGTGCCCAAAGATGAATATATTCTGCAAGGGTGCCTTGAGAACTCCAAAATTACATAAAGTAATCCTCCACGACCAAGATGATGAAGGGCGTTGGGAGGGCGACCTTAATACTACAATCCAAACCTCATTAACATGGAACGAGCCACACCAAATTCAATGAGTCAGGTAAATGCTTTTTCTAATGACAAATGTTATTATAGAAATTATTCCAAAGCTAAAAGATTTCTCCTTAGTCTAATTAAATCCCAAGTCTCCCAAATGATGCCTCAATTCAGAAATTATTCTAGATGTTATTGGAAATTATGAAGGGCGTCAGAAGGGCGACCGTAAATCCACAATTCAGTAATTTTCCTCAGGAAGTGCTTCAAATACTTGAATCTTTTTGATCTTTCTAGTTTTATTCTCTCCTAACATGTCTAATCCACCATATGCCAGCTTCACACCAGTTTAGAACTTCAGTACTTTTATTTCGACTACGTATGTAAATGTAGCTCACAATCATGGGTTAGTCGCAATCCCCTAATCAGCGATTAAGTCTCCAAAAAAAGAGGGGGAAGAGGAAATCTTTTCATAGATACTGCAAGAGCAGCCTTCTCATTATTTTTTTGACTTGCACTTTGTACGATGTAATAGATGAAATAATTTATGAATTTCTTCGAAAGTATCCAGCTGCAACTATGTGTGCCACTCTGTATCATGAACCAAGTCCTTCATGTGTTATCCAACATTCTCTCAAATTACTGAATTCTGATGATGTTTTGCAGTTGTTGGAAACCGATAAGATGAGAAATTGGCATGCCCCTTACTGAGGAAGTTGCATTCAAGCTCTCCAGCTTTTCTTGATCATCATCTTGCACAGCGGCGAAATTCTCAAGGCCTGCTTCAAGCTTTTCTTTCTATATATTTTCTTCCCATTCTGAATTAAATTGACAATTTATCCGTGGAGAATTTGCTTAATTATAGTTTGAACATTTCGTGGATTTATTATGTAATGCTACCAGCACACAGCCTCAGACTATTCTTTTCTTGGCAATTTATCATGTAGAAATAAATTTGTTCCTCCTCTCAACTGTAGCTAAAATGATTATGCTCTAGCTTTGCGAGATTCATAACTCGCAAAACTAACACGAGCTCATGTGACATTTATTTCCTTGAGGCTAGGTTCTTAATGCTCTCGTCCATCACTATGAGACGGCTTCTCTTTAGTATGATCACTTGATGGATTTTGCATGTAGACGCAGGAGGAGCTCTGAACCACAAGCTTGTCATCGGCCTATTTCGCAAAATAATTTCGCAAATATTATGGACCTTCCCTGGAATGACAATCTTTTGTCTTTGGACGTCTGCTCCAATCACTTCACCTCGCTTTTCTTTCACTTGTTTTTGACTGGATGACGTTTAATTGAGAGTAAGACATTATTCACCAACATATTACATTCGCAATCTCTCGGTTTGGCTAGTTCAACCCAATTAAGAAATACTCGAATATGGGATTTAAGATCCACCGAATGTCAAGACACTTGGAGGGGCAAAACACACTAGGATACAGTAGGACTTTATATCACATCTCTACGTTTTACTTGAGATTATCATTCCAAGCGAGTGACTTCATCTCTTGTAATATTTAAACATGTCCTTCGATGAAGTCAGTCGCTGGATTTGTGGTGTTATGTCCACATGTGACAATAACTCTTATGATGGTTAAAACTTTCTCTCGTTTACTTCTTTTTATTTTATAAGCTGTCTCTCATATAAAATCATGAACTTGAGATATCTCATTGAATAACATAAAACTCGTGACAGAGTCGAGTCATCCAAGTGTATTCATGCCCCGTCAAAACTGTAATTCTGCTTGCCATGCCTAGGACGAAACAACTGATTATTACAACAGAAAGTGATTAAAGACTTCGTCAGTCACACATCACCGAGGGCGTACGGACTCCTAGAATGCCAAAACTTGGCACGAGGAGACATTTAAGTGCCAAAAATTACATAAGGTACACTTAAGTGCCAAAATTGAAGTAAAAAGGATCAGTTAAGTACCAACGACGAAAAAATCCGGCCAAACTACCACGTGTCTATTTTCTGACGATTTTATTTGCTAACAAAGCATTGTTTTTTTCAAAATAAAAAATCCACGTAGCAATTTAAAAAAAAACTGTCCAAGTCAGATTAGAAAAAAAATTAAAAATCGATTTTATTTATTAAAAAAAAGGGAAGGGGAGGGGAGGATTCGGCAACCCTCGCTACCACTGCCGTCGCCGAGAAGGGCCAATGACAGTGAGCGAGGGTCAGCCGAGGTCGCCGGACCCTAGCCAATGGCCGATGACCCCGGCCGACATGTAGCGAGGGCCTGCCGGCCCTTGCCCAAATCTGGGGCAAGAGCCGTGGCCCTCCCATAAATCCAGCGATCCTCGCCCCAAATCCTCACCGCAAGTTGACCGAGGTCGTCAGCCACTGGCCAGGGCCCGGCGACCTCGACCGACCCTCACCCACCGTCGCCGGCCCTTCCCAACGATAGTTGGGTGGCAACGGCAGCGGAGGCGAGGGCTGCACAGCTCTCACCGGATCTTCCCCTTCCTCCTCTTTGTTTTTTTAATTAATTAATTTTATAATAATATGTTTTTTAATTATTTAATATTATTTAATTAATATATTTTTAAAATGCCACGTCAGCACAAAACGACGTCGTTTTGGCTAAGTATTTGCCGATTCAGTTTCCGGCGAGCCACGTAAGCAAATTATATTATTAAAATAAGCCACGTCAGATTTCCAGCAACTTTCATTGGAATTAGCACTTAAATGATCCAATTTTAACAAAAAGTGGCATTTAAATGTATCTTTTGTAACTTTTGACATTTAAATATCCTCTCATACCAAGTTTTGGCACTTGGGTTGTACTTATGCCCATTATTGAGAGACACAAGTTCTTGAATGTATATTATCTCTTTGTAGTCTTTACAAAAACGCAGTGCTGAAGTATTAAGTGGATACTCTCATTTTCTTGAGCCGGCAGCCCCCAATTTATGTATTTACATACTGGCTCAATAATTTTGACACTTTTCACCTTTATTAGTACCAGTTATGGGGTTAAAAATCTGTACAAACCAGCATGCAAGAAACCGACATGTCATTAATCTTTCATGGGGGCTCTCAGGGATATATATTAAGCTTCATTGCGTTTGCTGGATGGGGGAGTGAAACTGAGGGGCCAATAAATTCAAAAGAGATAATTTATCCATTGAGAGTATCATAATCTATATTTATACTACTGAAAGAAAAGTGAGATCCTACGCTTAAGCATTTAATCACGCCTATGTCTAATGTAAATGGAGTATTGTAAAAATTTGAATTTGATGATTAAAATTGAGTAAGATGTTTGCAGTTACAATTCTAACGACTTTATAAATCCATAGCTCATTGACAGAATTAAAAGTCTATCTTGGGTACTGTCTTTTAAATTTACATTGCACTCATTTCCCAATCTTTGGCACATGCATAACCATCTGCGCTTTTTTCCATAAGCGAAATAATAATTCCAGTCATTCAAATTAGTTTTGACATTTATTAACGCGCTATACCGCAAGGCATCTCGGGGGGTGGTATGTTAAAAATCAAAAGAATTAACACGTTAAAATCTTATCATACTTATTAAAAGAAAAGTCACGTCTACATGGTCATATTGACTAATATAATAATAGTATTCCATCCATTTACACGAGGTAAACTTTTTGCCAAATCACTTAAATATCAAATCGAAGAAGAAAAAATCAATATCTCCGGCGATAAATTTCAACCAAAAATCCTATGTGAACCTTTTAATAAAGTTTTTACTTTTACATGGCTTTTCTTAAAAAGAAAAAAAAAGGAAGTCCAACGTGGCAATGATTTGGCCATTCTTGAAAAGACGACGCCGGTTGTAAACAAAAATCACTCTGTCTTCTCGCAATATTTTAGACATTCGGTGAAGAAGTCTCACAGTAAATTTAGGACAACATATTTTAAACTTGGAAAAAAAAACTAGCTCTTTCTTCAGACAGATAAAACAAAACCAAAACACTCGTATATTCTGTCGAACGAACCAGCAAGCCCATTGAAGACAGAACCGGCTTCGAACCCATATCAAAATGGGTTCCAACACCAACACAAGCAAGACCCATTTCGCAATCAACGCCAAGGTCATCCTCCCGAGCTCTTTTCCTCTTTCTCCTCCTCATCGTCTGCACCACCTTCCCTTCTTCCCTGCAGCTCAGCTCTCCTCGCCCATTTCATCGTCCAACACAATTTGACGATTAAGCACCACGCACTGAGAAAACACCCCCAAAATAAATATATAAAGAATAAAAAAAAAAGGAAAATCTGGAAGTGAGTATGAAAGGTTGAAGCTTCGAAGTGGATATCCACAATTGAAGTGTTGTCCATACTTGGGACTTCTGAGCCACAATTTCAGTGATGTTAACCTTCAGCAACTACTTTCTTCAAGACCCATTTTGCATGGACTTCTAAGCGAAAAGTTGGTCCTTTGCTGCAGCAACAACTTTCTTCACCCGAAGACAATGTCGAGAAAAGCAAATTGTTCCATGCAAATCGCATCTGAAGTTGCGGGAATACTTTACTGTCTGCGTTCAGCAGATTCTTTACCCATATATCATCAGGACATCAAGTCTAGTAACATTCTCTTAAGAGGCAAAGTATCGACTGACAATAGCCGATTTCAGGACTTCAAAATCAGTTGCAATGCATCAAACTCATTTGACTACACAAGTTCAAGGAACTTTCGGCTTCCTAGATCCCGAGTACTTCTAATCAAGTCAATTTACCAAGAAAAGCAATGGGTATGGTCTTGCTCTGGTCCTTGTTGAGCTTTCAACATGACAAAACCCAGTTTCTCCTCTGAGAGCACACGACGGAAGAGGTCTAGTGGCATATTTATCGGTTCGGTGAAGCAAACCTTCGAAATCGTTCGTGCTCTAAGTTGAAACAGGCTAGAGAAGAAAATGTGGTCGCTGTAGCTAGTTTGGCCAGTAGATGCTTGAACTAAGTAGGAGGAAATGACCGACCGTGAAACAAGTTGTGATTGACCTCGAGAGGATAAGAAATCTATTGCATCGTTCCAGTGGCCCCGAACAAGAAGAAAACATCAAAAAGCTTTCATGCAGCTTCTACAACATTCGAGATTTGGATGAATGTTGATGCAATTTCATTAGGAGACAATGTCCAACTATTGGTTTATAAATGGTGAGATTGCGAAGTGTTCTTCGCATAATTCTATATAAGTTAGGTTATATTGTGTACATGTTTTGAAACTTTGGTCTCGTGGCAACATAAGTCAAGAAATCTAGAACTTCCATTTTGTATCCCAAGCAATTGACGATGAACATGTTATTTCTCCATTTGATATTCACTTTAATATCGTCAAGCATGAGGAACCTAAGAATTTTAGTCACTTTGTTAGCATAGCAGTTTTTGGCTACTTGTGATAACAACAATTTGCTGTGAGTCATAAATTATTGAAGAATTGATTCCACTATAATTTATAATTTTTTATTATTTAATTTTTTATAATTCAAAATAGAATATTATTTTCACAATAAATTAAAAATTGCCACACGATCATTTTTCAGAACCTAACTCAAGCCTTCTAAATTTGGGGACAGTGTCTCACGCTCTTACCAAGAACTTGGGCTTGTTTGTTTAAATTGGTTGTTGACCCAAGGCCTTGAATTTGGCCCATGACAAGAATTGCCTCAAACCCAACCTATCTTCGGGACTAATTCGGGCTTTTGTCGGTGCAAAATCGAGAGCCAACTCGACAGAAGATTTGTGTTCGGATAATCGTGGTAATTAACTTCTACACTATTTTTCGATTTTGTCACTGTCTTTTTTAAATTATCTAACTTTTCTGAAGATGGTCCAACACTACATTTTACTTGACACGTTAGTAGTGTGCGTTAACTACAGTCAACCAGTCTCATGTCAATTCTCTAATAAATGTTAACAAATAGGTAAATTATAATTTTCGACTCTAAACTTATGCACTCTTTCCTGCGGAGGCCCTCATAATTTCAATGTCTTATCAAATTTCTGAATGATTATATAAACTTTCCAATCAAGTTCCCCCGGCCCAGTTCCAGTCAATGTGAGTTGACGTGACTTTCAACCATCCTCAAGTGCGGCGTTAAAATTTTTTTTCTATGGTGGCTTGACCACAAATGCAAATCCATTTCCCCATCATACTCATCACGCTTCAACAGCCACATCAACTAGAATCGGTCAGAATTTTTGTTGGATGGGACTTGATTCAAAAGTTTAAGCAAATTGAAGGATTTACAGATAGATAAAAAAAAAAAAATCTAAGGACTTGATTGAAAATATTGCATAAGTCCAATGACGAAAAATGAGATTTTACCTAACGAAAAATCACTCTAGTGATCCAAACTAACCATAATGAAAATAATAGAGTGACCTCATCAATGGGAGTTTCAATATTAATCTGATTCTAGACCCACGCATATCTTGGTAGGTCTTAATGGATGTAAACCTGCTGAGGTTATTCGTGTCCCCATCTGTTGTCTCCCTTATCAGATTTGGATAGGGGTATACAAAAATAGATTGAGAACCGGAAAACCAAACTGGGCCGATTTTTCGGCCTGAGTTAGATCAGGATGACCTTTCGGGCCTATACTAAACTTTTCTTTCGGGCCAGTCTGGGATTTGGGCTTTGAAATGCGGGGTACGGTCAAAGAAAGATGAGAACAGCATTTGTCATGGCATTTCCTATTCCTTTTTTTTTTTTTTGCCAGTTTAATTCTACTTCTCTTTTAAATAACACTAACAATCTGAAAATTTGTATTGATTTGGCATTTGAAGTTTTAAAACAAATTTAATTGATTTAGGTACTGAAACTTGTGCAATCCATGTACTTGAATCATTTCATGGATTCCGCCATGTTATTAATTGGATGAAAAATCCAATGTTGTTTTCCTTTTTTCTTTTTTCCATCCTATGTGACAGTTAATGTCGTGACAGAATTTCCTCGAACACAAAAGGGTGAAAATTTCTCGACGACACATCAAACAAATAACTACAAAAAATGAAGAAAATAAATTGAAAATAGAAGGAAACAAAAGAAAAGATAATAAGAAAAGGTCAAAGCCGATAGAGGTGGAGATAAAGGCAATGGGGTGTCACTACTGCCTCTCTTGACAAGTGAGGATGGACAAGAGTTGCCCAATCCTTGCGAAGGTAGGTGGCCCCACCACCGTTTCCATCTCTACGAGCTTGTCCTCACCAAATCTAGCTAGCGGCATGGTGGCACCATGAACGCCGCCATACAGCGAGGCTGGGTTAGCCGTCAAGACCCACCGTGTGGTTGTGCTCCATGCACCGCCCCCTCCTACTCTGCCTCTTTCTTTTTGAGAGCCAAAGTGCTCGCTACGGTCGATGCCTTGATCAACACAATTCGACATCTATAGAAATTGCTCATGATGATCGGCCCACCGTCGCTCGACATTTGCCACCATTTCATCCTGGAAAATTTAAACATCATAAACTAAGAAAAAAGAGGTTCTATTCCTCGATGTGTGGAACATGACATACTAAGTTCCTCTTAAGGATGTCAGCGATTAATTACACGAGGTTCTTTTGTGTCCAGAAACTTTTTGACTATGCCCGCTCTTATGAGTCTTCAAATTTTCCTTTCAATAATTCTTTTTTAAAGTCAAAGTAGATATAATCTTTCAATTTTCAATGTCATTAGCAGGTGTGATCGGCGGCCGGTCCTAGAACCGGAAACCGGATCGATTGACTAGTCCGGTGGAACCGGTAATTTACTTTTTCAAGAAAAAAATTGTTAATATTATAATACGTGCTCAAAGACAACTCACTTCGTTTATATACTACTTTATCGATTCGTCATTTTAATCTGCATATAATTGTATTTTCTTAAGACTCTGAAGAATTTTTTTTTTAAATTCAAAATATATATTAAAAACTATCAATCCGATCCGATCAATTCGATTCTGAACTGGCCAACTAGCCACCGATTCCAAGAATGGGAATCGAGAATCAAATCCCCATACAAAATTAATCAGTCTGGTCCGATTCGAGCTTTTCCCAACTTGAGTGGTGCTCGTTACCCACCCCTGGTCATTAGCCATCCAAGGCCAGGGTGGGGGGCTTGGTAAGAAGTCATCTCATGCTCACAACTTGCGTTGGCCGCTACTGACAAGGAAATATTGGGTTTGGGTCTGTGGGATTCTAGCGTGTCAACTTCCTATTGGAGGTTATAGGTTTGAGAGAGAAGAAAGTCTTTTTGGTTGCTTGAAGTATTACACCAAGAGACGTCAAGTTTGGAACACTCAACAGTGTTACCTCCAGCGTAAGGAAACCCTAGAGTATATATATGCAAGTTATTAGGCTCCAGCCCATATGGGCCCAAATAACCATGCTTTTACCTATTGGGCTTGTATGTGAACATATTATTTGGATTATATTAACAATATATCCAACAATCTCCTCCTATGTTCACCATACAGCACAATCCAATACGGTGGTCAGTGTAATGTTCAAACAAACAGGAATCATCCACATTCAATCCAAAATAATCAACTCGGATCTGTCAAAGAGTTTTTTTTTTCAGCAGTAAAGTTTTAAACTCAATCATTATTTGCAATCCAAATAAGTGAATCATCATTATCATGAATCTGTTATGAGATCAACAAATCAAAATAAGTATTAGGAATTTTAGATTCAATCTAAACTCATCCAAATCCTAACTCCTAAAATAAATTTTAGACTCGGCTCACAACCAACATATGCATAATAGTCAATTATAAGTAGGCCAATCAAAATAGTCTAAGGCCTTACAAATATAAGAAATAATCATAATAATGTTCACAAAATAGAGATAGCAAAATGCAAGTCTCAAATAAATGGATTCCATCAAAATAAGCAATAGCAGGTAAACAATCAAGTCTCCACATGCTCTAAATAACATATCTTCATTCATCAAGTAGATCATCCTGGTCAAGATTCCACTCATGAAGCTCTCCTCCATCTCTGCCATCCCCT